>CAXKVX010001177.1:600000-822286 GCA_964058865.1 Eleocharis quinqueflora
CTGTACCAGGCATCTTAGACGATCGTAATGTGGAAGGAAGTTACTGATTGCAAAATATATTGCAAATTTATTCATTTAACATAAATATTTTGTGAGATTTTCCCCAATATATGTTTTCTAACACTAAAAATTGGCGTACCGGTCTAAAGGGTACAAATTGGAAGTTGAGTCCAAAACCAAATAACTCCAAAATTTCAGAGAAAAATGGGATTGTTCTGATGTTAACATCCTCTTTTATCCTTTCTTCTTCAACTATTCTTCCATCATTTAAGCACAGCTATTATTTTCCTTATGAAAGGAATAATCAATAAAATAAATCATGATTACTGCTAAAACTAGGATTTGAAAATTATATTTGCAGCTCTATTCTGGAAACTTGGAGAAGAGATTAGGAATAACAGCTGGCATCTGTGTACTGATCCAGCACGTACCAGAGCGCAACGGCGACCGGTACGAGGCGATATACAGCTTCTACTTTGGGGATTATGGTCACTTGTCGGTACAAGGCCAGTACCTGACCTACGAGGAATCTTACTTGGCAGTGACCGGTGGATCTGGGATTTTCGAGGGGGTTTACGGGCAAGTCAAGTTACAGCAAATTGTTTTCCCTTTCAAGCTTTTCTACACTTTCTACCTGAAGGGCATTCCTGACCTTCCATCGGAGCTCCTTGGCAAGCCGGTGCCGCCGTCACCTATCGTGGAGCCCACACCTGATGCGAAAGCTTGCCAGCCCCATGCAGTTATCAAGAATTATACCAAGTAGGCATTGTATCTTTGACTCTTTGTGTGTTTGTATTTTAGATTGTAATAACTTTGAGAACTCAACAAATCAGCATATGTTGTTGCTATTGCATTCTTCAAGTTTTTATTTGATCTCAACAGTCAAAGTTTAATCAGACTGATACTTTCAGCACACATAGCAGTATGGTCAACTCATAAGCAGTTGTTACTGTTTGTTGCTGCTATGTTGGAATATTCGTTCATCACAGACTGGTATATGGTATTGTTTGGAATCTTATATTTGTCAATAAAAATAGACTACATCTGTAGTGAGAAACAACTACACAGCTATGATAGATCAGATTAATTACCACATGTCAATATTTAATATGTGCCACGTGTCACGTCAGAATTTAATAATGTTTCGACCTCCGGTCCTCTCTGATAGAGAACTTGTGTCATGTCAAGTCAAGTTGGTTCGACCTCTGATAAATAAATGTTAAAATGTTTTGTACTGTTCAGCGTTTTATGTGCTCCAAATTGGTTCAGAAAATGAATAATACAGGCAAAAAGTGGAATAGTCAAGTAGGTTTCTTAAATTTCCAATGGATAGCTTACGAATAAAAAACCAAAACAAATATTCCTTTATAATAATGGTTCCGATTAACTTTCTTCTATTTTTTAAGCCATGCGTCACTACTGTTAATCGTTTCGTTGTTATCTCCATAGCTCTTGCTCCGAGTTTTCTCTCATCCGACCATTGATGAAGCCTCTCACCATTACTCCCTCCCTACCTTTCCCATCTTCCTCTTTCAAATGATTGGCAAATATGGCAAACAAATTAATTAACCAAATGTGTTAACCTCTCCATCCAATCTTATTTTTTTTCGTCCGAGAAGAAAAGGATAGTAGCGGGAATAAGATGAGGAGGATTGAAGAGGCGCCATCTTGATGGAATCAGATTTTCTGCCGCGCGGCACTATCACTGTGCAAGAGGAATATCAGACTCTTTCTGAATCAAATCTGAACCGTCCGTAGCTGACAGCGCAGTAAATCTGAGCGGTCCGTCGGTATCGTGCGGTAGAGGAATCGGATCCCATCTTGATAGGGGGTGCTAAGAGATTTTTTTCTCCAAAATGTCCAAATTGCCCCTCTACCCATTCAACGCATTCATTATCGAATCCATATCTACTATAGTGCAAGTATTTTACAGAATCTACACCGTTCATTATAGTTAAGATTAGTGTGCACGAATCTCGAGATTCAGTGAGCGGTTCAGATCTCAGTGAAGTATTTTATACTACAAGAGATGTGAATTTCTTCATTATCTCACTCTCTCACTTATCTGATCTAAATAGGCAACACCATTAATAAAGAGAGTGAGCCCATTTCCACCAAAAAAGAAAAAAATTGCTTTGAGCTCATTGAATCTTCATGTCTCGTACATTTTTTCCTCTCTCAAATCTTCTGTCAGATTCTAAATCGATTTTGGTCAGTACACAAAAATGAAAATAGAGCAAATTAGAATCCATAGAGGAGAAGCCCGACGAATCAAATTGTGTGATTTTCATTCACTCTCAAATTCTTCATGCAAACAGAAATAGAGAACCTTCAACCGAGATAATAGCAAAGGAGATTGAACACTGACGGGTTCTGTTTTTTTCTCACCACCAAATCCTTCAGCTGTAAGCTATCTCTTTTTATTCTTTAATTTAGCTTGGCAGTGATATATTTTTGCCCTTGATTTTATGAACTTGTTAGACTAAAATGATCAGATTGTACTAGGATTCATTGCATTTAAATTATACTATCCTTAGTTGACATTTGTTCATTGCTCTTAAGATGTTCGATGAATTGCCTGAACCAAAATCTGAACATTATTTCACCTATTAACTAACTAATGAATTATTTGTTAGTATAATCTCTGACTTTATGATGAAAAAATAATAATTTATGTTAGTCTTGATTATGGGAATTAGTTCATAATAATGATTCTAGAGGTAATTCTAGTCTTTGTTCTCTTTGTACATATCCCGAGTGATTGAGATTTCACATGAGAATTAATTCCAATATGTTGCGGCATGACAAAAAAAAAAAAGAATATCTAAAAAGAATATTAACAAAAATGGTGTTAAGCTAGGAAGTGAAACTCTCGGGACTAAGATGAGATTTGAGACTTTATGCTGGTGCCAGGTTATCTGTTTTCTATTTAGTGTAATTCTAAGTAGCCTATTTTTTTCTAATAATATATTGTTTGGCTGGCATTATTTCTAGCGAAAAGAACAACAGCATACCATGTTAGTCAGGGTGCATCAGTACAACTGCTTGATTTATATCATAATCTTTTATCAACAATTTTTTTTTTTGAATGTAGGTTTGGCCTACAAGATTTTATTTCACTTATTCATGATTTACAGTTGTGAAAGAAAAAAAGAAAAAGAAAAAGAAATGATAAAAGTGGTAAAAAAAGGAAGAGGTTACACGTATAGGCTACGCCTCAATTTCTATCCTAGAGTGCTTAGTGGCTGTGATGGTGGTTCTTCCGGGTCTTGATTAACAGTGCATTAGCCACATTGCGATGGTATTTTTGATCTGGGTAGTTAGGTGCTCCTGGGATTGGTTCTTTCTGTTGAAGATTCGGTTGTTTCGTTCTTTCTATATCATCCATGTGGTAGCCTGAATGGCGGTGCTCCAGCTTTGTCGGTCTTCTTCGGACAAGTGATGTTCATTCCTGCTCCATAGTTTGTATATGTTGTTGGTTATGGATATGTTATGTTGGATATTGCGCCAGGTGTTGGTCGTGTAGGGGCATGAAATGAAAAGATGTTCTGGAGTTTCCAAGATGGGTTCGTTGCACATGATGCAACCATCTCGATGTGGACAACCTCGCTTGGCTAGGAGGTCCCCTGTTGGTAGTCGATCGCGTAATAATGTCCATGTAAATATTTTAACCTTTAGGGGTGATTTAGTGTTCCAAATAAGTTTGTAGTCCCTAGATATTTCACCTGGATTTATGAGGCGATTACATGCCGATTTTGAGGCTCTTACTACTTTTGCAGATGTCACTAAGGTCCGATTCCATGTAATATTGCCTTCAGGTGTTTTTAGTGACATTGATCCGACAAATGATCGGTACGGCATAATGTCTCGAATGAAGAACAAAGGGTTGTTGCTGATTATGTGGTCTTCTTGGTCATCATGAAGTGGTGGAATATTGTAATGGTGATTTATGAAGGTAGCAAGTAGGGAGTGGTCATTGTCTGTATGTATCTTCCAATTCCAATTTAGCAGTAGCGCTATGTTGAACGTTTGGAGATCTAATACTCCGAGTCCGCCATTTTCCTTTGGCAGACATACTGTAGGCCAGTTGAGAAAGAATCCTCCTTTTGAGGGTGAGGTTTGGCCAGTCCAGAAGAATCGCTTTTTCGTCCTTTTCATGTGTTTAATGAGCCAGATTGGGAGTTTAAAGGCCTGCATAAAGTGTAGGGGTAGCACATTGAGAACGAAGTTGATGAGTATCAGTCTCCCTCCTTTGGATAAGAATTTTCCTTGTCAGCATTGAAGTCTCCTTTGGACAATTGTGATTAGAGGTAGGTACATCTCCTTTCTCGGTCTGGTGATAGAAAGAGGGAGTCCTAAATACTTAATTGGGAACTTTTGTGAAGTACATCCGATTATGTTCCCAATAACCACTGTAAGGTGTTGTGGAATATGAATAGGCACGAATGTGCTTTTGGAGGGGTTTAGGTGTGGTCCAGAGATCTCAGCGTAGGTCTTTAGAGTTTGTTGTAGTGTCCTTAGATTGTTCGGATGAGCTTCAGAAATGATCAATGTATCGTCAGCAAAATGAAGAGCTGATAGATGCAAGGATGACATTTGAGTGAATTCGTGTCTCACAGAGTGTAGTAATGATTGCAGTGTGTCTGCGGTTAGTATGAAAAGTAATGGTGATAGCGGGTCTCCTTGCCTCAGCCCTCTTTGATGGAAGAAGTATTGTCCTATGTTACCATTTACCCTGACAACAGATGAGGATGAGATAAGGAGGTTTTTTATCCACAATATTCATCTAGCGAGAAAGCCCTTTCGTTGAAGTAGAGTGAGGAGGAAATCCCATGACACTGTATCGAAGGCTTTACGGAAGTCCACCTTCATGACTATGCATTAACATGTTATTACTGCTGGTAGGGGATGCAGATCCAGCCGTGAGGTATTTTTGTTGAATTTTGAGATATTTGGACTATCAAATTTAATGTATTTATTATTTATTTTGTCACTCAATTTACAAAAAATAAGCGCACAAATAATTCATATTAGACATTAGTTTATGACTTGAGCTTAATAAACAAAATATGATATAATTAATCATTTCCTTCTATATATAGCATGTTGGTATTAATGAACCGGAGTATCAACGGAATTGAAAATAGGAAAGACCATTGGAGTGAAAGGGTAATTTGGGAATTTAATTGCAAAATACTACGGGTGTGAACGGATTGGATAACATTTGATTTTATTCGGATTTATATCCAAAAAATAGCAAAAATTATCTGATCTGCATCTGTATTTGAAGATGTCTGTATTAGTATATGTATTCGAAAAAATATAATGTATAAGAATACGATTTGACTATCATTTATTAGTATCTGATCATTTAACAATTATTCAATAGTATCCGAAATTATCCGAAGGTGTCCTTTTCGGATATTCTCCGATTGTATTCTAATTCATAATCGAAAATGTCGACTATATATGTTTTATTGAATTTTGTATGTAGCTTACAAATCTAACTAATTTTACATTTTGTATTCATGTATCATATTTTTTATAATTAATTGATGCATTTGAGTAAACATACAATAAATTTAGAGTTTTTTAAGTTATCCGAATTATATCACTATTTGTATTAATATATATTCGATATTCGATTCGTATTTAATATCCGATAAATATTCGATCCATATTCATATTCGTATCTCTATCCAAAAAATTTAACCGATAAAAATATGATAAAACAATTGCTAGGTGAGCATTGGTTAGGAGTCAAGTCGGTGGCACGGTAGTAGTGGTTGGTATTGAATATTGAATAAGTCGGAAAAGGATTACTAGGGGCGTTAGCGAAGCAGTAAAAGTTGCATAAGCTTTTTGTTTTTTCGATTCATTGTCCGTAGGCTTACAACACACACACAAAAAAATTAAAAAACAAACTTGAAAAAAACAAAGTTGCATAAGCTTGATAGGCTGCAAGTGCAGATAACGTTTAGTAGGGAGAAGCTAAAGAAGAGGTTGGGTATGCAAGCGAATAGACTAGTTTGGCATGAACAGATTTCGTTGAAAAAGTTTAATTCACTGATGGACAAAAATGAACTGATTTAGCTGGATAACCTAGGCAAGCTGGTTAAGCTATGGAAGTTGGTTAAGAGTCATAGGCGCATGCTTATTTTCATATTCAATTATTTTACATCCCTACAAATTACAAATACTCTTTTAAATCTCAAAATTATAATTATTGCTCTTCAATTAAAAAACCGGCCCAATAAAATCAAATTAGTGGTCCCACTCCCACAGATTGATATCCGCTACTTTTTTTTTTATAATTTGAATTGTTAATTTATAATAAATGTATTTGATCAATATTAAAAAAAATCTTTCTACTCTCATTTCTTTCCCCAAATAATAACATATTCGGACCCCACTCCCACGTAGCCTTCAGGCAATTTCCAAAAAAGAAATTAGTTGCCTCATTTTCATTAGTAGTTTCCATTTCTTACTGCATTACTTGGTTAAATTATTTCTATTTAAAATTTTGTTATGTCCATTACATTCTTATTTAATGAAGTTTGTTAAAGATAGAAAGTCAGATGAGGATTAACTGTCGTCAGGGTGTATTAGCTGTGTGAATATTCGTAGTAATTACTTTCCTAATCTTTTTTATTTTTCTTTGGTAATATATGTATGTGATGTTGATTAGAAATGATATACAGAAAATATAATTTCTTTCAAATCTTACAAAGTTCAATTACAAAAATAAAAATAATATACAATTCCAATGATATGACTACAGATGTACAATAAATTTGAATGTATCAAATTTTCGAATGTACAACATCATTACTCTATTAACAATAGCAACTACAACTATTATGAAGCCCACATGCTAAGATGTCAAAAGAAAAACTACAACGTTTATGGAATGACGACTTTATTACCAACATAATAAAACAATTTTAAAGAATCGAATTATTAGCTAGTTTGCTCTTACAAATTGGAGCGTGCCTATATTTACTTCACCACTGTATATTTTGGTGAATTGGTGATCTTATCCTATATACAATGGAACTACGATAGAGAGAAAAAAATACATAAAAATCGTTGTATACTCGTGCATTATTTATTTAAGCTATAACAAATTGGTCATCTCATCCTCATCTAAGAAAAATTATCTATCTTCTTTGGAAATTGAGCACTTTGATGGAAACACCAAAAAGGAAAGCGAAGAGAAGCGCAAATCCAACTACCATAACTGCAACGACAGGCAGAAAATCGTGATGGAATCCAAAATAACTCTTCAAAAACCCTCTGACTGTTTCATTTGAGCCATGGAGCTGATCGTCCATGTCCCCAAATTGAGATGTGACCAGGCCGTACAGGGTCCATGAGACCGGGCATGCCCAATAGTACCAACTCCACCATACCGGCATGCTCTGCAAAATTCAAGTCAAAATGCATTGCATTGTTAGTCAATGGTATTTGCACCTTCTGTTCTTGCATGAGGTAGGTAATTGAAGAAGCAACAAAATGCTGCTACAAATAAGTAATAAGTGATTCACAACCATCCATGATCAGCTGGTGGATGATACTTCTGTGACATTTGGGACATTTAAGGGCAATTATGGTTTACAAATAATAATTAAGACTCAAAGTGTTGGGTTTTAGTAAGAAGTTAGTAAAATAAAGAACTTACAGGTCGGGCAATGATAAATCCAGAGAAGACATTCCAAATTCCATAAAATGCTGAAGAAACAATGGCAGCGATGTTGTAGCTAGGAGTCAAGCCGACACACAGCATCCCGTAAAATGTGAAGTAAAGAAGTGTGAAGTACATATAGAACAGATACCAGAAGAATTTTGCTGCTGTCCACTGGAAGTTCATCATAGAGTATACAATAACTCCATAAAGTACCGATTGTACCAACACATATGGCAGCTCGATTGTCACCTGAATATGTACGAAGAGGACTTATTATTTTTGTTTTTTGCAATCCATTCTCTCATTGAGTTATGTGAATTTGAAATGTGTTTTTCTGCTATTTATCTTTTCATATTATGGCAAAAAAACAAAAAGGACAATCACCAAAACTATGTTGTCAACCATATGCTCAATTATTGAATATATATTTTGCAAATTGATAGAAGAAAGTTGTAAATTAAAAAACAACTTGCAAGTAAATTAACCTCAGCAATAGTCATTGTTGGTAGACTAGAAAAATATAGAGAACTTCCAATTGAGTTGCATATAAAGGTGAAAAGAAAGAAAAAAAAACCTGTCCAAATGCATAAGGAAGAGCAGAGTACATGCCGGCAGCTCTCTCACGATAAAATACAGATCGCTCGATGGCCACAACTGGTTGAACTGAAGTAGAATAAGAGATACCCATGAATAGCACAGCAGCATACATTGACCCCATTGCATTGAACAAGTCCTGCTGTGTGTTCCTATTTCACAAAAAAAGAAGAACAAAATTAGTCCCTAAAATAAAGTAACATCATCATCGGCAGAGCATCATTAGCAATGAGAACTGAAAAGAAATCAAACAATGAGATCTTACTTTTTGCCTCCGAGGCGCCAGAATATTGTTCCGAACATGAGCGCAATAACTAGAGAGAAGAAGAACCGAACCACAGTGTATGGAGGGTTTCTCCAATAAGACAAATTTTGTTTCCAGAGGCATGCAATGCACTGTGTTAGAAAAGATTGCGAGTATTGGGTCAGGAAATAAAGGTCACTTGACCCGGCAGGCGGCATGCCTAGCTCCTTTATGATTTCATTGTTTCTCCTATATTAGTTAAATCAGCTGAGTTAGAGAATAGTTGATAACATCTAAAAAACTTTTGACAAAGTACTTGATGAAATAACTTACTTGTAGAGCTCAGAATTCCGATATGTCTCCGCAAAGTCAATCCCCAAAACTTCCTCTTGTGCGATTGTTGACACTTCCAACATCCATGTAGCAGGATTGTATCCGTCCGTTATCTTACTAACTCCAGGAATTGCCTAAAAGATATGGACAAAACAATTAGACTTTTCCTTTTTGATCTAAGACAGAGATATTCAAAAGAAACAAATGGTTGTATTAATTTCTTTTCTGATTCGTATGAACCTACCTCGAAGTAAGTGATTAGCTCTTTGGACTGGTGACCTAATGGGCCGACATAAATCTCCTCCCCACCTCTCTTCATCAGAAATAACTGCATTTAAGAAGAGCACATAAGCATCTCCTGCAATATCTATTGAAACACAAAAAGAAGAAAATAGTCGATGTTCCCCACCTCATCAAAAGCCTCAAAAATATCAATGCTTGGCTGGTGGATGGTACAAACCACAGTTCGTCCTGTGTTCACAGTGTTTCTGACAGCTCTCATAACAATGGCAGCAGCTCTGGCATCTAGACCAGAAGTTGGTTCATCCATGAATATAATTGATGGATTAGCAACTAATTCAACGGCTATAGTTAACCTTTTTCTCTGCTCTGTTGACAACCCATTTACACCTGGTAATCCTACTAGTGCATTTCTAAGTGGATTCAATTCCACCAAATCCATCACCTCATCAATGAACATCTACAGATTGAAACAGAAGTATTTAGAAATGTACAGAAGAGGTTATATGGAAGTTGAATAAATTTGCAAAATATTTTAACAATGTGTACCTTTCTAGTGTTAGAATCAACATCATGAGGCAGTCTAAGCCATGCAGAGTAAACAAGCGACTCATAAACCGTCACATTTGGTGAATGTATATCATTCTGCTCACAGTATCCTGAAACTCTTGCAAAAGTCTCCTGTTTCTTTGGGTAACCTGAAATGGAGATTTCTCCCTCAATGTACCCGCCGGTTTTTCTTCCAGCCAGCACATCCATTAGTGTGGTCTTGCCTGCTCCACTAACACCCATCAAGGCAGTTAGAACACCCGGCCTGAAGGATCCACTGACTCCTTTTAGTAACAGGAGTCTATCTTGTTCTACTCCTTCTGATTTCATTTCCTTTAATCAATAAAATTAAAAAGAACAATGAGAACAGCTCAACATGCGCGAATTTGTCTTAAGCTTACAATATATGAAGGTGCTTTATGTAAGAGCACCCAACTGAGCAAGACAGCTAAAATATTTACCGTTGGCATATCAACAGAGTATCTGATATTGTCAAAGGCAACAGAGAGTGGGGCGAAGGGAAGAACCATTCCTTTCTGGCTCTGATTCAAGTCAGAATTTGAAGTACCCCTTGTTGCATATACTATCCCAGACATTTCTCCTGCTCTTTGTCCATCAAGTACCTCTCCAGTTACATTTGTGTGCTTCTCCTTCAATTCTTCTTCTGAGAGACTTTGTCGTGCCTTGCCAAAAGCTGGATAATTTACAAAAAAAAAAGTTGATTCAGTACTGTTTGACAAAACATGCACTTTGAAATTGTGAATCTACAACATTAATAATTTCTATTACTTACGTTTAAGATAGCTCAAGGCCAAAGTGAAGAAGATGTTGAATATAATAATGAATCCAATCAAAGCACCTACGCCGATCCAATACCATTTTGCCTCAGTGGGCATCCCACGGCTTTGCAACACTTGAACTCCAAGATATTCTGTGGCTCCTTGGGCATACTGAAATATATATATATATATAAGACATTTGATAAACAAGTTGAAATTGGATGAAAGAAACATAAGGAAATAAAGGTTATATTCTGTTTTTATTTTGCTTATGAATATATTGGCTTACATGTCTCCATTTGTGTCCAAGTAATTCATTGACGCCCAATGCATTCATAGCATACATGAGGGGTGAGATCCAGTAGCCCCAAATCCACCAAGCTCTTATTTTATCTACAACCATTTCAAATTTTAAACAGTTAGATGTAAATGGACCATATCTCTTGAAAACTAAGAAAATAGCTTGGAATTAGCAGAAAAGAAAATTAGGTTCAGGAAGGCAACAAACATACCATGAGAAAGTGTATAACCACTCAGAACTAGTGTAACCACCAAAGCAAATGAAGCTAAAGTGTTAGCCACGACAGTTTCCCGTCCTAGTGATGCCATGAATCTAAACATGCCAGATGCCATCTGATTAACCAACAACAGTAGCAAATACTGCTTGACGAACCTACATGAAAAAAAAGACACACAATTACTTTTTTTGTTATAGTTTCTGTATTTAGTTTACGTTTCTCAGCTAGTTGGAAAATGAGACTTAAATAAGAAAAGAAGCAAAAAGAAATTATGGACTAACCTCCCCACATTGGGATCAAAGCCGATGACATAGTAGTTCAAGAAGATGGTAACAGAGACCTCAAGAAGAGAGATAGGTATCTTCAAAATCCAAGAGGGGATTGTGTAAGCCCAAGCTGGGAAAAATAGATAGTCGCGTTGTTTGAAAAAGACAGGCAGTTTTATGCATGTTAAAGCCAACTCTGAGAAGCCATTGAACATGTGCGTAGTCAGGGCGAAGAACAGTGCCCCCAAGTAAACAGTGCCGTCATTTGTAGTGTTATGGTGCATACGCGTGCGGAAAAACAGTGTCATTGCTATTAGTGTTGTCAGCATTAGCTGCATTGATCATTGTATTATGTTAGTGCAGTACAAAAATTGATTTAAATTAGAAGAGTATGTCAAAGTTTCTTTATAAGTTGAATATTTAAAAAATCTACCTGGATTGTTCTGAAAATGTACACAAAAGAGTTGCGCTTCATGAGGAGAAATTCTCTTGAAGTGCAAGCCTTTAGCAACTCCATATTGCTTATACCGTATTTAGAGGTGGTTAGTGCGGCTGGGTGGCTCCTCGACTTGTCAAACGGTACAGCTAGCTCTGCCCTGAGCCTCTGACCAACATGGAATGTCTTAAAAGCCTCTGCAAATTCACGTACTGGCACATACCGGTATGGCCTGTTGTGTCTCTGCCAGTACTGGCGTTGGTCCTTCCTTGATGTCACCTAAACCATCAAAGAGTACATATAATTAACTTTTGCTTCATGGATGAAGGACTGCCATATGGGAAAGGTTTTGGCCCCTGTTTGATACATGTACTTCTTTTGAATATTTTCATTTCTATGTTGTCCCTTACTACATACTATTTTCATTCTTTATACTAGACTGGATAACAATTGTCTCAAAAAGATAGATATGCTCTATATCAGTATAAGCTGGTATCCTAACAACTGCATGTGCAAAATTCCTTTTCATTTACCTCTTGTAGGAAATCAGCAACACCTTTCCTTTCTGGGCACTTAAACCCCAGGGTTTCAAAAAATTCAAGGACATGCTCACGGGGCCCATGGTACACCACATGTCCATCTGACAGGAGGAGGATGTCATCAAACAAGTTGAAGGTCTCAGGTGCTGGCTGTAGAAGTGAAATTACGGTTGTTTGTCCCAGAATGCTAGTGATTTGCTTTAGGGACCTTACTATTTGAAATGTCGTTGAGCTATCTAACCCAGTTGAGATTTCATCCATGAATAATGCTGTTGTGGGTCCCACAATCATCTCACCTGTTGATAATTAAGGATAATAAATTTAATTAATTTGAACAGTCTTTGAGGATACCGTTATTTATTTTATGCCTCTCGAGTACCGGTGAGTGTAAATATGACCACGAGTTGGTTGCTGTGGAACAGTAAAACACTAATATTCTAGTGTACCTGTTGTAACACGCTTTCTTTGCCCTCCAGAAATGCCTCTGAGCATCTCATCCCCTACGGTCGTATCGGCACATATATCTAGACCCAAAATCTGCAAAATTCAAGAAAATATTAAGAAAAAAGAGAGAAAAAGAGGTGTTTTCCTAAATATATATCAGAAGCTAGATGGGTACCTTGAGCACGTAGTCAGTGATGATGCTCGTTTCTTGGCCTACCGTGGATACTGCCTGGAATTTTGAAAAAATAAAGAACTCCATGAAGTAACAATTATTCGATTAAGATAAAAATTGTATAAATGACCAGTAATGCTTGTTAGAACTATTGCAAAAAATATATAATATGTTACCTTCATATATACATCAAGGTCAGGATCAGGCTTGATATTTGAAGCCTTTTCTCTTCTAGAAAGTTCAGTTAACATATCTACACACATTTTCAAGTCCATATAGTTTAGTATCAATCATATATACAATATATAAACGATTTAGTTTTCTGAGAAATATAGATTATACCGTATCTGGTACCGACACCTTGGACCCTAGCTGAGAAGGCCATGGTCTCACGCACTGTCATCTCAGCTATGTGCAGGTCATGCTGGCTTATATATGCTGCTGTTCTCTGTGGCACAAACTCATTCATGCCATGTCCATTGTATGTAACTTTTCCAGTAACCTTTAGTTCAGAGTCTAGCCTTCCAGCCAAGGCCAGAAGCAGGGATGTTTTGCCTGATCCGGGTGGTCCCAATAACAATGTCATCCTGAAAAAAAATTAAATTAATAATTTATAAAATTACGAATTTATGAACAAAATTTAAATATTATTTCACAGGGGAAGAACTAGAGTACGTACCTCTTAGGCTTAATAACTCCACTGACATCATGAAGAATGTTAAGGGGCATTTTCTTGTTAGGAAGAATGTGCAGGGCATTCACCACAGACTAAAATAGTAACATTAATTAAAAAAAGAAATGTGTAATTTTGTTAATCTAAAATGAATAATTAGTAAATATAAAAAAGGTGGAGCGAAGCAGAAAAGTACGTCGAGAGAATTGATGGTGGCATTGATAAATGTTGGCAATCCCCGGCTTCCCACATGGGCCAATGCTTCGATATTTAAATTCTCGTAACGCACCTCAATTGTGGGAAAATCGAGCCCGACACTGGAGGAAGAAATTAAAAGAGAACATATATATTAGTAGGAATGCATGAAATTAAGAATAAAAAGAAGAGAAGAAGTGCAAGAAAGAAAGAAATAAAGAATTGGTGAAATTAATGGAGATGGAGTGACTAGTGAGGTAGCATACCGATCGATCCTCTGCTTCAACTTGAGCAAGAAGCGCTCGTTGTCCTCCTCGGCAACACGCACGAGGCGCTCCACGAGCTGGCGCTTCTCGGTGAAGCTGAGGTTGTCAATGTCGATCTCCTTGCCGATGCCTCCGTCGAGGAAGAGGCCCTTCTTCATGCGATTGTAGGTGGGGAGCTTCTCGAGGGCAGCCCACTTAAGGGACTCCTCGTCGTCCTCTTCGCGGGTGGAGGCATTGGAGAAGACGTCGGCGGAGGCGCGGCCGAACATTGAAGCACTGCCGGCTCGTTGGAAGATGGAGGAGCTGTTCCGGCGAAGGCTGGGCAGCCGGAGAGACTTGTTTGAATCCATTAATCAATGTAGCGAGTGAGCGAGCTTAGCTCGATGAATCTCGATGAAGCTCTATCTAGCTATCAAGTAGGTAGTATTAAGTGGGGAGAGGGGGGGAGGGGAAATGGAATGAATGAGGTGTTTGCGTGCTTGATTTTCTTGATTTGCTGCGGATGTGGTGCTTGAAATTGAAACTGGGAATGAGTAAGGAATCCTTGAAGGAGGGAGGGTAGGGTTGATTGAAATTGAAATTGAATGATGGATGGGAATGAGGAGGAGCAAGAGAAAGGGAATGAGAATGAGCAAGGAGAAGTGAGAGTGGAGGAGGCATTTTATAGGTTTGCAGGGATGAGGTCAAATAACAAGTATGGAAGGAAGGTGGGAAGAAATGAAGAAAGGGAAGGTGACGACGCAGCAGTCGTAGCAAGCAGACCGAGCAAATGGGGAGGTTCTTTTATTATATATTATTATTTTATGAGATCCAGTGCATTATGCATGCATTGTGCAAGTGCATGACAGCATGGTCCTTCCTCCTTTCCTCGAGGATGGTCGCCTTTCGGTAGTTAGTTGGGTCAGGCCTTCTAGAAAGAAAGCCAATGGAGACCAACTTTGGTCAGCTTTGCATTCTAGAAAGATAGTCTTATACTTTTACTATAGAAGCATAGACTATATACTTTGGCAATTATTCCTGAAGTCAATGATCAATTTTCAAAGTACAATTTAGGAACGATAAATCACAATCTTTCCGTTAAAACAGATTTATTTACCAAAAAAAGAATTGTGTGCCGGCTGTCAGGAGCGGAGACAAGGTTGGTCCATGAATCCACCTGATTTTTTTCTAACAAAAACAGAATTTAAATTTAAATAAAATAAGTTAAATTTAATAAATAGATAGTGTAATTGTGAATAAATAAATTAAAAAATTCAGCTGAATATTTTGTTGGACTTTACTGATATGATGAAAACAGATTGACTAAAATAAATAAAAATGAAAATTTATAAACCCATTTAATATAAATTTCTAACTACGCCACCGCCGCCGAGGTGATAATAATTCATACGTCGAATAAAGTTGCAGTTGCATATAACAGATTTTCGGTATCAAGAATACAATTAATGATGTAGCTGCACTTTCTGCCATTAACTTGAATAATAATTCAATTAATACTTACGACGTGATATTTCTAGAAAGAAAGAGACTCATTTCACTAATAATTGTGAACGTGGGTTGAAACGGTCTCCATAAGTCACTCACATGGAAGACACGTGCATCATAATATCATACACATCCTTTTAGCTGGTCAAGTTATATGACTGATATTTTAAAAAATAATGGTTAATATTACTTATTTCTTTTACATATCATATTAGAGATCGACAACACTAGGTTTACAGACGCGCTCCGCGCGTGTCAATAAATTAAAATAGAGTTTAAAGATTTGCTTTATTATGCGAGAATGTGAAGAAGTAGTTTTTTATTTTTTATTGCTGTAAAAAATGTTTGTTTTTTTAATGTTGTAGTATGCTGATGTAGGAGTGCAGTAGACCTACAACAACTCAAATTTGTTTTCATGTTGTTGTTTTTTGCGAGATTTCTTTTGGTTACGAAATGTTAGCATGCGTTATGAAATTCAACACAGATCTTTTGAGAACGGTGTGGGAGTGCATTCGCTTTGCGTCTAGCGTTATCTTACATGCGTGTTGTGTTTTGCAATTTGTGTCATGTGGCATTGATGATGCATTTTTTGTGTTATGTGTCATGTGTCATGTGGCATGCGCCCTCTTTTCTAGTTTGTATTACACGTTCAGGTTCGTGCGTCATGCATCATGGTATTTCTGTTGTACATCATGTACGACGTACCTTGTATTATGTAGTATGCATCATTCGTCATGCAGCATTTATTATGAACCATGCATCGTTTTCCATGAATCATACATCGCGCCTTATGCGACAATGCGTCATACGTCATGCGTCATGCGTCACTCCTCTAAAGTCTTGCGACTTGCAGCGTCATGCGTCATGTGCCATGGGTTGTGCGCCATGCGTCGTGCGTCATGCATCTTTCATCATGTGTCATGCATTGTGCGTCATGTGTTATGCATAATGCGTTATGTGTCATGCGCCATGTGACATTCCTCTAATGTCATGTGATTTGTGTCATGCGACATGCATTATGCATCATGCGTCATGTGCCATGCGTTGTACGGAATGTGTTATGCGTCATGCGTCATGCATCTTGCGTCATGCATCTAACGTCATGTGGCATGCGTCATGCGTCGTGCAACATGTGTCGTGCGTGATGTGTCATGCGTTACTCCTCTAACATCATGCAACTTGCGAGATCATGCGTCTGTGTCATGCGTCAGATGACATGCATCATGTGTCATGCGTCAAGCGACATGCGTCATGCGTTATGCATCTTACGTCATGCATAATGCGTCATGTGTCAAGCGTCATGCGTCATGCGCCATGCGTCGTTCTTCTAACACAGTGCGATTTGTGTCATACGACATGCGTTATGCGTCATACGTCATACATCTTGTGTCATGCGTATGACGTCTTGCATCATGCATCATGCATCATGCGTTTTGTGTCTTGCATTATACGTCATGCGTCATGCGTTATTCCTCTAACGTCATGTGACTTGCAACGTCATGCGTCATACAACATGTATCATGCATCATGCATCATGCATCAGGCGACGTGCGTTGTGCGTTATGCATCTTGTCATGTGTCATGCGTCATTGCCGCCGTGCATTATGCGTCATGCGACATGCATCACTCATCTAACATCTTGCGACCTGCAACGTCATGCATCATACGTCACGCGTCATGTGCCATGCATTGTGCGTCATGTGCCATGCATTGTGCGTCATGCGTTATGCATCTTTCGTCATGCGTCATGCGTTGGGTGTCATGCGTTGTGCATAATGCGTCATGTGTCTTCTTCTAAAGTGATGTGGCTTGCGTCGTGCGACATGCGTCATGCATCATGCGTCATACGGCTTGTGTTATGTGTCATGTGTCTGACGTCATACGGCAAGTGCCATCGTAACAGAACGCAATACTTATGAATTATGCATTGTTCACCATGTATTATACGCACGCTTTATGCGCCATGCATCTTGCGGTCAACATTTTAACATGCATCATGCGATATGTCATGTGTCACGCATGATGCGGCCTCTTGCATGATGCGTCCTCTTGTGTCATGTGGCATGTATATTGTGGTATGTGTCAAGCATCGTGCCTCAAATGTCATTAGTCTTATGTCATGTGTTAACCATTGTTTGTTGCACATTATGCGTCATGCGTTTAGCAGTAATCGTCATGTATTATATGTTACACGCCATGCATCTTGCGTCAAATAGGATGCGTTATGCGTCATGTGTCACATGTCATGCGGCTTTTGTATGATGCGTCCTCTTGTATGATGCTTTTTTGTGATATATGTCATGTGGCTCATGGTTTGCGTCAAGCGTTATGCATTAAATGCCGTTAGTTATGTGTCATGCATTAATCGTGTTTCGTCGTTCGTCATGTGCCATGTGTCTACCGTCAAACGTTATGCATCATGTGTCACATGTCATTCGTCCTGCATCAAACAACATGCGTTATGTACTCTGCATCAACCATAGTGCGTTAAACAATATGTGTTATGTGTCATGGGTCATGGGTTATACGTCATGCGTCATGCGTCATGCGTCAAACAACATGCGTCATGCATCATGAGTTTGGCGTCATGTGTCATTTGTCATTATGTCCATGCGTCATGGGTTATGTGTGTTTGTGTCAAGTTTTATATGTTATTTGTCCTGTGCTGTGTGTTTTCTGTCCTGTTTTATGCGGCATGTATCATGTATTGTGTGTTGCGCGTCGTGTTTCATGCAGGTTGCTTCATGTATTTTGTGTGTTGCATTTTATGTCATGCGTCTTGCGTCATGTGTTTTGCATCTTATGATGTACGTCTTGTGATGTGTATCACGTGTCATTCGCTTTATGCCGGACGACATGCACCTTGCGTTATTCGACTTTCATCATGCATTATGTATTTTGTGCCATGTGTTATATGTCATGCGTCATACGTCATGCGTCTTGCGTCAGGTATGATGCTTAAGGCTCGTGTTCGTGTGTCATTCATTTTACGTCATGCGTCATACATCATGGAACATACAACTTGCGCCATACATCTTGCATCAACGTCACACGACTTGCGTCATGTCTTGTATCTCATAACTTGCATCTTCTGTCATTCATCATGAATGATGCATTATGCATCGCAAGACATGAATTATATGTCATGTGGCTTGTGTCACGCATCGTATGTCATGCACCATGCAGTGTGCGCCCTGCGGCATGCATGGCATGGAATTGCCAAATATTTACACCTTCTTGGATAAAAATTTGTAAACCTGTAGGAACTGCTACTTTTAATATTGCGATGCAAAAAGTATAGGCATTTGTCCTGTTTGAAAGCAGTTTGTATGTTAATAAATACATAAAAAAATGATGACAGTAATATTGTAATCATACACTTTAATGTATATGTACGTTTCATAGATTTTGAATGCCTGCATGAAAAGAAAGCTTACAACATAACTGTACAATAAGCAACGAAATGTACAATGAGCAACGAAATGCAAGTAATAAAGCTGACATCGTAATTTCTGCCATTTGAAATGCAATTTTTGTATGAAAGTAAATAACAATATAAAGACAGATAGTCACCAGCAGAAGACTATGGCAGTAAAAATGTGACAAAAATAGACAGCATATCAATTATAACGCGTAAAAGCAGTCGTACTATGCACCCGTGCACGATGATATATCAAACATTATATTACAAATGGCTTCCAGATAGCTGAAAATGAAATTATAACTTAGTGAGCATTACAAAGAAATAAATAGAAAATCCAATAGAAAGCTTAATAATTTTGAGATGAATGAGTGAATATGTTGATCAGAGAAACAGAGAACAGTAGAAAAATGATGGCAAGAAAAATTTCGAAGAGGGAAAAAAAAATGCATCCATAATAATTGAAAAGAAAGTTCAAAAGACCTCAAATTTGCGATTGATGCTTAACTCCTTCTTCTAGACTTTTTCTGTTCTTTTCTGCCTCTAACCTAATTTTAGAGATCTAGATAGGATCTCCCTCAATTCAGTAAAGAGTCGGGTCATGGGTAAGCGGCAGAAGGGAAAAAAAAGGATAAAAAAGTGATATTGAAGTAAGCAATAACAGGTGTCACTTGAGATTTAAAGGTGCAGAAATATTTAAAAAAAAATCTTATTCAACAAAAGAACGCAACAAAATTGATATATTATAATTAACATTTTTTCCTAGGCAATGTTTTTTCTTTATGACATTATATACGTTTCTAAAGTTTATTAATAGACGTCATATGTTTATGCAGACAAAATACCACACTTTCATTTTGTAAGAGGTACATTCAGAAATAATTGCGAAGAAGTTTGTAACAAAAATAGTTGAATCAATAACAGCAAACAGTAATGAAAGTATTTATCACAAACAGTAATGAAAGTATTTGCCATGCTGGCACATTGAATAGCAATTTTAATTAAGGCTACAAACCAATGAAATCGACAGATAATAAAAAACTACGCAGAATAAGAAAATAGAAATCTTGTAACAAAAAACAATAGTTGGAACAAAAATACAGGAATGGAATACATAAAATTGTAATAACGGCAGAACAAAGCGTGCAAAATATATTCAAACGTGAACAAAAGTTATTTATAAAAAAAGTTGGTAAATTTCATTGACAGTAGCAAAGCAAAGGAATGCTTGAAAACTAAAAATTCACGAACAAAGTTTAGACGATCAATTTATAGCAATACAACTATTCGTACATAAACTATCCTAACACAAACTGCCCGAAAGAAGCTAGTGCCTCTTTTTTGGCCCTCCCAACAAAAAGTAACTGAGAGGAAAACGAAATCTAGAAAAAAAAACATCTCCCCAAAGTTGATAGTATCTACATTTCCATTCAAAAGAACAACATAGTTGAAGTCTAAGTTTCATGGCTCTGTATAGGGCGCACCGCTTCACTGTTTGCATCATCATCTTCAGATTTCCTACATGGAGCAAAAAGAAAAAATGATCTGCAGAAAAATATGTGAAGTGATGAAAACAGAGACATATGAAATTGGAAAGCATCAACCAAGTAAACTGTGGTACTCATCTGAATTGTTATGATTAGCTGTAAAATTAAATCATTCCGTAATTCATTATTTTCATTATTGAATTACTGAATGTATTTTCTTCACTGGATATCTATCACTTAGCTCCTTACTACCACTTGAGTCATATTCAACAAAAAGACTACATTCTGTATTGCAGGATAGCAATTAATTGTAATGGCAGTAAAAACTTTGCATATTATATTTGGACAAAACATTGTATCCAACAGGGCTTCAAGTAGTATACAAATTATATTTTAGCACAACAATATTCTCACATTCTTACAAAGCTTAAAAGCGAAAGAAAACATTTTTTTCATGAATTATACACTATATAAGAATCAAACAACATTTTGTACTAATAGTTAATGAGAGAAGGAAGCATTATATCATTCTATATAAAATCCTAAATTGATCGATATGTAAACAAAAAATAACAGACTGCAAGATGTGAAATTTCAAGTGGAACAATATTTTAAGTACCAACGATAAGCAAGCGGAAAGAAAACGAAAACAACAGAATATATTATGGCAAGCACGACAACATTCAGCATAAATAATACAAATACCTTTTCGGTTCTTATTTGCATTGCATGCTGAAATCTAGATGCCTTCTGACTGGCTCAGCATGAACTGCGTCTAATTGAGGCAACTCGAAAATGGGCCTGTATTAATATATGAAAAAAGAAAGTTATGAAACATCAGAAAAAAGCATGGAACATGATAAACCCGAAAATTCAATGAAAGCTAATCTTGACAGCAAAAACAGTAAATTGCCAAATACACTAAAAAAATGCAGCAAAAAATGCACCACCTTTTCAGCCGTGCTTTATTATCAGAGGTAGGAGTTGACATAATCGCCTGTGTGTCAAGTGGGCATTTATTAATTTCAGTTAAATCGTCTATGAGTTGAGCATCGTCTGTGGGTTGAGCAAAGATGGTAGCAAAATTAATGGCTGCAGATGAGCTTTCTGCTGCTGCATGAGGCGAAGATGATTCGCCAACTGGCAATGGATCAACGCGCTTAACTGTGTAGTTTCGATAATTGCGGGCATCTCCAAATTGCCTCGTAGAAGCTGTAAAGAGAATTTCTTTTCAACAATAGCAAGAAGAGCAGCGGGAGGATTTTCTAGTTTAGCATGAGTCTGATTGAGAAGTGTGTGTGTGCAGGTAAGCCGACAACAAATTCAGCCTGATGACCTATGAGAACGAACGAAGCAGTTTCTGTTTCGTCAGCAACTTGAATTGAGAGCCAGTACCTTCAGAGCAAGAAGTGATGTAAAAAATATAACTATGCAGTGAAATTATAAAAGATTGAAAAAGAAGAGAACAACAAATTGCCACAGAATGAAATTATAATTAGTATACCATGGAATAGGTTCTACTTTGCCACGGCCTGTACAGCTTGCATTGCCGCAGCGAGGACCTGTGTCAGGGTCCCAAACTTTGCGATTACATTTAGGACAGCTCAAATAGAACCATCCCCAAAGATTGTTAATTTGAGTTATCTCTGCAACACACTGGAAAGTGACATCCTGACCAAAAAATTGTCATAAATTAGACAGCATAAACATCAGGAATGAACATAGCGAATATTTCGACAATTTCATATTTGTAGTAATTTAAATTGCAGAACACAAATAATAATAAATTCGAATGAATAATAGAACACAAAAAGTGAAAGTATAACAGCTTGTGCGCTTATGTGGCAAGTACTATGCAGAAGGAAATAATACTAATGCAAGCATGAGTAAGAAATAGGAAAAAATATTGCGAACCACATCAGTTGTTCGAGAGGTCGCGTCAACCTGAATTAGCGTTAGTCGTCTTGATTGCGAGCGAATTGTAAGGGAAGATCGAGGTTGCTGCGTGCTCTCAGGCAATTCAGTAACATCAATAAATATTGCTGGTACGTCCGGCGGCAAACTGAAACGGAAGGAAGAAAAGAGAGTAAAACAGAAAATGAAAACAACGTCCAAATAGAAAGCACAAAAAAAAGAAATGCAAAGATGAACAAATACATAACACAAAGTAAAGATAGTAAAAAGACAGTTATAAGATAATAGTTGTATGAACAACTATAAACAGGGCAATGCGACAGAGATATGAAACATAATACCTTGCACGAAATTGAACAACCTCAGGCACATCAATGTCTAAATGGAACCGCGTGGCGCTAAAAGTCTTCAACCCGTATACATCTTTCGAAGATCAGAATACATTTGGAGAAAAACATTCATAAATCAGAAGGGGGGGAAATTATAAGGAAAAAAAGAAAGCAAAGAAGCATGAGAATCATATGAAAATAACTGCGGTATGTGCGAAGCTGCAATGAACTGCATGCAACAACAACAGCTGACTGCGCTGAATGCCGAGCAAGCTGTGCAGGATCGAACTGATCTATGAAGTCTTCCCATAGAGAAACTTCCAAAGTAAAACCCCTGCCAATATTTCAAATTGAACATGCTGGAAATATAAACATATAGACAATAATACTAACAAATTTGACCAAAGCATAAAATAAAAAGAGACAACAGGTAGGCAAGGAAAAAATACAAACCTTCCATTTGCAATATACATAGACTGTAACCTTATTGGCATGCCTCTGGACATAACATTTTGTAGGACTCCGAAGCCTGATATGCGTGCAAGAACGTCTGAACGGAGAAAGTGAAACAATATCAAGAAATTAAGAAGTAAGAAAAATATAGACAATACTTACAAAGGAGCACAGGGTTGAACCTACTATAAATAATGCAAGCAAAGCTATACAGTGAATCAACGAATAAAATAAAGCGTATTATAACACACAGAAGCAAGAAGCAAGCACATCTATCGTTTGAACGGAAGCAAAAAAAATCGATATAAAAGAACAGAGAATAAAAAGAGCTAAAATACAGGTGACAATGACAACAGAGGAAGAACTGTACCAATAACCTCAGTTGTTGTTACAATAGTTGTTCCCACATCCTCAAGTTGTTTGAAAGCAAAATAGTACACCAGTGTATGAAGAGAAGGAATTGTTGAAGGCGTAACAGCAGTAACATTCGTAAAAGTAAGAGAGAAAGCATGTTGAACAGTGCGGTACTTTGTTCTTGCTGGTTCAACCGTAAACCTAAAAAAACACATATCCTGCCTTCAACGAAATGAGCAGATAACCGTTGATAATTCCGCAATGACACAAAGCCTTGTATCGCCCCATCCTACAGAAAGAAAGCAATATAAATTAGCAGCAGAAGAAAGAAAACAAAATGAAAAAGAGAAATGAAAATACACATGAATGCAGTAGTGGAACGATACAAAAAAGAAAAATGCATGAAAGCAACAAATCATAACTCATTTTGTAGAATGCAATTTTTTAACACTGTTTACCTCTGGTTCCAACTCCAAATATAATAAACAGACGAAGAAATAAAGACCTTATCAGCAAGAATAATGAAATTCATCCCAAAAGCAGGACCTCCTGCAGCATCACCGACCCGCCAAATTTTGAAAACTCTACCATGTATTTTCGGATGACACAAAGTTGGAGTAAGCATTGCAATCGGCACGACATCACCCATCTTGAAAATCTACGCAGAAAAAACAAAATTGAATATATAGCTGTTATCCAGAATGTCTAACAGTAAAAAAAGAAAAAGGTAAAGTCCAATTAGAATTCTAGGAGAAACATAATAATTGAAGACATCTAACAGGATAAACTATGAAAAACAACTAGAAGATCTAATTCTCGTCAAACATAAAATTCGAAAATGTAAGTTGTCAACTAAATAGAAACTTCGATTGAATTTACAATGAAAATCTCACAGCAAGAAGGGCTAATTCCATAACGCAGTAAGTATGTTTGTTGAACTTAATACTGAGCAAAACATCAGCAGTACACCGCTTCAAACAAATTTCACCAGAACACAACATAATGAGTACAATACAAACATAGGAAAAATAAATAAAAAATAGGTCTGAGAAAGAAAAGTCAAATTTATAATATTGATAATAAATACTACTGGCACCCCCCTATAAATCGGAACGAGATCTTCTACCGCGCGGCAGGCATGCGCAGCAAATCTCGACTTTTAATTTGCATCAAAATTCGTGCAAGCTAAACTTTATAATATCAGACCCCCCGAATCAAATCTGGGCCGTCCGTAGCTGACAGCGCAGTAAATCTGGACGGTCCGTCGGTACCGCACGGTAGAGGAATCCCTTCCCTATAAATCACAGTAGCCAATTAACATTGATGTTATCTTACTCCCATCGTAAATTATGTATTGAACATATGCGTTGAATCACAACCCAAAGAAGCGAAACCACATACAGAATAAATAACATCAAAACTCGTAGGAAACACGCAGAAGTAAGACACATACCGAAGAACAGAAGTAAAGAACAGTGAACAGAACAGACGAAATCGAAACGGATAGCCTGACAAGCTGTTAAAAAAGAACAAAAAAAATTAGTCCAATTATTTTCTAAACACACGACAAATTGTCAGCGAAAGCAGAAAAGATGATGCAGGAGAAAAACGAGGCATTTAGTGAACAACAAATCAGATTTACTGGAAGAAAAGGCTAATTGCAAAGAAGTGGGGAGGAAAAAAGTGAACAACAAATCAGCAGGGCTACGCAGCAGTAAGGAACAGAAGAGCTGGAAGAAAAGAGGAAGCGATATCGCGTCAGGAAGAAAACAACAACAATGAAGAGAAAAAAGAAGTTGAGAAGGAAAACAGAAAACCAACAGCAGTAACTTTCGGCAACATTCCTAATGAGAGAACATAGCAAAGAAAGCAGAGAAGAGACGCGTCAATCAGCCAAGCTGCCACGTAGGGAGTGAAAATGGCAAAAGAATGCCACACAGCAGTGCTGTCGACAGGTGGCAGAGAAAACTATAAAAAGAGAAAACAATAGATTCAAAATATAATTTGTATATATCATTCTTGTTACAAATTACATAGCATAAAATCCGAAAGCAAAATCAGACTCTCTTATTTTCCCTAACTATCCTAAAATAGATACTACACTCATATGAGCAACATGCTCGTGAAACTTCTTAGGTGGTAGTCCTTTTGTAAGAGGATATGCAATCATGGAGTCTGTACCCACAAGTTCTATCTTTAACTGCCAAAAATTTGATGTCTATGCACTTAGACTTAGCCGAGCTTATGTTGTTTGTCGCATATAGCACGACAGAATTATTGTCACATAACAACGTTAAACGCTTCTCAATAGAAGGAACTACTTTCAACATAGTGACACAATTCTTGAGCCATACACCATGGGTTTGAGGCTTCGTAACATGCAATAAACTCGGTCGTCATTGTGGATGGTGCTATTAATGTATGTTCAACACTCTTCCACGATACAACATCGTCTGCCATCATGTAGATGTATCATGATGTTGATTTCATGCTATTCACGCATCCTCCAAATCGAAGTCAATATATCCAACGATCTCGAGCTTTTCCAATCTCCGATATGTGAGCATATAATCTATTGTCTTCTTTAGGTATCTCAGCACCATCTTGACTGCCTTCCAGTACTTCCTACCTGGGTTACTTAAATATCGCCCTAGCATTCTAGTGATGAAGGTTATGTCCGATCTCATGCATTCTTGGACATACATGAGACTGCCTACAATGAATGGGAAGGGATGTCTTTCATGACATCCTTTTCTAAATCAATTTGGAAACATTGTGCGAGACTGAACTTGTCTCCTTTAGGTACGGGTGTATTGTTGGAACTGGGGGGGGGGGGGGCTTAATTTAAACAATTCTAGAAATATTGAGGTTTAATTGGCATTGCAACCAATTCTAACAATTCAAGGCACAAGCAATTTCTAAACTAAATTGATAATGAAATTAAATAGATAGAGTTTAGAAAATGCAAACAAAGCAATACAAGAGACAAAAGGATTTAACAGAGTTCGGATATTGACGATCCTACTCTCTGGGACTCCCGACCCACTGACACGGTAACAAGGTCGAGTCTATTCACTAGACAACACAAGTGAATTACAACTTCAAAATTGGCCTTGCTTACACACACCGATGGAGTGCCAACCCTACTCACACAATGTTGAACTTGATCTCGCTTACGCACACCGATGAAGTACCAAGCCAACGAAAAGAAAAGAACAAGTAGTTGAACGGGATTAATGATAAGATAATAAAACACTCAATACAATCTCTCAAGGAGTTTAGAATAATTAAGAACAATGAGATTGAGTCTTTGAGCTAAGATTTGGCTATGTGTTTCAAGCTCAACAATGATGGAATAAAGAATTTTGCAATGTAGGAATATTGTCAAAGAAATGGGTGAAGGGTCCCCTTTTATAAAGAGCTTGAAACACTTGCATTCTTGGCTGAATTCTTTAAAACGTTATATATCTCTCCAAAACGTTATATAACATTTTGCTCCTGAATTTGACCATTGGAGCTGTTAGAATTCGATCGTTGGAATTCACTTTTATCTCCTAAAACGTTATACAACGTTTTGGAACGTTACACAACATTTCTTCCCAGATTTTGACCGTTGGAATTGTCAGAAATTCGACCGTTATGTTGAATTTATTTCTTACAACTTTATATAACATTTTGGATCATTTTTGGAAATTCTCCGGCATTTCGTTGTGTAACTTATTGTACAATGTTATAACGTTTTGTCAATGTTTTCAGTTTTTGGCTCAATCTCGTTAATTCAAAATTATTATAAGCTAAAAGAGAATCAACCTAGCATCTAAAAGTCTTGAGATCTTCATGCTTGATTGTCTTGAGCTTAAAACGGTCACAACTTTTTGACTCGTAACTCTGATTTCGACATTCTTCGTGGCGTTGGAAATCTCACGACGAAATCTATAGCCGGTACTGGACTCGCTCATACTGGATCACTTTTAGGCCCATCGAAGATTGTTTGAAGCCTCAAAACTCCTCTTGAAGATTTCTTGCAAAAGTTCTCAAAAGACAAAGCTTTGTAAAATTCAAGATTGTTTTGCAAATCAACAAATACTTTTCAAGACAAGACATTGTTTGAGCCAACATGTATCACCTATTTTACAGTCTTTCATGCCATATATGCTCATCATTTTATCAATATAATTTCTTTGGGATAGTCTCAGAGTACCTTTGGATATGTTCCTTAGTATTTCAAAAGCGTCGCCAAGATCTTTCATCTCAAAGTTACTAAATAAAAAGTTCTTGGTTTGATGCTACATATTTTTTCAGTACTTTCGAGCAATATGCCATCAACATATAAGACCATAAAAGTGAATTTGCTCCCACAGAACTTAAGGTATATGCATTCATCAACTAAGTTAGACTCGAAACCATATGAGCTAACAATGCTGTGAAATTTCAAGTACCATTGTCGAGATGCTTGTTTGAGCCCATAAATGAATTTCTTGAGTCGTCAAGCCATAGACTTTGGATCGCCGATCACGAAGTTTTCTGGTTGCTTCATATAGATTGTTTCATCAATGTCACCATTGAGAAATGATGTCTTTACATTCATTTGGTGGAGCTCTAAATCATAATTTGCTATCAGCACCAATATAATCTTTAAGGAGTCTTTCGATGAATCTGGAAACAAAATTTTCCTTATTATCAATGCCTTCTTTATGTGTGAAACCTTTTTGCGACAAGATGTGCCTTGTATTTTTCAACATTGCCTTTAGAATCTTGTTTGGTCTTAAAAATTAATTTACAACCAACAGTTTTCTTATCCTTAGGCAATGGAACAATATCCCAAACGTCATTATCATACATGAATTTCATCTCTTCATTCATGTCATTGATCCACTTTTGAGAGTTAGGATTTTCCATAGCTTGTTTGATATCTTCTGGATCATTTTAAAAAATGCCTATGTCAAACTCATGTTCTTGAAGATAGACAAATCTTCCAGTAAATCTGTTCCCTCTAGTGAATCTTCTTATTGGGTCTAGTTGTATAATTTCTTGAGGAACAAGTTCATGAACATCGTTATCAAATTTCGAATCTCCCACAGGCGCATGTTCATTCACATCGTCCATGACAATGTTGTTATTTGGGTTCGATATGGGTTCATTTGTGTTCACGTTATCATGTGAATTTTGAATAGGGAGTGTAGTTTGTCTATTGACATTAGATGCATTTTCTAGATTCAATGGTATCAGGATTCTGACAAAACCCGAACTTTGGTCCAAAATCTCATCATCATTCTTTTCTTCCTAAAAAAATGCAATCTTTTATAGTATCTCCCCCACAAACTCATTATCCTCGAAAAATTTCGCATGTCCCGACTCAAAAATTGTATGTTTTGTTGAATTGTAAAATTTATACCCATTTGATCTTTCAAAATATCCAATACAATAGGAACTAACTGTTCTTTCATCCAATTTATTTTTTTGTGGCTTATAAGGCATAGCTTCTGCTGGCCTGCCCCAGATCCTGATGTGATTTAGGCTAGGTTTGCGTCCAACCCAAATCTCATATGGGGTTTTGTTAGTTGCTTTAGTTGAAACTATGTTGAGTATATATGATGCAATCTTTAAGATTTCCCCTCCCCCCTGCAAACTCTCAGGTAGAGTAGTACGAGCAATCATACTTCTCACCATGTCTTTAAGAGTGCGATTACGCTTTTCAGCAACACCATTCATTGCAGGTGAGCCTGGCAATGTATGATGTGGCACAATCTCACACTAGTTTAAGTCTTTGGCAAAGGGTCCCGAGCAATGTTCTCCTAAGCCATCATATTTGTCATAGTATTCACCACCACGATCAGATCTGGCAACCTTTATGCATTTTTGAAGTTGTAACTCAACTTCGCTTTAAAACTCTGGAACATATCTAAGGCTTCAGCATTTTCTTTAATCAAGTAGATATGAACATATCTTGAATGATCATCTATGAATGTGATAAAATACTTATGATCATTTCCAGTGGTCTTTGGAAAATGACCACAAATATCGTTATATACCAATTCTAAGACATCATTACATCTTTTGGCATCATACTTGCGTTCATTAGTTTGTTTTTCCTATATGCAACTTATATATTTTTTAAGTCTGTGAAATCTAAAGGTTGGAGAATATCATTAGACACAAGGCATTCGATTCTTTTCTTAGAAATATGTGCCAAATGATTGTGCCATAATGCAGCTGAATTCTCTTTAGCAACTTTTAATTAGAAACATCTAATTTTCATTAGTTAATCATCCTTATATATATATTTCACAAAATATAGATTTAATGTATATATAGTAACTAATAGTAACTTAATTAGTAGAAAACTAATTTTCAATAATTAAATTTGTATACTTTATTTAGTATTTACTAAAATCTTTAGAAAATTACTAAATATCTTTTATACTATATTCAATCTTAATTGGAGACCACTTCAAAATTTAGCACTTTTATCTTTTCTTTTATTATCTTGAATACTAATTATAGATAATTGCTAAAGTTTATATTCAATTAAGATAATTATAATATAACTTAGTAACTATATTAATTATAATAATATATATATCCTAAATTATAATTGACGATAATTACTCCTAATATCCAAATTTGGCACGGATTTTTTTATTTTATTTATAAAGGCACAATTCAAAATATCCAAAATGTGGAAATTCTTTAAAAATCGGCACAATCAGCATGTCTTGCGGCTGTAAAGACAAGCCTTGCGGCCACAAGATGGTTCAAGTTTTTTGTGCCAATTTTTCTGCAAAATCTTGATGTCTTGCGGGCACAAGAAATAGCCTTTACGACTGTAGAGTGTACATGTTAGTTCAATTTGATTGCACATGCAAAACATAAAATTTCAAGTGTCTGGCAGCCACAATAAATGTGCCTTGCGGCAGCAAAGTACAATCTGTCAGTTCAAAGTTTTGTTGCCCCCAAAACAAAATGAATTCTTGTATTCACTTGCGGACATAAAATATAGGCCTTGCGACCGCAATTGACCTACTTGTTAGTTCAATTTTGGTTCTGTTGTTAGGACAACTCAATATGAAAATTATCTGTTTCGAAATTAATTCCTAAATTATTGCATAACTTTCTAAATTCAACTTTATTTGTTCAAATAATTATTTCAAACATTGATAAATATTTTTTTGAATAATATCAATTTTAAATCACATAAAAGGAAATATGACAAAATTCAAACTTTCGATTCAAGAGTATTTAAAATAGTTAAATAACAAATTATAGAAAGCCAAAAACTATTTGCAATAATTAAAATCAATATATTTCCAGAAAACATCTTAAATAATACAACAAAGGTGGCTTTGATACCACTTATTGGTGCAATTCAAGAATTCAGGTTTATCCATAATATTGAAATTCTAACCTAAGCAATTGCAATTATATTATGCCTTCGTGTAATTATTTAAGACATAAAATAAAAGAGGGCGGAAGCGTTACTTACTTTTCATCCCTACGATCTTCCTTGTACTCCTCTCTTGATCAATGAGTCGTTGGAGATGGTCGAGCAGCACCACGATACGCTAGTGGATCCTTCCAAGCAAATTTCGGTGCGAATCCTTTCTTTGAGGTTACGAATCAACCGAGAAGTAACTTTATGTAATGGAGGAGAAACTGGAGGCTAATTCACATCACATGTGCCCTAGAATATGATGTCGGTAATGCTTGGAGACCCAACGTCTTTTATTCTAGTGAAAACGTATCTTGAAAAGATTTCGTAATTAATACCAAATATTCTTTGGAATATTTGATAATATATTCTCTCTAATTTTTTTCCAAATTATCATATTTACTACTGTAAATATGTTCCTCAAATTTGGTATTGTTTGGAATACAAGTTAGAAAGATATCGACAAAATAAGGCAACGTTTATGTCTCTACGCAGGTCTCTTGCGTCCGCAATAAACTTTATTACGATCACAATTGACTTGGATCCAAACTTGACAGGAAATTTGTTAAGTGTCTTGCGACCGCAAAGATGGGCTATTGCGGTCGCACTTGAACTGCTAGATATTCAGTAGATTATTTCCAAGTCTCTTCTGATCTCTTGCGGTCGGAAAGGGGACCCTTGCGACCGCAAGATAATTGCAGATTTTTCTATTTTTCTTGGACTTTGATCCAAAATCTTTGGGTTTAGCCAAATAATATTTTTAACTTGACATTAACACCACTATTAGTTTAATTAATTATAATAAATTCACATTAAACATAGGTATTACTCAAAATCTTAGCGAAATACGTATTATGCCCTTGTATAAATTAATCACATTTATGACATATATGATATTACTCCTCGTAATATTGATGACATTATATGATATATTAATCATATAACATGTAGTACAAACTTTATTTATTGGATTTAACGTCTCAATTCCAACACATACTAACATCCAATGTGTTCATACTATCATTCAGGTGTTCATACTAACATCAAAGGTATTCATTCTAACTATTTAGCTGTTCACTAACTACAAGGTGTTATACTAACATTAGAAGTGTTCATACTAGTTGAAAAATAAGTTCATGCTGTTGAAACAAGTATTTATATTGGATGTATCATATTTAATTGGTTTTTCTTTTATTAGTTATTTAGTATGTACTAGTCCCCCTCATTTGATTGATTGAGCGTGGCTCACTGGCTCAAGTTTATCTAATGAATGGAGCAATACTGTATAGCCTAATTATATCATCTAATTTAAGCAAACAACAAAAGGAAGTTATAACGAAACAAATAAAATAATATATTAAATCTATAGTGCAACTGTGACGAGATAACAATTGTAGCCCTAATTAGAGATGATGTTTAGCCACCCCCTTCTCTAATTTCTACCTCGGCCCCTGCATCACTGCATGGAAAACTTTTAGATGATTTTGTCAGTTTTGATAATTCCATAGACCATAATGTAAATATAACTCAAATTTATCAAATCCAAATGTAAACGCATGCAATTGAACATGTTTTGAATACATATTTTTTATCTGAACCTTTTAGAATTGGAAAATAAGCCCAATTCAGGCCTTTTATTGATCTTCTGTAAGGCTGTTATTGAGCCCAGCACTTTTAAAATAAGATCAGCCTTTTGATAACGCATCAGGTAGGCCCAATTTCATTGATAGCGCTTATCTGGTACGGCCCAATTATTTCATTATTTTTTACTATATTTTTCATCTCTGTTTCTTCGTTTAAAAACCCTAGAGAGAGGCTAAACTAAATTCGCCGCTTTGCATCGCGTCTTTCTCATTTCCCTTGAAGCACCTCATTTGCTTACGCCACTTGTTCTTTCTTAGGATCGATTTTTCTTTTCCTTTTAGATGCGAAGATGAGGTACTGATTGTTTCCTAATCGCCTTTATGCGAGATGATTTCGATTATTGGTTCGTATTCCCTGAGCATCTGTGTTTTATACTGTATTTTCATTTTCCCTCAATCTGATTCGTTTGATTTTGTATTTTTAGAGATAAACAACGAGGGACCTATGGATTTGTCTCTTTCACAGTGCGATTTTATCCAAGTTTGCCTTCGGAAATTAAAATGCAATTTCATTTCGGATCCAACTGAGCTTTTATCTTTTTTTGTGGAGTTTAGTCGAAGAGGATCTTTTCATTGCCAAATTTCTATTTGAACGAAGCATAATTTCGTATTTTAGTTCTTCTTCGTTATATAACGAAGGACCTGGGTATTAATTGCTCAAATTGTTCGATTTTATCCAGTTGGGAAATTTACTGGCAATTTAATTTGGGATACAACTGAACTTTTTGTAGAGTTTTCGTCTCGGATCTATTGTTTGCCAAATTATTTTTTTAAGAAACTTCATTTCGTATATGTGATAATAGTAGGGACTAAATTGTGAACTAGTGAAAAGTCGAAGGACCCAGCAGGGAAGCGGTGATCTCCATTAGTTGAGGCTTCTCTAACACATACAAAACCTTCGTAGAGAAATTTTAAACCGTAGAGTTATGATGCCTGAATATTTTTTGTTTCATGGCATCTGAAACATCGGTTACATTTAACAATTGTTGCATTGATTAATTTCGTGGTTATTTTTATGTTAGAGATATTTTGCTGCTCTAGTGGAAACGAAAGTTGTTCGGTTTGGAGGTTTGTTTGAGTTGAGGCTATTAGTGGGTATGCAATGAAAATCCTGAACCACAACGAGCGGTTAATTTGTTTTGTATGATTAAAAAACCAGTCAAAAATAATTTGTTTTGAATGAATTAGAATCGCCATATTTTATTTATTGCAGTTAATTTAGAAGCAGCATAAATTATAATTTATTTTAGTCTTGAAATTGTTTGTAAATGAACGATCTAAGTTAGTTTTATAATTCATACAAATTATTTGTCAATGTAATGGTTTTTTTGACAATAAATGCCCGTAAGCGCTATTCATTCATAAAGTAAGTTTGCAACAGCTACATAATTGGAGGATAGGAAACGTAAAATCACGTAAGGTGATACTTAATCTGCTATCTCTAGAAATATGAATACATCGGTATCCTGATTTAGACCTCAGTAGTTGATAACTAGCCATAATCTCCTTATGAGCCTGCCAGTTCATATCCATCTGGGATCTTTGGAGTTCATCAAGAAGACGAGTTGTTTCGAATTAGTGTTGAAGGTACATGAAGCAGCTTTCATGTCACAGGTTAGCTTGATAGCATGATTCAAGTTCGCCACTTTCAGCATGGAGAGAAGATAAAGCAGGAAACTCTTTGGAAGGCGAGGATCCTGTTGACATGATAACCTTGCACTTAACGTATGGTAACCTTTTTTGAGCGAGAAAACCTTGTTAGAAGCATAGGTGAACATAAGCTTATCAGCAATGTAAGGGTTAGAGGTTGTGTCGGGTACATGTGAATTATTGTAGATGCATGCAAAGATTCTAGCGCTCTATGAAGCATGTTCTCATCCCATCGGTGCGTGATGGGGTTAACTAGGTCTCTGACTAATAGAGTTCGTTGTGATCTGGTGGTATCAGCAAGCAAAGCTCGCCGAAAGGGAGATCAAGTTTGTGCAATTACCTTAGATAGTGCACCATCGTCAATCACCCATTGTAGATGGGGGGCAAGATCATTCTGAGTGTTTATCATTCCTTTTCATAATCGTGTACAATTAACGGTTTCTATCAACGTGCCAAGGGGATGACCTTGAAAAATACTTGGCCTCCATGACCTTAACCCATAGGGCATCATGGCCAGAGATCAACTTCCAGAGATTCTTTACCATAAATGTGTTTAAAACAGTGATGTCTCGCAAGCCTAATCCATCGTTCCTCTTGGCAATGTGATTTTGTTCCAAGCCACATATGCTAGGTATCTCCTCTTTGTTTTAGCAGTCTAGAAAAACCTCTTAATCATGCTCTCAGTTTTCCTCAATACAGTAAGGTGAATTGGTCCAGATGACATTAAGTACACTATTGTTGTCTTAATCTGTCACACTCCGAACTCTAGGGCATGACATTCCCGTCACGAATACATGAAACACATGTACTCGTAAGGCTAACAATCAAACATAATTACTATAACATGTACAATTCACATAATCATAATATCATTTCAGATGTAACAATACTATAACAAGAAACGATCATACACAACAAAGGTTTTACAAGCATTCATATATAACAAAGGTACAACATTAAATCGGAATTTTCACAAGTATCAACAACACAAAAATATGTGAAACCCCGATACACAAAATATACACACTGATATAGTATTATGATTCATACAGAAAGGTCAAAAGGCCTACACGACGACTGACTCGTCTCACACATCGAACCCAATACCTGCAAAAATGTATAAACAACGTAATGAGAAATATAATTTTCCAGTGCGATATTTAGCTTTACTTTCGTATATACAAGAAATCATGTACTTGAAACTTATCATCCACAATATGCAAAGATAATGATAATATAACATTAGAATAACTGAAAACGATTATCAAACAATAAGAGTAGAAAAAAACATAACATGTCTCGAGTATATTTGGTATCAAGCGGTTCTACTATTCAAACTATAATAATATAGGTCTGGTAGTTCAGTTCAGATTCCATAGCAATTCACATCATTTCGAGACATTTCATAATTCAAACAATCACATATCAAAATCATTGACCCAACGTCTCATCTTTAGGTCCAATTAAGTAATATATTCCCCTTTCCCAACCGATACTGGGCACAATAGGGGACAGTTTCTATATGCGCATAAAGATCCTGTTTTGCGAAGTCAGGTTGCGATCATCGTCCTTCGTATATTACCTTTCTTTTGCAAAATTTCATATCATTCCAGAAGATCAATAACGGAGAACACACAATATAGGTAACCAGACAAAATGATACTCCATTATGCAATACAAGTAGTCAATATAATCATGAATGATGAATTTCCAAAATATGCAATTCAATCGAATATCAAAATGCAACATATCATATTCACATTTCAATATCAAACCTCTTGTAACTCCGAAAGTAAAACTACGCACCTTACGAGTAGTCGTTGCGTATCGAATCGCTAAGCGTCGGTATTCAATCTCTCCTGATCCCCGTAAATCTACCTAAACCAAGATAATAACATATTTGAGTTTTGCTAGTTTTTCTCTTCTTGTTTTTAAGATTGAACTATAGATTTTAATAGATCTTAATTGGTAATTGAACAAATGACAATTGAATGTAACATAAAGGGCATGTATACCTTTAATTTGGTTCTTAACTAACATAACCTTTCAATTAAACCCAACATGGTCTCTTTGGTGCAATTCACAACATAGTCTCTTTGGTGCACATGAACCCTCAATTACAATTTATATAACTATACAACATACTTATTTATTTTGCATACTTATGTTGCATACAAACATGAACCCTAATTTATAATTTTAATCAACATACAACTTACTTATTTTCATTTGGTTAAACCAAACCTCTAATTAATTTCACCCTTTGTTTGCTTTACCATACTCACGGCAAGGAGAAGAATAGAAAAGCAACCGCAAAGAGAATGAGTAGTAAAGGGAAAGAATAGTATTAAACATACAAATACCCTTGATGGTGTGAACACAAGTACAAAAAAATGTTTATTTTCTTGTGCTTTGACTTTCCCCACGTCAAAGAGAGAAAAAGGAAGAAAGGTTTTCTTTGTTTGTTACCCCACGGTGGAGACAAAGGAAAGAAGATGATGGTGTGAACACAACAAGCACAAACAAATGTTTCTTGGCTTTGACTTTACCCACGGCAAGAAGAGAACAAATGAAATTGTTTGGTTTGTTAACCCACGACAAGAAGAAGGAAATGAAAAGGAGTATGGCGGTAGGAAGAGTCCAGAGAAAGAAAAATAAGTTGTTTAATTGGTCTTTTGCAATTTACCCCTTATAAGGTTTCAAATTATGGAAAGGTCTTTGGCCCATAAATGCATTAAATGTCCTACTACAATACCATTTATTACTACTTCTTTCTTTTAATTACTTACTAATGTTTTCTTTAATTATTTACTATAACATAATCACAGATCTAATGAGAATAAATTTACCTGCATGGGATAGCAAATTAGCTTTCCACGTATGTAATTTTGCATCAATCTTCTGTAAAAGCATGTTGTAAGCTTTGGGGGAGTGATTGTTTATGGGACTGTCTAGATAGAAAGCCTCATTTTTAATGGCTGCAACTTGAAAGAGATCCATAACGAGTCTCATGTTGTGTTGAGTGGTCGGTTTTGAGAACAATATGATGGACTTCTTAGGAGATATATGTTGCCCAGAGAAGACACAAAAACTTCGAAGAACCCGAATTACTGTGGTGACCTCATCCCTCTCTGCTTTCCCAAGTACTAAGAGGTCGTCGGCATACATGATATTTCAGCTAATCGGACACCTCGCATATAACCTTTGCTCACTTTAGCTTGTAACATCCGAGTCAACAACTCCATTCCCATGATAAACAATTATGGTGATAGCGCGCACTCGTCTCATGCCTCGTGATGGCGTGATGAAACCATTGTATGTGCCATTAATTAGCAATGCGTAAGTTGGAGAGGTCACACACGCCATTACCCATCGGATCATGATATCAGCCAGCCCATATAGCTTGAGTAGATCAAAGAGAAAAGACCATGACATACGATCGAAGGCTTTGAAAAGGTCTGATTTGAGACAAAAATCCTGTGAACGATAAGTTGTCATGCTAAAGGAATGCAGGACTTCTCGGAGGAAGATGACATTGTCTGATATGTCACAACCCGAAACAAATGTCGTCTGATTGTGACTAACAAGTTGCAACACAACGGGCTTAAGGCGGTTATCAAATGAGCTTTGAGATGGTCTTATAGATTACATTACATATGCTAATGGGCCTATAGTTCGTTATCACAATAGGGTTAGGTTTCTTCGGCACAAGGGCATTATTGGTATGAGAGATTTCAACTAGCATGTTAAATGTAGCAAATAAGGAGTGGGCTTGCGCTAGCACCAAAGGCCCTAAATCACCCCATAATGTTTGAACTGACTGTGCCGTAAGCCCATCTGGCCCAGGTGCACCCGAGCCCAGTGAAGACCACATGCTTGATCTCTAGATCTGTGGGTGGTTCCGTGAGAGAGCGATGAATATTGTCTGATAGGCATATGAAGGTGACATGTACCAAAGGATCCAATAGTGATGCCCAATTCGTCGGCCCAGGCACCGTTGGTCCAATAATGAGCCTGAATAGATGAATTAGCAACCTGATCACATTGAAGCTCTGCCATGCAATCCTCGAGTTGCTTAAGGAGCTGACCAGGTTTTGGGGTTTTGGAAAGCCATTTTGTGACCCCCTTTTTAACCTCTTTGGTGGCAACAATCCATGACCGATTGGCAGTTCGTACGCATTCAGTAAAAATTTGAAGAAACTCATTCGATACAACCACCAATTCTAAAAAAGAAACTGTCTGAGCGCTTTGATGTGAGCTGGGATGGTACGAAGAAGGACTGCGTGGTGATCACTATTGAAGGCAGGGAGTTGAAACACTCCGGAACAAATTAGACCATCTTTCAATTGCCATTGCATGATATAATCTCTCCGGCCATGTTTGGTTGTGGAGTAAGAGGTGGATTAACTCTCTTACTCCACACTTAATTCACCAAACGTGGAGTAAAATTGATGGAGTAAGTTGGAGTAAGATTTAAATTAATGCGGAGTAAGTTACTCCACCTCTTTAGGTGGATTAGCTTAATTCACCAAACATGATTAACTTACTCCACCTTAACTTGGAGTAAGTAATTTAATCCGGATTAAAGTTACTCCACAACCAAACATGGCCTCTAGGATTAAACTTTTCCCTTGCCTCCCATTAGTCCATGTATGGATCGATCCTTGATAACCAAAATCAATAAGGCCAACTCTATTTATCATTGATCTAATACCCGAGTTGTTAGCAAAGATAAAAGAAGAGCCGCCTCGTTTGTCCTCAGCACACGCAATCGCATTGAAGTCACCAATAACACATTGTGGGTAACCAGAATCTAAAGCATAAAACTATATGCGCTCCCAGATGTAACCATTGACTCTGTGGGCAGTATCACTGTATATGAGCCTCAATACCCAAGGTTTACTGTTGAGACCATCCTCTATCAATAAATTTGAATGTATCAAATTTTCGAAAGTACAATATCATTACTCTATTAACAATAGCAACTACAACGATTATGAAGCCCACGGGCTAAGATGTCAAAAGAAAAACTACAATGTTTATGGAATGCTGACTTTATTACCAACATAATAAAACAATTTTAAAGAATTGAATTATTAGCTAGTTTGCTCTTACAAATTGGAGTGTGCCTATATTTACTTCACCACTGTATATTTTGGTGAATTGGTGATCTTATCCTATATACAATGGAACTACGATAGAGAGAAAAAATACATAAAAAATGTTGTATACTCGTGCTTTAATTATTTAAGCTATAAAAAATTGGTCATCTCATCCTCATCTAAGAAAAAGAAATTATCTATCTTCTTTGGAAATTGAGCACTTTGATGGAAACACCAAAGAGGAAAGCGAAGAGAAGCGCAAATCCAACTACCATAACTGCAACTACAGGCAGAAAATCGTGATGGAATCCAAAATAACTCTTCAAAAACCCTTTGACTGTTTCATTTGAGCCATGGAGTTGATCGTCCATGTCTCCAAATTGAGATGTGACCAGGCCGTACAGGGTCCATGAGACCGGGCATGCCCAATAGTACCAACTCCACCATACCGGCATGCTCTGCAAAATTCAAGTCAAAATGCATTGCATTGTTAGTCAATGGTATTTCCACCTTCTGTTCTTGCATGAGGTAGGTAATTGAAGAAGCAATAAAATGCTGTTACAAATAAGTAATAAGTGATTCACAACCATCCATGATTAGCTGGTGGATGATACTTCTATGACATTTGGGACATTTAAGGGCAATTCTAGTTACAAATAATAATTAGGACTCAAAAGTGTTGGGTTTTAGTAAGCAGCTAGTAAAATAAAAGAACTTACAGGTCGGGCAATGATAAATCCAGAGAAGACATTCCAAATTCCATAAAATGCTGAAGAAACAATGGCAGCGATGTTGTAGCTAGGAGTCAAGCCGACACACAACATCCCGTAAAATGTGAAGTAAAGAAGTGTGAAGTACATATAGAACAGATACCAGAAGAATTTCGCTGCTGTCCACTGGAAGTTCATCATAGAGTATACAATAACTCCATAAAGTACCGATTGTACCAGCACATATGGCAGCTCGATTGTCACCTGAATATGTACAACGAGGACTTATTATTTTTGTGTTTGCAACCATTCTCTCATTGAGGAGTTATGTGAATTTGAAATGTGTTTTTCTGCTATTTTTCAAATTATGGCAAAAAAAAAAAAACAAAAGGACAATCACCAGAACTATGCTATCAACCATCTGCCCAAATTTATCGAAAATATATTTTCCATATTGATAGAAAAAGTTGTAAATTAAAAACAACTTGCAAGTAAATTAACCCAAGAAATAGTCATTATTGGTAGACCAGAAAAATATAGAGAACTTCCAATTGAGCTACATATAAAGGTGAAAAGGAAGAAAATAAAAACCTGTCCAAATGCATAAGGAAGAGCAGAGTACATGCCGGCAGCTCTCTCACGATAAAATACAGATCGCTCGATGGCCACAACTGGTTGAACTGAAGTAGAATAAGAGATACCCATGAATAGCACAGCAGCATACATTGACCCCATTGCATTGAACAAGTCCTGTTGTGTGTTCCTATTTCACAAAAAAAGAAAAAGAACAAAATTAGTCCCTAAAATAAAGTAACATCATGGACAAAGCATCATTAGCAATGAGAATTGAAAAGAAATCAAACAATGAAATCTTACTTTTTGCCTCCGAGGCGCCAGAATATTGTTCCGAACATGAGAGCAATAACTAGAGAGAAGAAGAACCGAACCACAGTGTAAGGAGGGTTTCTCCAATAAGACAAATTTTGTTTCCAGAGGCATGCAATGCACTGTGTCAGAAAAGATTGCGAGTATTGGGTCAGGAAATAAAGGTCACTTGACCCGGCAGGCGGCATGCTTAACTCCTTTATGATTTCCTTGTTTCTCCTGTATTAGTTAAATCAGCTGAGTTAGAGAATAGTTGATGACATCTAAAAAACTTTTGACAAAGTACTTGATGAAATAACTTACTTGTAGAGCTCAGAATTCCGATATGTCTCCGCAAAGTCAATCCCCAAAACTTCCTCTTGTGCGATTGTTGACACTTCCAACATCCATGTAGCAGGATTGTATCCGTCCGTTATCTTACTAACTCCAGGAATTGCCTAAAAGATGTGGACAAAACAATTAGATTTTTCCTTTCTGATCTAAGACAGAGAGATTCAAAAGAAACAAATGGTTGTATTAATTTATTTTCTGATTCGTATGAACCTACCTCGAAGTAAGTGATTAGCTCTTTGGATTGGTGACCTAATGGGCCGACATAAATCTCCTCCCCACCTCTCTTCATCAGAAATAACTGCATTTAAGAAGAGCACATAAGCATCTCCTGCAATATCTATTGAAAACACAAAAACAAGAAAATAGTCGATGTTCCCCACCTCATCAAAAGCCTCAAAAATATCAATGCTTGGCTGGTGGATGGTACAAACCACAGTTCGTCCTGTGTTCACAGTGTTTCTGACAGCTCTCATAACAATGGCAGCAGCTCTGGCATCTAGACCAGAAGTTGGTTCATCCATGAATATAATTGATGGATTAGCAACTAATTCAACGGCTATAGTTAACCTTTTTCTCTGCTCTGTTGACAGCCCATTTACACCTGGTAATCCTACTAGTGCATTTCTAAGTGGATTCAATTCCACCAAATCCATCACCTCATCAATGAACATCTACAGATTGAAACAAAAGTATTTAGAAATGTACAGAAGAGGTTATATGGAAGTTGAATAAATTTGCAAAATATTTTAACAATGTGTACCTTTCTAGTGTCAGAATCAACATCATGAGGCAGTCTAAGCCATGCAGAGTAAACAAGCGACTCATAAACCGTCACATTTGGTGAATGTATATCATTCTGCTCACAGTATCCTGAAACTCTTGCAAAAGTCTCCTGTTTCTTTGGGTAACCTGAAATGGAGATTTCTCCCTCAATGTACCCGCCGGTTTTTCTTCCAGCCAGCACATCCATTAGTGTGGTCTTGCCTGCTCCACTAACACCCATCAAGGCAGTTAGAACACCCGGCCTGAAGGATCCACTGACTCCTTTTAGTAATAGGAGTTTATCTTGTTCTACTCCTTCTGATTTCATTTCCTTTAATCAATAAAATTAAAAAGAACAATGAGAACAGCTCAACGTGCGCGAATTTGTCTTAAGCTTACAATATATGAAGGTGCTTTATGTAAGAGCACCCAACTGAGCAAGACAACTAAAATATTTACCGTTGGCATATCAACAGAGTATCTGATATTGTCAAAGGCAACAGAGAGTGGGGCGAAGGGAAGAACCATTCCTTTCTGGCTCTGATTCAAGTCAGAATTTGAAGTACCCCTTGTTGCAGATACTATCTCAAACATTTCTCCTGCTCTTTGTCCATCAAGTACCTCTCCAGTTACATTTGTGTGCTTCTCCTTCAATTCTTCTTCTGAGAGACTTTGTCGTGCCTTGCCAAAAGCTGGATAATTTACAAAAAAAAAAACAGTTGATTCACTGTTTGACAAAATAGGCACATTGAAATTGTTAATCTACAACATTAATAATTTCTATAACTTACGTTTAAGATAGCTCAAGGCCAAAGTGAAGAAGATATTGAATATAATAATGAATCCAATCAAAGCACCTACGCCGATCCAATACCATTTTGCCTCAGTGGGCATCCCACGACTTTGTAACACTTGAACTCCAAGATATTCTGTGGCTCCTTGGGCATACTGAAAAAAAAAATATATATATATAAGACATTCGATAAACAAGTTGAAATTGGATGAAAGAAAAATAAGGAAATAAAGGTTATATTCTATTTTTATTTTGCTTATGAATATTTTGGCTTACATGTCTCCATTTGTGTCCAAGCAATTCATTGACGCCCAATGCATTCATAGCATACATGAGGGGTGAGATCCAATAGCCCCAAATCCACCAAGCCCTTATTTTATCTACAACCATTTAAAATTTTAAATAGTTAGATGTAAATGAACCATATCTCTAAGAAAATAGCTGGGAATTAGCAAAAAAGAAAATTAGGTTCAGGAAGGCAACAAACATACCATGAGAAAGTGTATAACCACTCAGAACTAGTGTAACCACCAAAGCAAATGAAGCCAAAGTGTTAGCCACAACAGTTTCCCGTCCTAGTGATGCCATGAATCTAAACATGCCAGATGCCATCTGATTAACCAACAACAGTAGCAAATACTGCTTGACGAACCTACAGGGAAAAAAAGACACACGGTTACTTTTTTGTTATAGTTTCTGCATTTAGTTTATGCTTCTCAGCTAGATGGAAAATGAGACTTAAATAATAAAAGAAACAAAAAGAAATTATGGACTAACCTCCCCACATTGGGATCAAAGCCGATGACATAGTAGTTCAAGAAGATGGTAACAGAGACCTCAAGAAGAGAGATAGGTATCTTCAAAATCCAAGAGGGGATTGTGTAAGCCCAAGCTGGGAAAAAGAGACAGTCGCGTTGTTTGAAAAAGACAGGCAGTTTTATGCATGTTAAAGCCAACTCTGAGAAGCCATTGAACATGTGCGTAGTTAGGGCGAAGAACAGTGCCCCCAAGTAAACAGTGCCGTCATTTGTAGTGTTATGGTGCATACGCGTGCGGAAAAACAATGTCATTGCTATTAGTGTTGTCAGCATTAGCTGCATTGATCATTTTATTATGTTAGAGCAGTACAAAAATTGATTTAAATTAGAAAAGTATGTCAAAGTTTCTTTATAAGTTGAGTATTTAAAAAATCTACCTGGATTGTTCTGAAAATGTACACAAAAGAGTTGCGCTTCATGAGGAGAAATTCTCTTGAAGTGCAAGCCTTTAGCAGCTCCATCTTGCTTATACCGTATTTAGAGGTGGTTAGTGCGGCTGGGTGGCTCCTCGACTTGTCAAACGGTACAGCTAGCTCTGCCCTGAGCCTCTGACCAACATGGAATGTCTTAAAAGCCTCTGCAAATTCACGTACTGGCACATACCGATATGGGCTGTTGTGTCTCTGCCAGTACTGGCGTTGGTCCTTCCTTGATGTCACCTAAACCATCAAAGAGTACATATAATTAACTTTTGCTTCATGGATGAAGGACTGCCATATGGGAAAGGTTTTGGCTCCTATTTGATACATGTACTTCTTTTGAATATTTTCATTTCTATGTTGTCCCTTACTATATATCATTTTCATTCTTTATACTAGACTGGATAATAGTTGTCTCAAAAAGATAGATATGCTCTATATCAGTATAAGCTGATATTCTAATAAGTACAGCAGCAAAATTCCTTTTAATTTACCTCTTGTAGGAAATCAGCAACACCTTTCCTTTCTGGGCACTTAAACCCCAGGGTTTCAAAAAATTCAAGGACATGCTCACGGGGCCCATGGTATACCACATGTCCATCTGACAGGAGGAGGATGTCGTCGAACAAGTCGAAGGTCTCAGGTGCTGGCTGTAGAAGTGAAATTACGGTTGTTTGTCCCAGAATGCTAGTGATTTGCTTTAGGGACCTTACTATTTGAAATGTGGTTGAGCTATCTAACCCAGTTGAGATTTCATCCATGAATAATGCTGTTGTGGGTCCCACAATCATCTCACCTGTTGATAATTAAGGATAATAAATTTAATTAAATTGAAAAGTCTTTGAGGATACCGTTATTTATTTTATGCCTCTTGAGTACTGGTGAGTGTAAATATGTCCACGAGTTGGTTACTGTGGAACAGTAAAACATTAATATTCTAGTGTACCTGTTGTAACACGCTTTCTTTGCCCTCCAGAAATGCCTCTGAGCATCTCATCCCCTACGGTCGTATCGGCACATATATCTAGACCCAAAATCTGCAAAATTCAAGAAAATATTAAGAAAAAGAGAGAGAAAAAAGGTGTTTTCCTAAATATACATGAGAAGCTAGATGGGTACCTTGAGCACGTAGTCAGTGATGATGCTCGTTTCTTGGCCTACCGTGGATACTGCCTGGAATTTTGAAAAAAATAAAGAACTACATGAAGTAACAATTATTCGATTAAGATAAAAATTGTATTTGAGAAAATTGACCAATTTAAAAAAAGGTAAAAAATGACCAGTATTGCTTGTTAGAACTATTGCAAAAAAATATATAATATGTTACCTTCATATATACATCAAGGTCAGAATCGGGCTTGATATTCGAAGCCTTTTCTCTTCTAGAAAGTTCAGTTAACATATCTACACACATTTTCAAGTCCATATAGTTTAGTATCAATCATATATATAATATATAAATGATTTAGTTTTCTGAGAAATATAGATTATACCATATCTGGTACCGACACCTTGGACCCTAGCTGAGAAGGCCATGGTCTCTCGCACTGTCATCTCAGCTATGTGCAGGTCATGCTGGCTTATATATGCTGATGTTCTCTGTGGCACAAACTCATTCATGCCATGTCCATTGTATGTAACTTTTCCAGTAACCTTTAGTTCAGAGTCTAGCCTTCCAGCCAAGGCCAGAAGCAGGGATGTTTTGCCTGATCCGGGTGGTCCCAATAACAATGTCATCCTGAAAAAAAATTAAATTAATAATTTATAAAATTACGAATTTATGATACAAATTTAAATTATATTTCACAGGGGAAGAACTAGAGTACGTACCTCTTAGGCTTAATAACTCCACTGACGTCATGAAGAATGTTAAGGGGCATTTTCTTGTTAGGAAGAATGTGCAGCGCATTCACCACAGACTAAAAATAGTGACAATAATTAAAAAAAATAAACATGTAATTTTGTTAATCTAAAATGAATAATTAGTAAATATAAAAAGGTGGAGCGAAGCAGAAAAGTACGTCGAGAGAATTGATGGTGGCATTGATAAATGTTGGCAATCCTCGGCTTCCCACATGGGCCAATGCTTCAATATTTAAATTCTCGTAACGCACCTCAATTGTGGGAAAATCGAGTCCAACACTGGAGGAATAAATTAAAAGAGAACATATATATTAGTAAGAATGCATGCAATTAAGAAAAAAAAGAAGGGAAGAAGTACAAGAAAGAAAGATATATAGAATTGGTGAAATTAATGGAGATGGAGTGACTAGTGAGGTAGCATACCGATCGATCCTCTGCTTCAACTTGAGCAAGAAGCGCTCGTTGTCCTCCTCGGCAACACGCACGAGGCGCTCCACGAGCTGGCGCTTCTCGGTGAAGCCGAGGTTGTCAATGTCGATCTCCTTGCCGATGCCTCCGTCTAGGAAGAGGCCCTTCTTCATGCGGTTGTAGGTGGGGAGCTTCTCAAGGGCGGCCCACTTGAGGGACTCCTCGTCGTCCTCTTCGCGGGTGGAGGCATTGGAGAAGACGTCGGCGGAGGCGCGGCCGAACATTGAAGCACTGCCGGCTCGTTGGAAGATGGAGGAGCTGTTCCGGCGAAGGCTGGGCAGCCGGAGAGACTTGTTTGAATCCATTAATCAAGGTAGCGAGTGAGCGAGCTTAGCTCGATGAAGCTCTATCTAGCTATCAAGTATGTAGTATTAGGGGGGGGGGGGGGGGGGAGGGGGTGGAATGAATGAGGTGTTTGCGTGCTTGATTTGCTGCGGATGTGGTGTTTGAAATTGAAATTGGGAATAAGGATTCCTTGAAGGAGGGATGGTACGGTTGATTGAATTGAATGATGAATGGGAATGAGAAGGAGCAAGGGAAAGTGAATGAGAATGAGCAAGGAGAAGTGAGAGTGGAGGAGGCATTTTATAGGTTTGCAGAGGTGAGGTCAAATAACAAGTATGGAAGGAAGGAGGGAAGAAAGGAAGAAAGGGAAGGTAGCGACCCAGCAGTCGTAGCAAGCAGACCGAGCAAATGGGGAGCTTTATTTTATTATTATATGTTATTTATGCATTATTTATGCATTGCGCAAGTGCATGTTTCCTCCTTTCCTCGAGGATGGTTGCCTTACTGTAGCTAGTTGGGTCAGGCCTTCTAGAAAGAAAGGCCAATGGAGGCCAACTCTGGTCAATTTTGGTTGCTTTCCGATTTCCTGCGATAAACTGTGTATTGTATAGTCTTATGCCATAGACTATAGACTTAACTCAGATTTCCGGTATCAGAGAGTACGATTATTGAAGTGGCTGCACTTTCTGCCGTTAACTTAAATAATAATTCAATTAATACTTGCGACGTGATATTTCTAGAAAGAAAGAGACTTTAACTTCACCAATTAATTGTGAACGTGGGTTGAAACGGTCTCCATAAGTCACTCACATGAAAGACACGTGCATCATAGTATCATACACATCCTTTTAGGCTTTAGCTGGTCAAATTACACAACTTTGATATTTCATATAAAATAATGGTTATTCTAGTCTAAAATGTAATATAGTTCCAAAAACAGTATCTTTTTTAGGGTTCTCAAAGCGGGGCGGGTCGGGTACCCGTGGATCCGACCCGTCCGGATCCACGGGTACGGCGGATCCATGGGTACGACGGGGGGGTATGCACGGGTCCGAATCCAAAACCCTCAACTCGATCCGTGATAAACTCGGGCGGGTCCAGACGGGTCGGGCACGGATCCGGTCGGATCCGTCCAACTTTTTGAATTTTTTGAATTTTTTTTAATTTTTTTTTTTTAATTTAAAACTGTACATTATTTTAATATATATATATATATATATATATATATATTTTTTCGAATTTTTCTGATTTTTTTTTTATTTTTTTGAATTTTTTTGAATTTTTGCACGGATCTACGAGTCGGATCCACGGGTCGGGTCCACGGGTCGGGTCCACGGGTCGGGCACGGGCGGGTCTTGGGACGGGTCGGGCACGAGTCTACACGGGCACGGGTTTAGACGGGTTTAGACGGATTTGACAATCTTTTTTTTTGACAATGTTGACAATGGAAATTTAAATTAATTCGTAAAAAAATTAAAAGTACAAAAAGTATTTAGGCGGATTCTTAAGCTTATAAATTAATTAGTTTTGTTCTTAATTTGATGTGATTTGAGAATTATTTCATATTCTATCAAAATTTATCAAGTTTAATGCAACTTTTTTAACTTGATGGTTCACGGTGAAATATTAAATGACACTCAAATCACAAACACAACTAATTTATAAGTTCAAAAATATGAATGTATACTTTTTATGTTTAAACATTTTTTATGTATTAATTTGATTTTCATTATCAAGACTATTGAAATAAGTATTGTCAAGTAATCTCTCATCTTTATTATTATTATTATTATTATTATTATTATTATTATTATTTAGTTTTGGTGATATATGAATCATACATACAGACAGGCCCAAGTATATATATGGATTTTGTGCTTGTACGTGCATGTAAACATTTTATAAGTTATTCCCAGAAACAGGTAATTGCTTTTAACAGAAAAATCCAAAAATGTGTCAATACAAACTTTATATATATAGTTTCAGATCATTTCAGATCAAATCGGATTTGAATCTTTATATGTCGCTTCAATTCGGATTACATATTATTTTAAATCAAATTAAATCGGACGAATTTTTCGAATATCGAGTCGCCTCTAAGCACCACGAGCAGCAACAACTCTAATTAGCTAATTAAGCGTCAAGTTTGAGCACAACTAATAAATAAAAAAATGAAGAAATATAATGACCGCGACAGTTTTAAACTCATTTTTTTACTAATGATAAATAGCCTACAGGCAGAGCTACGTGAGGTCATGGGGCAACCACCTTTTTAGAAAAATTTTTTTGCAAATAATTATGTATATTTGTTAATTTTTTGTCAAATAATCGTATATATTTAAAAATATGCATCATTTTATTTCTGAAAAAATGACAGATCTTGCTTCACTCCGACAGAAATACTTAGTCCGGCTCTTAGCTCAGTCTATTGCTAAAATAAGAAACGATGGATACGTAATTTGTAAATAATTAATTATTTTTTATAAGAGAAAGTCTTTAAGCTGAGACTCCGGTCTTCCACAAAATTGAAAGACAAAATACAGTAACCAGTTCAGTACAGAAGCTCTATACTATAGAAAAAAAAAAGTAAAACCAAATAACTAAGTCAAAAGTTGCCTAGGAACAAACAACATATAGAACTAAATCATCTAGACTAAGAAGAAAAGGAAAAAAATGCTCTCCAAGGCAATTTGATTATTTTTAATTAATTAATTAATTAGAACACTTCTAGAATCAAGAAGCTTAGCACGCAATCTGAATTCAAAATTGTTCTAGAACATCTAAATAATACTTTACACTAAATTACTATATAAGGACATCCCCGGAAGTACTTGAAATTGCAGCTTCAAAATTGACACTTTATTATAGGAGTGGTTCTAGTATAAATCCAAAATTTTGGTGCATTCATTATTATCATGATTTATTGGATGAGTTTCACATGTCAATTTTGGACCGCGAAATCATAGGCTTGTTAGACGGAGATGACAAAGAAGATAAAAATATTACCTTTTTATCAGTGAATTCTTCTGACATTTCAAATGCAGCGTCATGATTTTCATTTTCAAATAATGTTAAAAATGTAAATATTAAAAATCTCTTATGGTATAGTTATATTTCATTTGAGTGGAATAGTGAAAAGAAAGAGCTTTACTTTCATATAAATTCCATTTTTTACTGTCATGATTTTTCTCGGAGAAGACATGCTTGACGTGCTCCCCTTCAGATATATATTATATAACAATGTTCCATACTTTTATTTATACTATCATTGCCTCACCAAACACCAGAAATGAATAATATAAGTTCTTTATTTAAAAATAGATAGACTTAAAGCAACCTAACGAATATTCAAGTGGGTTTATTGAATTATTGGCTGTTTTTTCATAAACTAACTCAATACCAATGTTATGTTTAAAAGAACACCTTTTCCGGCACAACCAAAGTAGTAGTCCCAAGTTTGATCAAATCCTGTGAAGTTGGTTCTAAATTTAAATATAATAAAGTAAATTTTCAATCAGAAAAATTGTGAAGTTGGTTACTAAATACATATTTTTTAAAACATCATAATTAGAGCATCTCCAATAGTAATTTCTTATGAATTGCTTATGCGGATGTGTCAATTGTTTTATAATTGCTGGGTTGTATGGCTATTGCTTATTTAGCAATTATGAGAAAGAATTGATTATTTAACAATTATGGCTATTCTTTTTTTAAAGATGAGTTGGCCAAATGTTTAATTCTTATTGGTCAAGTGTTTAATTCTCAATTATTTGCTTGATTGTACCAATGTAGAAATGAATTGTTTAATTTCTAAAATTTCTAAAATTATTATTTACCAATTAATTTCAATTGTTGTATTGAAGATGCTTTATGCATTTGAAATATATTAAGAGCATCTTCATCTCTGAAACTCCTGAAGTTTCTAAATTATTGCCACATCAATTTTAGAAATTTAATTTTTCTTTAGTTTCTAAACTCTTCATTCCTAAAACTGAAAAGTTAGAGTTTCTAAATTGCCGTCAGCAAATATTACCAATATTATGGAAGACATATCAATTTTAGCCAATGATTAAGCCACATCAGAGTTTATAAACTCTAAAGCATAGTTGCTAAATAAGAAACTCTTGAGCAAATTTCTAATTAAGAAACTCATTTACATCTCTGAAACTCATTTAGAAACTGCCACGTTAGATTAGAAACTCCAAGAGTTTCAGAAATGTAGATGCTCTAACAAATTAAATTAATTTAACTACACCTTTTAAATATGATTTCAAAAATACAATTTCATTTTTATATGGTCTAAGTAATATGTCTTAACTAGAGACAACATATATATGTTATATAATTACTAAAAAATAACTTGAAACTAGATTGATTCATTAAAGTGAAAGAATAAAAAAGAAACATTTAAATAACACGTCAGGAACTTGATGGAAATAGAATTATAATAATTCATGAGATATATTCCGTCATGCAAACTTTCAAACTTAGAATATATTAATACATAATTATTTAACAAACTTCTGAAAATTCCTTCTAAGACTACAATTAACTAATGAGACTATAATCAGTTTTAATACCAAATTAACTACTCATCTATACCAAATATAGCTTATGATACGAAAATGACTTTAATGACCTTGTGAATTCAATGATTGTGATTAGAGATGTACCGTAAAATAGAATGTACACTAATTGGGATTTACACTAGAATCACCCTTATTATAGAATACAAATATAAATATATAATTTGGTATAGATCGAATATATTCTCTTAAGCTCCAAGAAACCAAACATCCCGTCATCACCTTCAACCACCATCAACCACTACCAGCCACCACCATCTACAATCAACCATTACCATCCTTCACCACTAGTTAATACCATCTATTACCATCATCTAGTTACCTGATTACCTTCTTTTGTTAGCATCATTGTTTCATCATCAATTAGCAAGTTTTTCGTTTATTTTGGTCGTATTCTTGATCACCATTGTTCCAAGGAACAATGGCAGATCTAAAAAAATCCGTTTCATTTCAAAATCAGCCAAAGTCCTTATATAATGCAAAGATCATGAAAGGAGATTAAAATCGGGAAGAAAGAAATGTAGTATGGGGTAGGAACATCAATCCAAGATTCCCAAGATTTGACCATCATAGAGAAATGGGGAGAGACTTTAATCGTTATGCATCGACATTGATTGAGAAATATGGGACAAATTCAGAAAAGAGATCATATGCTGATATTGTCACAAAGAATCTGGAAGAAGAGTCAAGAAATGAAGAGATCAAGTTGTCTCGAAATGGAGGGCATCAATGGCCAAGAAAACAGAATGAAGTCTTCAATAAAAAGTGTGAAATGCGGGTCCCACATGAAGCTAAGCGGCAGCAGGCATATGATAATTCTCAGAGGAGTATAAGACAAACGATTACCAGCAGTCATAGCCGTCGATATTCAGATCTGAGAGATAAGTGTTTTAGATGTGGAGATAGGGGTCATAGAGCAAAGGAGTGTAGGAATCCTTTACTGTGCTTTCGGTGTAAGAGAACAGGTCATAAAGCAGATCGTTGTTCTCGATTCTTAAAAAATTCTGAAATCCCCAAATCTCAATCTGGAAGCCAGCCGAAAAAAGAGCATTTCAAGTTTCAAGTTGATAAAATTAAGTCTCGAAGTAAGGAGAGCCAAATTGAATTAAGTGAAGAATCAAGATCCTTAATGGCGCAGAGGTTATTGCATTCAATTGAGATATGAGGTAGTGATTTCGAGAAGTGTCAGGAGGAATTGAAGAATGCTATTATCATTCAAGCCTTAGAAGGGCTCAAAATCACAGATATCATCGCAGGCTTGCAAATATCTTACCCAATCTCAGGGAAATGGAGTGTTAAAACAATCGAGGTAGTATGGACAAATTTGGTCCCTACGTAGGTTTTAGTATGGACAACAATTTCAACGGTTCGGATCGGCCGTTTTTGATTTGGAATTCGAGATAAACATCCGTTAGCACGGTTTTGATTTTGCTAACGTTAGTACGTTAGCCGGATTCTATATATATGTATATGTATATATATAAATGTATACAAGTATATAAAGATATATATGTAGACACGTATATATATATACATATATATCTAGGTATACTTATATACATGAACAAATATATATATATACATATATCTAATAATTTACACTCCAAATATCACCAAAATTGGACTAAGTATACTGATTTATAATAATATATATTTATCAATTTCTCTATGTCATAAATAAATACACATAACGTATATAGGTAACATCTAAATACAATACACAAAAATACACATGACTAAGTAAATATATGATTTCAATAATATATATTGATCAATTTCTCTATAAACACGTAATTGATATAGTTACACACTTATTAGTTAAACTTATAATTAACTATTTTTGTTCTTCGTTTGATTAGTTAATAATAAAAGTCCAACTTTGATTTTATAACATGCTTTCTTCGTGAATTATTATTTACATTATGTGCCTTATCGTCCTGACGTCACAATAAATAATAAGAATAGTAACACATTCAGAACAACACTTAAATTAAATAAAAAGGATAGAAACAGGTGATTGTACACACACTCGTTGTGCAGCATGAACACTGCACGCGGGAATTGACTAAGTAAAAATATTGGATAATATAAATTAGGAGCATCAAGGACGTCTCAAACGCCGTTACTTTTTCATTTAATTTCACTTTAAGTCCTACGACTAATTAAACAAACCCGAAATAAATAAATAGGAGACTTAGTCGACTCAGACCCACACACAGGGGACGAGACTGACGTTGCTGCATACGACGTTGAGGTCAGCGTGGACGCAGCGGATCTTCTGTTAGAGTAGCTCACGCATCATCTCAGGTGTGGATTCCTGGGGATTATATTCCTTTCTCTTTTAATTAGGACCTACCAGTCTTACCTAAATTGAATTGCGGTACCAAACTACCAACAATAACTAATCAGGCCTATAGGACTTGAATTGTCATAATTGCATGCCGGTAATTGTACCAATTATTGAGACAAACCTGCATCTCATGTCATATGCATTTCATGTTGCATATAAGATCCGATATACGGATCATATTAGACTATTAGCTACTCATAGGTAGATGCGTATAAATATTTTATACTATACTCGTCGGGAGTGATGAGAGTCGGGCCGGTGATCACCAGTCGGATGTGTGGCATGAGGGCATCGTGACGGGTGGATTACTACGCAAGCTAAACGCTCGTGAGATCCCCCTGTTGGGATGTCTTCATAGATATTCGACTGATGCTCATCAAACGTGATCATCACTTGATGGCGCGCAGTGCCAGTTTGAGAGTTTCATTTTCAAAGATCCTTATTAGTATATGTATTATAATACTTTCTCTTTAAGTGATTAAGGTTCGGTTTCTCAGTTTAGAGTATGCGTGTCATATGTGAAGTATTGGAGCTATTTCGTTCTTTATATATTTCTATTAGCCGATGTTTCGAGATTTCCTAATATTCGAAGGGCTTCCTCCTTTGGCCCCTGGTTGGTACAGAGGAAGTCTGGGGCTCCCCTTTGGCCCCTGGTTGGTACATGGAGTTCTCTTTATTATTATTATTCAAACGGGTAGTTGGTTCCTTATTTTCGTAAGACGGCTGAGACCGAGAGTTTATGTTTTTTTTTCGTAAGGGTAGGCTTCTCGGTTCGCTTCTTGACCGAGTGTTTGCTTTTTTTTGTAGCCGCTCAAATTTTACCAGGGCATTTCGTTCTGGAACTCAAACTTTTGTTAGGCCGTGGTTGATCTGAGACCCGTCTAACGATTATGTTAGGCCTGTGGTTGATTTGGGACCTTCCTAACACAACCCTTAGGCTTGTGGTTACGACCCGTCTGAGGGGGCGAATCCTGAAGTCCTACACTAGGGTTTTCAAATTTGGCAAACCATTCCTTTGTCTGGGAGAATTGATATTGTTTACCTTACTATCTATATATATACTATTATTCCTCATATTATTTTGGGTTTCTTTCATGTATCGTCTTTTGGATATACTTAATTATATAAATGGATTAATGGTGGACAAATGCACATTTAGGTGTAGCATTTAAATGTTAAGTTAATCTCAGTAAAAGTGAATGGTCCAACCTTGAATCGGATATAATCTCAAAGGCTAGACCTTAATCCACACTGAGTAATTTTTATAAATTACTCACGTTCCATGGTTGGTTGTGGGATCTAGGTAAGGAGCAGGAGTTCCTTTGATGTCCAGAAGAGAGCGCTATGATAGAGTACTCGGCGTCTTCCGTTTTGAAGATCATTTCATTCGTTTGTTTTTATTCCTTTTGTTAGGATTAGTGTGTAATAAGTTAGCTAGAGTCGATCCCACGTCCTTTGATGGGACTGTCCTCTTTTGTATGTATTTCACTTTTGTTTAGCTTCCACTGTAAACTTTGTATCCAGACGTTGGATTTTATATATGTATTTGTTGGATGATCATGTACTGTGTGAAATGCGTGTGCTTTTCCTTAAAACTAAATATAATAAATAAATCTTATCTGTATTTTTGAGTGGCCAATTAAGACGTTCGTGTACTTGTAATTGAGTACACGTGGTGGGATTAATACCCCTAAGTTAGTCATTATTTCTGGGGTGTGACAATGTGATTGAAGTAGAAGAAGATCTCATGGGAGAATATGAGGAGACTAGATTAGAAAACAAACTTCTGAGACAGGAATTGAAGAAGCTGAAAGCTAAGCTAGGGAAACAAGTTGAAGAAGTTTTCATAGAGGGCCCTGGGAGTACTAGCTATCAAGGTGTCAACAGTCAACCTAAAGTGAATGAAGGAGAGATAAAGGTGATCAAAACAGTTGACTTCAGTGCACTGCCAGATGGGGCTAGCATCAGAAGAAGCTACATTAAGAAGAAGGCAATGCAAAACACTTATGGTAAAATTCTTTCTCAACTAATTCAATCAGATGAAAGGATTGGTACTCTTTTATCTGATTGGGGATTACTTTAATAAATAAAAATGCTAACTTGAATATGTTTATTGATCACATGAGAGAGAAAGAGTATGAGTATATGGGACAAAAACTAGAGAATATGATTAGTTTCTGCATAGGAAATATTAATAATAGTATTAGGGATATAACAATGATAAATGATTAAAGTTGTAAATTGGAATGTTAGAGGATTAGAAAAAATAAGTAAAAGACAAATGGTTAAAGACTTTATATTAAATGAAAAAGTGGACATAATTGGAATTCAAGAAACAAAAAAAGAACATTTTAATAATAGAAGTTTGTGTAATCTAAATAATAGGTTCAAATGGGAATTTATATCAGCTAAAGGTTCAGCTGGTGGAATTTTTTTGGGAATTAGGGATGAAAAGTTAGAAATAATAAATTGGGTAAAAGGAGTACACACTCTTATAGCAGTAATTAAAGTTAGAATAGAAGGCATAGTATTTGCATGTACAACTGTTTATGGACCATCAAGTTCAATCAACAGAGAGTCTTTGTGGACAGAATTGAATATATTATCAAAGATATATGTTATGCCATGGATCATAGGGGGAGATTTTAATGTAATTAGGAAAAGAAATGAAAAACAATGTATTGCATATGTTAAAGCAAATGTAGATAAGTTTAATAAATGGATAGAGGAATTAGACATGATAGAATTCAAATGTAAAAACAGGAGATATACATGGGCAAGAGGGAGAAAAGCTTGCAAAAAGCATGTTTAGATAGGTTTTTCACTGATAATCAGTGATCAAATGAAATTGTTGTACAACAACATATGCCCTACCTAGGCAATTATCTGATCATAATCCCATATGTGCTGAAATTGGCACTTTTAACAGTAATAAAAGCTATAATTTTAAGTTTGAGCAGAATTGGACTCTTCAGGAAGATTTCTTAGATATAATTAGGGAGTGGTGGTCACATATTATACTAGGACCAAATAAAGGAGGTGATTGGAAATTAAAGTTAGACAATTTAAAACAAAAACTTAAAGGATGGAGTGCAAACTTTAGAAAACACATTAAAGATACTAAAAAAGAAATATTAAATCAAATGAATCAATATGAAATAGAGGCTGAACAAAGAATTTTAACAGAAGGGGAAATTGATGTGTATGCATCAATTCAAAATGATTTAGATAAAAATACATCATAGTGAAGTCATTTACTGGCACCAAAGGGCCAAAACAAAATGATTGAGAGAAGAAGATGCAAACTCAAAGTTCTTTCATAAAATTGCATCTTGTCAAAAGAATCATAATACAATAATCACATTGAGGATAGATAACATAGAAGTTAGAGATGAGAAGGTGATCACAAAACATGTTTATCAACATTTCAAACAATTAATTGGTCACATAGATAATGGTGGGCTGAATTGGATAGCACAGTGTGGAAAGAGAATGAGAAAGTAACAGTTCAAGAAAATCAGGAACTAATAAAACCTTTCACTATGGAAGAAATACACATGGCAATAATGCAAATGGATCCAAATAAGGCCCCAGGGCCTGATGGATTTTCCATGGGTTTTTTTATCAAAAATGTTGGGAGATTATTAAATTCGATTTATATGAAATGTTCAATGATTTTTACAATAACAATTTAGACATTTCAAAATTAAATAGAGTAGCTATTATTTTAATACCAAAAGTTAAAGAAGCAAATAATATTAATGAATTTAGACCCATAAGTTTGTTAAATTGCAGCTTCAAAATTTTTACCAAGGTTTTAGCAAACAAAATGCAAGGAATATTAAGTAGAATAATAAGTAAAAAATCAGAGTGCTTCATTGCAAGGGAGGAATATTATGGAAAGTATTATAGCAGCACATGAAATATTGCATAGTGTGCATAAAAAACAAAGAGCAAGGGTTTCTGATAAAACTAGATTTCCAAAAAGCTTTTGATCAGGTAAATTGGAATTTTCTAATTAAAACTTTAAAAGATAGGGGTTTTAATGAGAAATGGATAATATGGATAGAGAAAATACTAATTAGGGGACATAGTGCAGTAATGGTGAATGGGAAATTAGGAACTTTTTTTTAATATAAAAAGGGGTTGAGACAAGGGGACCACATTTCCCCATACTTATTTATATTGGCCGTAGATGCATTGTCAAAAATGATAGAAATAAGAATAGAAAAACTTCACTTTAAAGGTTCAAGCCCAGTTTTAAATAACAATAAGCAAATTATGAATTTGCAATATGTGGATGACACTTTAATCTTTATCAAAGATGAAGGACAAATGATAGAAAATTTAAAATGGTGCTTAAAAACATTTGAAGGCTTGTCAGGACTTAAGATCAATTATAGCAAAACTGAAATTATACCTTTAAATGTAGAATCACACATAGGAAAATATTATGCAGAGAAATTTGGGTGTAAAATAGGTGAATTACCCCTAAAATACTTGGGTCAGCCTTTGCATTGGAGAAAACCAAACAAAACATATTGGTTAGATATGATAAATAAAATCAAAAGTAAGCTACCTAAGTGGCAAGGAAGCTTGCTATCATTAGGAGGTAGGTTAGTTATGGTTAATGCAGTTTTATCTACAATTCCATTATACTACATCTCAGTACATAGGATGTCAGTATGGGTGGGAAAAGAAATAGATAAAGTGAGAAGGAGTTTTTTGTGGTCAGGAGCTAATCAAAATAGGAAAAAGAAAATTTCATTGGTCAGATGGGATAGATTGTGTAGGAGAAAAAAATATGGAGGATGAGGCATTTTAAATATCTCACAAATGAATTATGCACTAATTTTCAAGTGGGCATGATTATTTATATATCAAAATCACAACAGTATTTGGAAAGAAATAATTAGGATTAAGTATAATACATTTAGTAAGAATGCCTCCCCTTTTTGGATAGGAGTAAGTCAAGTGTATAAATTTGTTCAAATAAATAATAAAAGAATTGTTGGAAATGGACAATCAATAGATTTTTGGAATGATATTTGGTTAAATAAATGTGCATTAAAATTACAATACCCATTGGTATACAACAAATCAAAAGCTGAGAACATCACTATAGCTAAAATTTGGAATAATGGAAATATCAATTTAAATTTAAGTAGAGGGGTTTCAAATGAAATGAGAGTAGAGAAGGAGGAAATATGTAGGATTGTACACAATATGAATTTTACAAATGAAAGTGATTCATCAATATGGAATTTGGAGTCAAATGGACAATTTTCAGTTCAATCTTTATATAAGTTTTTGAATAATGGAGGAATTCAAATAAGATTACAATACACAGTTTGGAATTTAAAGATTCCTTTAAAGTTTAAATTATTTGCATGGTTAGTTCTAAATAATAGGGTTCTGACAAGGGATAACCTAATTAAACGTGGAATACAAACTCAATCAAATTGTGTGTTTTGTGGAAGATATGAGGAGACAGTGGAACACTTATTTTTACATTGTATACAAACAGATCAAATATGGCTACACTTCAAATATGAAATTCTAGAGGGGCTTAATATAGACACATCAAGTTTAGATAAATTATGGAACTCTTTTACTGTTTTAAGTGAAAAACAATTTCAACAATGAGGAGCTCTATTTGCTGCTAGCATATGGATAATATGGCTTGAAAGAAACAATATAATATTTCAAGCAAAGACTTTGAAAAGTTCATACACCTTATACAAAATAATAAGGAATTTGCATGCTTTTTGGACAGGAGGTCCTTCATTGAATTTCAATGTAAATAGGAAACTAACAGCTCAAAGAGAAGTTGTTTCGGAGCTTCATGACATGGAGGATGGAGAAGGGGAAGAAATGCAGCAAGAAACAAACTCCACTGATGAAGATTTGCTAGAATAAAAGGAGGGTTTAAAGCAGTTTTTTTTAGAACTATTTTCTGTTGCAATTTTGAGAGTTTTATAGGTGTTTTTTTGTATTCCAAATAAATTTCTATGTTAGCCGGAAGGTAGTGACAGAGGAAGGTATAGTGATATAGGTGAGTGTGAAGGTGATGCTATTATTCTCTTCATGGAGGTTTATGAAGGTAGGGGTCATCAAAAGGGTGGTGAATTTTAGCGGTACCAAGGATACTGGTACGGTAAATAATGAATCAAAGGGCAAGAGTATAAAATAGGATGTTTGTTAGGAATAAAGGTTAGGAAGATGTAAATAAATTCAACTGGAAAGGTATAAGTCTTATATACCTTAAAATCCTGTTGAAAATTTGTTTTGTAATTTTTGCTTTTGTTTAAATGGAAGTTGGCTCTCTAGCTTGGGGTAGCTGTCATAAAAAAAAAAAATATAAATATATATTAGAAACATTTCAATTTTTTGCTAGATACTTTAATTAAAATTTTATTAATAATTGTTCCAGTTCTTGTCTCAGCGAATCTGCGAATGAGACATACATAGTTAAAAATAGAGATTAGAGAGATTTAACTATATAACTCGGAGCCTCCCAATTAGTTTATGTGAAATTAGATATGTTGTATCAATTGGACTATTTTTAGACAGTTTCTCATAAAGTTACGAAAATAAGAAATATTGTTGAACTCTAGGGTGAATAGGATTGCTTAAAAATAAATAGGGATTTTTTTTTGCAAATTAGTGCATAATTAAATCTTTGATGATAATTTATAAGTTTCAACAATTATATCAATTCAAAATAAACAATCAACCGATTTGACTTAATATTATTTTAAGTCGCAGAAGCTTAAAAATTGTAAGCAATTCAATTCTAACAATACAATTTATTTTAAACAATTCAAGACAATTATAATTATAGCAATTATATTCTTCTACAACAATTATTTAGCAATTTAAAAAAATAAGTAGAAGAGTTGATTTAAGAAAATGCAAACAAAGCAATCATGCACAAGAGAAACTGGTATGTTAACGAAGTTCGGCTATTGACGAGTCTACTCTACGAAACTCACGAACCTCCAATGTGATAACAAGATCGAGCCGTTTGCACTATACACCGAGTCTTGTACAAAGTTGAACATCGTCCTCATACACACAAATGATGAGAAACAATGCCAAAAACACGACGACACAACAGCCAAATAAATGAATAGAGAAGATAATATATCTCTCAAATCTCATACAATGAAATTTATCTAGTTTGAAATTTGAGATGTAAAGCAAAGCATTTGCGATATGGATAAGAGCTCAAAGATACGTTAATGGTGGGCGCTAACAGATCAGAAAATGTATAGAATAATTATTGAAGAAATGTAAGTAACAACCATGTTTACACTATATTTTTGCACTATATTTTTTAAACGACATGAAATTTTTGCTCGTTAATCGTTTCGTTTTCGTTCATACCGATTCGTATTTCGTTTTGTTTCATAACAAAAGAAAAAAAATTCATTTTGTTTCTTTCGTTTATCACGAAATAAAACGGAAAACGATGGAACGTTGTTGCGTTTACGGGCCTATCTGCAAGGCTGTTATTGAGCCCAAAACTTTTAGATCAGGCTTTTGATAACGCATCACGTAGGCCCAATTTCATTTCATTGATAGCGCTCATTTCGACCGGCCCAATTATTTCATTATTTACAATATTTTGGCATCTCTGTTTCTTCGTTTAAAAACCCTAGAGAGAGGCTAACATAAAGCCGCCGCTTTGCATCGCTTCTTTCTCATTTCTCTTGAAGCATTTCATCGCTGATTTTATTGGTTCGTATTCCCTGAGCATCTGTGTTTTATACTGTCTTTTCCTTTTCCCCCGATTGGACTCGTTTGATTTTGTTTTTTAGAGTTAAACAACGAGGGACCTATGGATTTGTTGCTTCAACAGTGCGATTTTATCCAAGTTTGCCTTCGGAAATTAAAATGCAATTTCATTTCGGATCCAATTGAGCTTTTATCTTTTTCGTGGAGTTCAGTCTAAGAGGATCTTTTCATTGCTAAATTTCTATTTGAGCGAAGCATAATTTCGTATTTTAGTTCTCTTTTTCTTCGATAAATAACGAAAGACCTGGGGATTAATTGCTCAAATCGTGCTATTTTATCCAGTTTAGTTTAACCCTTCGGGAATTTACTGGCAATTTAATTTGGGATCCAACTGAACTTTTGTAGAGTTTTCGTCTTGGATCTATTGATTGCCAAATTTCTTTCTTCAAGGAACTTCATTTCGCATATGTGATGATAGTAGGGACATAATTTGTGAAATTATGAAAAGGCGAAGGACCCAGCAGGGAAGCGGTGATCTCCATTAGTTGAGGCTTCTCTAACACATACAAAACCTTCGTATATAAATTTTATACCGTGGAGTTATGATGCCAGAATATTTTTGGTTTCATGGCATCTGAAACAATGGTTACATTTCACAGTTGTTGTATTGTTTAATTTCGTGGTTATTTCTATGTTGGAGATATTGGTTGCTGTAGATAGAAACAGAAGTTGTTCGGTTTGGAGCTAACATGGATGAATTTGTTTTGAGTGAATTAAAATCAGTGAATTTGTTTTGAGTGAATTAAAATTAGTGAATTTGTTCCGAGTGAATTAAAATCAGTGAATTTGTTTCGAGTGAATTAAAATCAGTGAATTTGTTTCGAGTGAATTAAAATCAGTGAATTTGTTTCGAGTGAATTAAAATCAGTGAATTTGTTCCGAGTGAATTAAAATCCGTGAATTTGTTTCGAGTGAATTAAAATCCGTGAATTTGTTTCGAGTGAATTAAAATCAGTGAATTTGTTTCGAGTGAATTAAAATCAGTGAATTTGTTTCGAGTGAATTAAAATCAGTGAATTTGTTTCGAGTGAATTAAAATCAGTGAATTTGTTTCGAGTGAATTAAAATCAGTGAATTTGTTTCGAGTGAATTAAAATCGATTTTTACTCGTTGCAGTTTATTGTAAAGCAGCATAAGCTCAAATTCATTTGATCTTCAAATGATTTATAAGTAAACGATCTAAATTAGTTTTAATTCATATAATCTAAATTCATTTTAATTTTCAAATTATTTATAAATAAACGGTCCAATTAGTTTCAACTTTTAATTCATATTAGATTTTATTTGGTCCTGCTGTGTAAAAAGGACAATTTGGTGTATGTAGTTTTAATTTGTGTGGGATTCGAGGAAGAGTACTTTGAAGTCGTAGTACTCAACGTTAGAGATATTTTGCATGTAGTTTCTCTTAAGCGGGCATGTGTTATTGAACTTCACCTAAGTTTTGCTAAGCGGGCGTGTTGATTGATGCAAGTGCAGTTGGGTCATCCAGCTTACAAATTTAGTGAATCAAAATCGTAGGGTTAAATAATTGTGGAATTCTAAACGACTACGAAAAGAACACACTAATTGATAAAAAATGAACTAAAAAAGAACGCACTAATTGGTCAAAAATGAACTTAGTGTCTACCTCGTCAAAAGAATAAAAAAGAAAATAAAAATATTCGATTTCAATTGTTATATCAAAATAAAGAATTGACTATTCGAGCATAAGAAAAATAATAAATGAGTCTTTTTTATCAATCATAGGTTAATGGGAGTTCTAGTATTTTAAATGATGCTATTTCTAAATTGAGATATAATAATAAGAAGATTGAAAGTAAAACCCTACTGGTGTTTTGAGTCACCAAGTGATGTGTCTGGTGATTGAGTATGTAATCCTTTTGGCATGATGTTCTTGAGGTATATCTAGTTGAAGGCTATTTAGAACGTACTCTTAGCATTCACCATTGATGTCTAAAATATTTGTTTATATTCTAAAATAATTAACTATCTTATAATAGTAATAATATAATAATAGTACGATCTGTATATCAGATCTTACATGTAAGCATGAAATGCATATGATATGAATGTAGGTAGGTTCAATAGCTGATGCAATTTATTGTTATGCATATGACAGGTCAAGTCGAGGTAAGTTTGATATCGTAATTCAAATAAAAGAAAACTAAATGTTTGTTGGGTCCAATCTTATACTAAGAATAAGATACAAGCCTCATGAGCTCGCATCTGAGAGAATTAGAGAACGTAGCGATGTCGACTTACTCTAGAGGACGTACTCCGGGGGAAACTCCACAACAAATGCATCAGCGTCTAAGAGATCAAATGCAACCTCGTCCTCTGCGAGGGGATACGAGTCAACTACATCACCTATTTATTACCTATTTATTGTTTAAGATTAAGTTTAGGGTTTGACGTGAATTGAAGAAAAGTCGTTGAGTTGTCTCTGTCACTTTTATTATTTATATGTTTAATTGTCCTTAATAGTCACATAAATTTAACTTAGATGTTCTATATTAATGTCCAGACTTTTTTGTGTGTTCGTATCGTATGACGTAGACAAAGGGTTAAGAATGTATAAAAGAAAATAAAAACAACAAAGCACGAGGACCATCATGTTATAAATCCAATCATTTTTAGTTGTTCACTATTACTTATAAAACTAATCAAAAGAAGAAAGAAAAATAGAATACTAATGTACTAGCTAGTAGGTGCGTATTTTATATATTTATGTACTTATAAAGAAATTGATCAATATATATAATTATGATTATATATTTATTTACTCATAGCTTTGTGTGTGTTTTATTTGATATATGATATAGAGAAATTGATCAATATATGTAATTATATTCATATAACTATTGGGTAATGAACGGTTCAAACCTGTTAATTATCTTAAGTTGCGGAAAGACCGTAAAACAAAAATTTTACTTCTAACTTAAGCTAAGGATTAAACGAGGTATGTCAGATAAACTATCGAGGGTGTCCACATCCAGTTTATCTTTGGCATCAAAACTCGATTTAATCTTTTTACAGATCTACTCCATAATTGATTTCTAAAACTTTAATCTACTTATAAATTAAATAGATTAATATAACATATTTATACCTTGATCCAAATTCCAATTGGATTACAGTAGACTCGGGAATCTAGGAAACTTCTCTCTTCGGAGTATCAGACGACTGATACCTCTATTGGTTATCCACTAGGACTGATTAGAGAGCGGTTTATTTCTTCTGCCAGAAATATCATAAACCTCGAAATTATGCAAAAACACTATTCACCGGGATAAGGATAAAATACATATATTTACGACTCGCAGTTATTCAAATAGAAATACCGCAACTTTTGCAAATACATATTTTTCCGAATCTCGTAAATAATTGTAACCGAGATAGAGAGAAAAATATATTTATCGATTCGATCCTGAGTTAGCAGATACGATTCAAATGAAATTGTGTTTTTCTCTTTACCCTTACTCCTCTATTTATAGTAGAATTAAGTAGGTCGGCCAATTACCGAAATACCCTTGACTTTTTGCATAATTACCAAAATGCCCTTGGTTGATGTAGGCATATACAAAAAATCACATTTCCTTTGCCGACCACATTTTTTGTGCCGAAATGCATTTTTTATTTTTTTTAATTAAGATTTTAATTTGATAATGGTTATCATCCCAAATTCAAAACCATAATTAATATTTAAAATCTAAATTAAATATATATATGTAATTGTTCTCAACAATTATATTTCTCAGGGTTCGATATCGGTTTAGTTTCGGTACGATTTTATACAACACATCGAATACGCTTATAAATCAACTGTTGTTTCTTCTTGTCATCTTATATGACATTTATAATTCAATTATATCACATATAATTAATTATAACTATCTTAATATTAATTATAATCAAATTATAATTAATCAGTAAAATTCTCTGATTAGCTCCTATACGGTGTGACCTAATAAGATCTGTGTTATGTTGGTAAATTAGAATGAAAACCATTTTAATTTCTATAATCATAAAAGGAATCTCACATCTGCACTATGATCATCCAATTACACAGATGCTGTTGTACTATACAATACCACGATCCACTAAACTATTTTAGTCGTGTTAATTATTTTGTCTCACAGTATCATATCAGTTTTAAGGTAGGTATGTGTCATCCTTGCAAACTTAATCTTTTCCTGATCTTGAGCAGATTTATCAAATATAATTACTCTTGTAATCATACTGCATGCATATAATCTTAATCTATCAAGGGACCCAGTGATACTGTAACTCATATAGAGATATGAGGGACAACAATACTTTTGGTAAACTATCACTACCTCAACTAAGCTATGTATATCAAAAAGCTACCGTTATGACTGTGTTTTACCGACAGCATTAGATAATAATCACACATACACATCTCTTAGTAGGAAAGATGAATACCTCATACTTTAGAACTACCATCTATATTATGAAGTTTCACAATTTTAGTTATTGACTCTAGTCAAATAAAAGAATGATCCATAAATTCAATAATACTCAATGTAACAAAATGATAATTTATTAATCACTCAATTCATGAACAAAGCTTTATGATAATTTATCGTATTATTAACTTCTAGATTATTACAAACTAATAATAATTACTTAGTCAAAACTCGTGTTTGTGCAGTCTTGTATTTATGTTACTAATAATGTGATACTTTATTGTTATGTCATTATTTTTATTTATTTATTCCTATTATACAAAATATAATTACTTTATTTATCCTTATTAAACAAATGTGTTTAGTAATATTTTAGTTATTTAGTCAATATTCTATTTATTAATATACTAAATGTTATTATTATTTTTAGATCCTAATATTATATCTATGTGTTATTAATATATTTTTAATACTTTTACTATCTCCTAAAATTAATTAACTAATGTTTATTGTGTTTATATAATATTTTAATATAGTAAAATAAGTATTAAAATAAAGAAGTAAAGAAAGAAAAGAAAACTCAAATAAAATCAAATAAACACAAGGGTTGGTTGTTCAATTTTTAATTGTGTGTTATTTAATGTTTGTTGGGATCAGAAACTCGAGACTTACGTGTCATTGTATCTTTCTCGATAGTATTTGTTTGAGTTTTACTTAGACAAAACTTTCCATCATTTGTTTTTCATTTTTATTGGGGCCCATATTTTAAATCCTGCATTTATTAAGGGTTGTTTTAAAATTAATGACTCGAGCCCTCTTATTTTATTTTTATCCAACTTAGCCCACAAGTCAGAGGTCAAAACCCACTAAATATTTTTTTATTAAGTCCAACATTGGCTCATTAAGCCTTTTAAGTTCAGCAAGGCCCAATAGGCCATTTAATCGTTTATCCTAAGTCCAATAAGGGTCCGATGGGTCTAATTCTATTTTTAATTAATTAAAGGGTCTAGTAAAGGCCTTAAAGGCCCAGATCGCAACTCAAATGCACAGTCATCACATCTGGGCCTATCTCTCACGTAACACAGCAAGTCCAGCACAGACGTGTGCTGCACTGGTGCTGGCAAACCAGTACAGCAACAACAAGAATATCGATAAGTGTTATAGAAAAGGTAAGGTAGGTACAACAGTGAGTCAAGCCCACCTGAACCGGAAGGGATTCCTCTACCGCGCGGTACCGACGGACCGTTCAGATTTACTGTGCTGTCAGCTACGGACGGCTCAGATTTGATTTGAGAGGGTCTGATATTATAAAATTTAGCTTGCACGAATCTTGATGCAAATTAAAGACCGAGATTTGCTGCGCGGCACGCACAGTGACGGTGCCGCGCGGTAGAAGATCTCGTTCCCACCTGAACTAGGTAGGTCAGAAGCTAGTCAATAGCATAGCATTACAGAATAGGGACTGAGGAAGCAGTATTAGTATAAGTTTAGGTTTACTAGAAAGTCAGAGCATAATTACTGTGGTTCAAAGTTCCATGTGGTGCAGTAAGCAACTATTGACAAGGTATAATCAACATCCAAATTTCAGCAAAGCAAACTAGTACAGAGGGGTTCATGTCAGATCAACAAACACATAGGACAAAGCTAATAAGCAGTTCAGTATGCATCCAGATCACATAAACAGTGGCTCAATGGCCACTCAAGCACACAATAGAAAGCAACAACAAAATAGAAAGGGACAAATTTTCAAGGTTTCATTTTTTAACAAAAATAAGGAAACAACGCTCGAGCTACTAAAGAGCATTTGAGGTTAGGCTTGCCTCCTTGGTCACGTTGGCCTCCACCTTCCACTTTCTCTTTTCGTTCTATCATTTAGTTTTCTTACCAGTACTCAATTTAAGAAGCTAACTCAACAAATGGGCTAAATTTAGAAAAGAAAGAAACAAGAGAGATGGATAACTGTTTTATATAAAGGAGGGATGTCAGGCAGTAAATTTTCTTAATAGAGATCGCTAACCAGAGGAGGACACATCCTCATGAGGGGATTTCATGGCTTCACCTCCTTCGAGGAGGTGACATGGGTAGAAAGCAGGTATATGATGCGTGGACTGAACCTTGGTTGCTCTTTGAGACAAAGTTCGAGGTAGAGAAAAAGGAGGTGTGAGAGGAGGTGATGGGACAGAATGCAGAAGGGCAGGAAAAGAGAAGGGGTAAGGTAGAGAGATAGACAAGAGAGAGTGAGACAATAAGAGAAGAGTAGAGATGATAATAGATGAGAGACAGAACTCTTGAGAATAGAGGGGGACAACCAAGAGAGAGAGGGAGTGAAAGAGACAAAGAGAGAAGATTAGACATTAGAGAAGAAAAAAGAAAAATTTGAGAGGGAGAGAGTAGGACATGTGGCAGAGATGGAGAGTGTGTCGAGAATAGATAGGGAGAAAGTGGAGTAGGAGAAAGAGGGGGATTTTTTAGGCGATTTAATTAAAGGAAGAGAGTGTATCTCGAAATAAGGGGGTGGCAGAGAAAAGAGACGGATGGTGGGAGAGAGAAAGGACAAATACCAGGGGTTTTCAAAATTGGAGGAAAGGAAACCGAGGAGAGAGAAAAGAGATAGGAAAAGGGAGCGAGAAGGTGACAATAGGAATGGTTAAGACTGCTAACGAACGAGTTTCAATCTATGTTCAACTCAGTTCGCTGATGAGTAGTTAAAGTTCATGACTAAATCAAGTTCATAATTATCTACTAATATTCAGTCCATGTCCAGTTCATCTTATAACCGAATAATGTCCATTATTTGTCCATGAGCTAACCATATGAACATGACTCTGAACACCACAGTGCACCGTCCTCTTTAAATGAAAGCTCTTTCATTACTGTATTGAATAACTTAGGTTTATTTGTGCGAATAACTTAGTTCTCTCTGTGGAACAGAGAGTTAGAATTTGGTTGATCTATTGGGATGTTTGAACATATTTTCATTTAATCATATACTGAGCTCGCAATTAGTCAACAGTTTGTCCATAATTTGTTCATGATTGTTCACAATTAGTCCAGTTCAATTTTATCAATTGAACTTGAACTGAACTTCAACCAAGACCAAAAAATAATTCATGCCATAGTGTCAAGCTCATTTTGTTCATGAACCGTTCTATTAATTAGCAACACTATTAATGATTAACACTGCAAATGCACCTCTGCCTCACAAAATTCAACAAGACGACAAATATAATATCCAAGTATCAACATACATCAAGCGAATCCATTGAATCTGAACTGTGACAGTTAGGATGGCAATTATTAACCGGGGAAAGAGCTGAGAGCCCGAGACAAATCACAGCATATTCTTTCACTTTGTCAAACAAACCAAGGATGGTTGCTTGCTCTGAGAGAAATTGGTTTGGGTCCGAAAAAACAGGATCCCTGATTTCTGATGTATTGTCTAAATTCACAAAATTCGGGTCACACGCAATGATGCAATGATGATGCAAGGGAGGATTTCCATGGATCAGAACGTGAACTTGTGCTATGATTGCTGGTTTCGTTGCATGATTTGACAATCGGTCGGGTCAGTTCAAACTCATCCGGTCCAACGGATTGGCAGAGCTGAATTTCGACAGGTTCAAATTTTGTCGGCCGACCGTAACTCGTCTTAGGATCATGGGTCGGCGGACCGTCGGGTCTGAGGCGAGTTCGAGGCGGGCCGTTTCGGATTGGGTTGATGGGTTGGACGAGTTTTTTTTGAATTTTTATGAAAATTTTTAATTTTTTGTTCTTTTTATTTTTTTAAATTTAATGAGTTATTATGTATTTTTATTTGAGTTATTGAGCACATTATTTTTTGTAATGAAATATTTATACATGTTATTTTTTGTACTGAAATAGTTATGGTATAACATGGATAATAACTCAAATAATGTGCACGATAACTCAACTAAAGATGCATAATAACATCGATATCGATAGTTGGTATCAAATGTGGTATCTACGGAACATTATCCATTTCTTCTTTTTAAAAGTAAATACAATATAATTTACAGAGAGAAAATACGTAATCTTGAATTTCAAGAAAGATGTATAAGAAATTATGCCAAAAAATAATGTTCAAAGCAGCTGTGCCTGATAGTGGGACATGAAGAGCTTTCTTTGCAAGATTTGATCCCAAACAAAATGTTGAAAATTTCCAAATTGATGCGACTATTTGACTTGAATGATTGAATATGAGAAAGATCTTGTCTAGTGTAACTAAATAACGGCTTCCGCCTCCCGGAATTTATGGAGACGATTTGCTATTAAACGATATTTGAGCGAACAATTTGGACTAGAACCATCAATCTAGCAAGTTGTAACTATTACCATTTATCCAATTAGAAAGGAATTTGCGAACGCCGAAATCTTCAAATTACAGAAATGTCAAGCGATATTGCAGCAAGATAACATGCAAAAACAATAGAATACTGACAATGCATTACTCCATAACCAAAATCTGGAACTAATCACTTTCCTTGTAAGCAATCAAAGAATATATTGCAATCAGGCATCCTATATATAGCCCGAAAATCCCTACAAATTGCTACAACAAGCACAAACCATACAGAGATACACACATAGACGTATACTACAATATCATGGCACAGTTATATATCTCTCTACTGCTCACAGCATATATTTCCGAATGGCCAACTAAAATATCAGGCATCCTATATATAGCCCATCAGTAGACTTTGGAGCAAAATCAGATGGGCAAACCGACTCGGCAATTGCATTACTGTCTGCATGGAATGCGGCATGCCATTCGGAAAATCCAGCGACAATTTACGTGCCAAATGGCAATTTTTTAGTTGGCCATGTTACCTTTACAGGACCATGCACCAGCAACAAGATCAATATGCAAATATATGGAACATTTATCGCACCTTCGAATTATGACAATTTTGGAAGAGTTGGTGAGTGGATTGTGTTTGATAAAGTTATGGGTCTTTCAATTTATGGAGGGATCTTGGATGGTTCTGGGTCGGGTCTCTGGGCTTGCAAAGCCACTGGTGGTAGCAGTTGCCCGGATGGAGCCTCGGTGAGTGCTAGCAGAAATGATCATTTTTCTGAACATTTTTATTTTTTGCATGCAAAAGACCAAAAGTTGCAAGTATAATTACAGAATATAATACCAGTATTTTTTTTGCTTTTATTGAAACAGTCGCTGATATTCAGAAACTCCCAAAATGCCTTGATTAGTGGTCTGACATCAATGAACAGTGAGTTGTACCACATTGTTATCGACGATTGTGAATTGGTGACAGTACAAGGTGTCAAGATAAGTGCCCCAGGGAATAGCCCGAACACAGATGGAATTCATGTACAGGGATCAACTGGTGTTACTATTACAGGAGCCAGTATTCGAACTGGAGACGATTGTATCTCAATCGGACCTGGAACAACCAACTTGTGGATTGAACTAGTCAGCTGTGGGCCCGGTCATGGCATAAGGTTATTACTATATTATCGCATTTCTAATTTTACATCTGAGGTTCAAATATCAAAGGACTACAACACCACTAAATGCCTGTATTGCAGTACAAGTTGGTAGTTTCCTACCTTTTTTCTGAGTGGTACCTTGGCATGCTGTTTTGGTTCAATTTATTAATTTTCTTCTTTCGTATGTTATTCCAGACACAGCGCATACCCATAAAGATATATTGAGCCCGAACAAGTCATATTAAAATTAAACAGCCAAATAAATCAAAACATGTAACAAAGTTAAAGAAATGAGAGAAACGAAAGAAGTATGAACAACATTTGAAGCCAAATTCTGGTAAAGAGCTGATAACTGTTACCTGATGAGTCCAAGAATCAAAAGATCGCAGAAATTTTAATTTATTAATGTATTCATTCTGACACATCTAAAATTTGGAGCAGCATAGGCAGTCTAGGAAAGGGGTACATCGAGAGAGGAGTGCAGAATGTGACAGTCAAGTCAACTATGTTCACAGGGACAGAGAATGGACTAAGGATAAAGACATGGGGGAGACCAACTGATGCTTTTGTGCGAGGAGTCATATTTGAGCATTCTGTCATGCAAAATGTGCAGAACCCGATTATCATTGATCAGAATTACTGCCCTGACCATGAAGGCTGTCCTGACCAGGTATCCAAAATTGTACACACAAATTAGATTTTCTTAATTCCATTCTTAATTTAATATGTGTCATCTTTTGTATGTTATGGAACCGAGTTGGGTTGTGGTTTTCTTGGCCTGTACTGAGTCAATTTCTTTTAATTTCAGTGCTTTTCTTACTTTCCATTTATATACTGGTAGCAATTTGTGTTCATCTGTGTTTATTTGAAGTTCATGGACAAAATTGGATTTTATTATTCCCAGATACTAGGATGGTTGCTCTTAAATCCATAGTTGAAGTTACTAGCATGCAAATCTGTATTTCTACCTCCTATTCCATACACTTACAATTCAAATCTCAATTTGTCTCCATTTTCTCCTTGAATAGAATTCTGGTGTGAGCATAAGCCAAGTGACATATACAGACATCCATGGTTCATCTGCATCCAAAGTCGCAGTTAAGTTCGATTGCAGCCCGACGAACCCGTGCAGTGGAATCCAATTGCAAGATATAAAACTCACCTATGATGGGGACCAGCCAGCAGTGGTCTCTTGTACTCATGCTGGTGGCTCTGCCTCTGGCTTTGTCGTTCCACCTAGTTGCTTGTGAGAAGACAATATTTCCATGTTAGATAATGTTATACAATAGTTCACCAAAAGAAAATGTATACAATTATTTTCTCTCTTTTCTTTAAAGAAAAAGAAAGTTCACAACACAGTGCATTAATCACAGAGACAGCACTCATGCTTCTTGTCTTTCCAAATAACAAATTGGTAGCTATCTTCTGTAACTGAGAATAAATAATTCCAAGCTGGAATTGTGCAGCATAGGAAGCCACCTTATCAAGCAAATAAAAACAAAAAAGAGAAAAAAAATACATACACACTAAAAGTGATCCATTGATCCGCGGCTATTTTGGTTGAGACAAGGATTTCATAAGAAACAAATACTTGCAATAAGTTGCCTCTAGAATTATAAGTTGCTATGTTTACATTGTCTACACACACGGTCTTCATAACCCATTACATGGATTGAGAAAGAAAAAAAAAAAGAACAAACAAAGATTATATAATTACACTTTAAATGATGATCTAGCTGGTACTAGAAACAAATATAAGCACATCATTTAATCTAAACAAAAGAATACAATAAATTAAGACCACTGAATGTCCATCCTGCTGAGCTTGCACAAGCTCAACTTAGAAGCGCTAGTGTATAAACGAGGACGATATTCCATTAGAACCTCAGTTTCTGAATTATCTCTGTTCAGTCCAAAAGCAAGCTTCCAGGTATTTGTTTACATAAGGATCTGGACTACTACAGGAAATAGGTCAACTGTTCCTTCTTCCTAGAGCCGCCTTCGCCGTATAAATCATTCCATTGTTTAAGTTCATTCATCACTGCTCCTTCAGCCGCAAAACTAGCTGCCACCTGAATTTTTATCAGAATTGTTAGTATGGAAGGAAACTTAGGTCAGTGCTGTAAAATCTAAAATTAAAAAAAAAGAAGATAAGTCAAGCTTACTTGACTTCTTGCAATTTTCATGTCTTTCATTGTAAGTGACCTTAGTGTGATTGCCGGCTCATCTCTGTCAGTGGTCTTCGGTTCCTGAGACGGAAAGCAAGCTTACATACTGCTATTTAATGTACAATGAAAGACTTGTCCAACAAAAAAGTTCATCAATCTATTTCTTTGAATTTTTCTTCATTTCTTCACCATGCAAGCAAGTACTCCCAGCATTCAATCTTGCTCATGCACTGACAAAAAGAATATATTTTCTATGCATCGAATACAATGACTTTTCGATTCTTTTGCATAAAACATACAATTAGTTATAAATATAATAACAAATGTGATGATGATTAATATTAAAATTTAAAATGAAGAAAAACACTTACCATATCTCTTTGCCTTTCTTTCTCAATCAACTCTCTAACAGGACGGTATGCAGCTGTCACGCAAAGATTCTACACACCAAAAAAAAAGGATTGTTTTTCAGTTTGCTACTTATCATCACCAATGGATCAAGTAAAACTTCCATTGAAAAAGAAAGGGTTTAAACAATAGATTAAATGAGACCTTTAGGTCACTTCCACTATATCCTTCAGTCATGGTGGCAAGCTCCTTGAAATCAAGCTGATCAACTTTTTCTTTAGATAAAAGGGTCCTCAATATCAGCTCCCTGCTCTCTGACGTAGGCAATCCAACCATAATTCTGTTCAGGAAAGAAAAAACAGTGGCATTATAAATGACAACAAGAATTACATACAAGCCCATTATTTTCTAAATGAAATACCATTTAGATTTAATAATCAAGTTTCTTACAAACACTTTTCTCTCAGGAAGTGAACAATAGCTCTTGTGATGAATCTCATTTTGCAACTACTATTATTTTACATGCTAGCAGTTGCTGTACAACAGCTTAAATGCCCTTTTTTGCTAACTATAAACTTGTTCCGGTTCTTTTCCTTGCTATCCTTTAGGGATAGCAACTACATGTCTGGGATGCTATTGAATAGGTTCCAAATTCCAAAACTCATCAAATCATCAAGGAACTGTCAAACCAGAACAAAACTATTTTCCAGTTCAAAGAGTATTTTTGGATCAAAAAAGTTGTGCTGCACTAGAAAATTTTGGCTGTAAGAAAGTACAGATGCAAGCTGATGTAGTTTACCTGGATACCAACTAATCGTTTCCAAACCATCTAATACCTTTCAGTTTCTTTGAACATAAAGCCAAATATTTTCTACAACGTACCGTCGCTCAAACCGCCTAATAATGGCCTCATCAAGATCAAAGGGCCGGTTTGTAGCTGCAAGAACAAGGATACGCTCCCCTGCCTTGGTCATCAAGCCATCCCAGTGCGTCATAAACTCATTCTTGATCTTCCGCATGGCTTCATGCTCCCCAGCCCGGGCCCGCTGACCCAGCATGCTATCCACCTCATCAACAAATATTATTGTAGGCGACACCTGTAGATTCGCAATTATTAGTAACAAAATTTTATTGTCCGCTGAACTATGCATTGCATGCAAAATGAAATTAGCAGTGCAGATAAATAAGGCAACTTCCGATTTTCATTCTGTCTATGTAATTGATTATAGGATAAGGCTCAGATACAACTTTGATTGAATAAGAATTGAGTAGATTGGGTCAACTAGATGGCTTTACTTCTTTCCAACGGACTGTTAGCCAATTAAAGAAAAATCACTGATGAATGAGGTCAAACAAAGAAACCCAACTAAATCTATAACAACACAACCTTAGCTGCCAAACTAAACAATGCTCTGACATTCTTCTCATCCTCTCCAAACCACTTTGAGGTAATAGTTGACATCGACACATTGATGAAACTCGCGCCGGCTTCATTTGCAATAGCTTTAGCAAGCATTGTCTTGCCGGTACCAGGAGGACCGAATAGGAGAATGCCTCGGCAAGGTTTCAAAAGGCCACCTTTGAAAAGGTCGGGTCGCCGCAAGGGAAGCATCACCAATTCCTGCAATGAGTCCTTGATGTCGTCTAATGCACCTATAAGAGAAGTTATTGTTATTAGCATATCTATCAATATTCTATAATGCATGCATAGATGAGAAAAAAAAAATGCTTGTCTGTCAATTTCATTTCCAAAAATCCATTCCAATTAAGATATTTTCAAGGAGAAATCCCAATAAAAGAATCAATAGTAAAATGCACTTTCAAGGGAATGACATCACCAAATAAGAAAAGATCTGTGAAGAAAACTCATTTTACAGCAAATTGAAACTGTCTCCCAATCGACTACCCATTGCTACACAGAGAGTTTGAGCTATTGTTCATAAAGGTTGAAGGATGACAGGATATTGATAGCAAAATATTGAGATTTCTTCAATGAACACGGATGAAGCAGACATTTCCATATCTTATAAAACAATATTTATTTTCAGGTCCCAATACAAGCTTGTTTGTATATGTAAATTTTTTATTTTGTTAATATATTTACCAATATCATCGAAGGTGACACCAATGTCTTGAGCTGGGATCACTTCGGGTCGAATACGCTTCTCAAATTCATTATCTGGTGGTGTTTCCTGTTGAAGAGTATACAAGTTAGATGATAGGTTGAATAATTGTAAGCATGCCAGGACTGTGATCAAACGTGCCATGCATATTTCTCTGACTTCCTTATCTGGTAATCTAAGCTTCGTTCCTTTGAAGTTCTACACTAGATACTAAGCCTTGCTTTTATGGTTTTTTATTTGGAACATAAAAAGTGGATAAACAAAGCCAACTCAAAAGCAGGAGGGAAGTTAAGGTGCAATAAGAGGAGAGAAAATATTACAACTTTAGCAGGAGGAGATGCAGCAGCTGGTTTTTCTGCTTCGCCTTTGTTTTCTGCAGGTGGTGCTGGTAAGGTTTCAGCATTATTCTCTGGCTTCTTGCCGACAGTTGGATCATTTTTAGAATTATCCTGGATATAAGTACATTAACTTCACATTAGACCAAACACACTATTCGTTTTTTAATTATAATTGAGGAAAAAAATAGTACCTTGGGAGCTTCAACATTGGCTTCTAGCTTTAAAGTGTCTTTTCCATCAAGACTGTTCTCTTCAAAGATACTCAATCCATGTGCCAAACTGCACATAATAAAACTTGATAAATTGAAAGTTTAAGAAAATTACCTAATGTTTGCATATATATATATATATAGAGAGAGAGAGAGAGAGAGAGAGAGAGAGAAATGCTATGGTGCACTACGAAGCCAATATTAATTTTGACATCACTCTCAAATTTAAAATTTTAAAATTTAAATGGTCGATCCAAACGGTTCAATATGATCTCCATATTGAAATTTTACTATAAACCAAATTTTTCATTTTTTTTAGAATTTTTTACTATTTTTTAGAGGGGTGCAAAAATCAGCTATATTGGATGATCCAGAAATTATTATATCAACAAATTTCATACCACTCTAAAAAATAAAAATATTGGTCTCTAGTGAGATTTCAATATGGAGATCACATTGGACGGTTTGGATCAATTGTTTCAAATTTTCTTATTTGAAATTTGAGTGTGATGCCAAATCTAATCATGGCTTCGAAATGTAAGAAGCAAGAAAAAATAAAATCATGTCAGCCGACCTCTTTGAGGAAATAATGAGCTTTCCATTCCTATACTCTGGAGCTTTTGTATGCGTCAAATGATACGAAATAGCCGAGATAAGAATTTCATCAATGTAGTTACTAATTATCATTGTATCTGCCAGGCAAATTGACCCCAAGTCATCAACTTCTAGATCATTAGATGCCAAAACCTCCATTATATGATTCTTATTATCTTGGAACTGTATAGTTCTCATATCTTCCTCCAATTGAGTTTTCCAATTCATGAGGTGGTCCCCCTCTTCAGGCTGTCTTATCTCTATGGTATAAGGAAATAGGTTACTAACCCTCCCTTCTAGGTCTGATGCATCAGTATCACATTCAAGAACTCTCGAACCAAGAACTAAAACTGGTCCTGATACCTTGTCGAGCATTTTCTCAAACATCCTGTATGCACGCTGAGACCTATAGAGGAAGGCCTCAATGTCCCTTATATAGAGCACTATGGGGTCACTTTTGGAGATGGATGATATAACCTATAAAATTAGATTAATAAACACCCAAATCAATTTATAAGTATTCAATATGTTAGCAAAAGAATGGTTAAAACAGTTCCAGTACCTTATGTAGTGCTTGTATGAGAGTTCTTTCATCAAAGCACCAACTGCCGGTTCGTTTTAGACTAGCTGCACAAATTGAATAGAAGTTCTTTCATGCCCCATCCAACATTTAAATTTAGAATATAAATGAAATACGAAATTGAAAATTAAAGAAATTATAAACAGGCTCAATAACCTGTGCTACTGCTACATTGTGATACAAGATCACTCATGTCAGAAGAGACTGATGCATTCTTCCTTAGCAACGGTTTTTCGCTGAGAAAAATATACATAAATACATACAAACAAATTCAAGTCAAACTCGGTCTTCACAAGTATTAAAAAATTTGGCCAGGACATTGGTATCCATAACCAGCACATAAACAAGCTGCGGTTTTGAGAGAAATTTAAGGCTTCAATTTATACTTTAATCACAATCATTTTCATAAGCATACTTATTATTTGATTAACATCAAACCAATCCGAAAAGAACAAAAAATTATGCCAAGAGAAATTCGGTGCTGTACCTAGCCCCTAGTTCAACACTGCTGCTCTGCCGGCGTAACAGTCCTGCTAAAATTGAATGTGATGATTAAAAAAAAAGAATCCTACCATAAAAAATATTATGACCCATTTTCACAGGATTGTTACCTTTAGGTTGAGGTTGTTCCCTCTTGGGAAGTGTGGAAAGGGACCGAAACAAACCAGACATCTTCTCGAGTGTTGTCTCAGATATAGACCTTTGGTGAAACTAGATGTCATACAAATAAAATAATTCAGTGTTATTCTTTGATCAAATCATGTATTCATTCGTATTGAGCAATACATAGAATCTGCAGAATAAGGAATTTCTGCTCAAGTCTTACCGAAGGTTTGATGACATTGCCATATTTGCTCTGAAACTGTAAAAAACAATGTATAAACAAGAGAAACATGTAAAGGAGTTGCTTTAGAAAATGAAAGTGAACAGGCCTTCAAGACTCACCTTAAGTGAAAAATCCGTGACATCAAGTATAAGCAGCTTGGCCCCGAAGCAATGAGACAAAGCTTTTGCAAGCAGTTGCTGGTAAAGCTCTGGAGACAGAAAAAATGTAATGAACTGAATTATTATTTTGAAAGAAAAAACTTGTGATCTTATTAGATACCATCACCCCGTCATAGCTGCAAAAAGAAAATTGTAAATTCTGCAAGAGCCCTGTTCAACTGCGAAATACCATGTACACCCTCCAAAATATGAAAAAAAAATCCCATGCACCACCTTCCAGTACTTCACGGAAGTGCCATAATTTTATCCTTCACGCTAATTTATGGATATAGAGTCTGAAGAGTAGAAGAGAGGCAATTGTGGTTGCTTCCGGAGGATTCCTTGCACTTCCAGAATTATAGAAAATAATTATTTGCAATTCTTTGAGTATTACTGGAATTCAGTAAATACCACAGAATTTATTTAAAAAACTTATGCAATTTTGCAGTGATACATACAAAACATTGTCATATCTTTAAATAGAATTTAAAATACCATGCAATATTTACCTGCAGGCCCTGAAAGTAAAATTGCACGACTAGCAGGAGAAAGATTTCTGATGTACTTTGAGAGGTCGGCTTGCTTCAAGTGAACATATGCTGCACTAGTCAGTACTATTCTGGTCTGTTGACTGCAATTAAATCAATAGAAATTTTGATTCCAATTACATTTAGGGACTAAAATTTAAATAAAGATAAATTGATATAACCAAAGTTCAGGTATGATAAAAATTTACAAGTTAGAAAAGAAATTATGGTATTGCTAATGAAATAAACAGCATGTGCTGCTTTCACATCACAACAAGCGCATGATCCACTCTTGGAAATAAAAAAAATCAAAGAATATGCCTTTGCAATTTTATTTAAAATAAAAGGATATCTTTGGATTTACTGACTTGGAGATTCGTGCACTCAGAAAGTAAATCAGACAATCACGTTAACACAACAAGGAAAAAAAATGATAAAACAAGACATAGAAATCTCATTTTCCAATGATTAAGCACCAGAAAACAATAAGTAATAGTGAAATGCTTCTAAAAGTAAAATACATAAAGAAAACAAGAAGAAAAATTCAAGGTTCATCATGTATCCCGCTTATGTATGAATATGATTTATAACAAACTAACAAGGGTCTTTAAAAAACTGATTCTAACCATGAGAGTGATACAAATGTCTCTGACGCCTAAACACCAACAATAACAGCCTAACAGGTATTCAGCAAAGTGCTCAGACAAGGAAAAACAGTTCAAAAATTGTAGAACTTCTGGAATTATGTTTTTATTAGGGTAGGATATACAACTTTCATCAATAATCCCCGAGTAAATATAAAAGATTCAGGTGTAATATACAACTTTCATCAATAAAATGCGCAATAAACAGAGAATATTAAAATTTGCGAAAGGTTGCAAGACTGCTAGGCCTTTAAAACAACCATTTTTGGAGGATATATGAGAATTTTTTTTTCAAGGCCAATGATTAACGTAAAAGCTTTAGTATTTTCGTTCTTTTTCCCTTTGAAAATGCAGCAATTGAGGATACAAGCGAACCATCATGCCAGATGTAACTTTACTCTTTAGTCTTTTCCGTTTTATGAAAAATACAACTAGCAATTAAAAGCGCCAATAGTTAGCATATTAAAACTAAGCACGAAATTTAATGGACCTGAAATACAAAAAAAGTTTGTTTGGGGGGGAGGGGGGGGGGGAGGGGAGTATATAACATAAAATTGGACTCAAAAGTGAAAATGAAAAGTTGGCGAGGGCAAAAATGAAAAGGCAACATTTTAACATAGATCGAGGCCCTGCACAAAATGTCAAAATGGCTGATCAATTACCTTAGATAATAGGGGAAGTCGTTGAAGGTGATCTGACTTTCCTTTCCATCAACGATGAGCCTCTTCAACTCCGCCTCGACGGCATCGGACGGGGAGTGATGCGGCCGCGCAGACCACTTCGCCACCGCCTGGCCTGACGCGAGACCTATTCCCACGCCAAGGCCTACTCCGATCGCTGACATGAGAAGCCCCTTTTGCTCCATTTCACCTTTCTCCTTCTCTTTCTCTTGTTGTTAACGTTGTCGTTTTGTGTATTGTGATGATTTCTTTCTCCGGTTGTATAGCGCCACATGCAAATCGATCGAGCAGTTAATTAAGATAATAAGGAATGAATGGAAGGAGTGAGAGAGAGAGAGAGACAGAGAGAGAGAGAGAGAGAGAGGCGCGAGGAACAATGGAGTTGATCGATGTGCTATTTATAGAAGTTGGAAAGAGTGACAGAGGTGATGCGGAGATAAATTAAAGGAAAAAGGCAGAGAGAGAGAGGGAAGGAGGAAAAGCCAGGCGGGAAGGAAGGAAGGATGGTCAGAGCGCAAACAAATGAAGTGTTTTGAGAGAGGTTGTTGCTTGGTGAGTTGGTGGTCGGAAAGAGACGCTAATAAAACTATCACTGCTCTTTCTGCCTGGACTTGGTCTACTCCATGCGTTTTTTCCTTTTATCCATTCTGAATATTCTGATTTCTGAATAGAGCAATGATTCAATGAATTGTGTTTTTTATGTAACAGTTCCAGAAATATATATTAGCATTATGTACAAATATGCATCTAGAGTAGCTACAAGCGACATAGTAAAAATTTGATTTCCAACTAACAAATATGTTGTGATGCATAATGCTGATACAAGAAAAAAATTTAAGCAAATTTATTTCTTGGAGATATTATTAAACTTTGTCAACAATTACAAGTGAATGCAATAATTTACGTGGATGCAATGGTGTAACAAATCAAATAGTGTACATAATAACTCAATTAAATGTGCATAATAACATCAGTATCGATAGTCGGTATTAATATTAGTATCTACGTATCATCTCCCTACATTATTATATTAATAATAATAATTACTTTATCTTAATTTATTATTAACTTTCTGGAAATGTTAATCTTTTTTCAAACATTTTTATCATTTATAAAATATGTATTTAAGTAAAATTTTAACACTAACAGTTATTTGGTGAATCATCTTAGAAGAGAGTTCAGTTCAGTGGACCAGGTTCAGGGAAAGTCGTCAGTATCATGGAGATCCACGTGGACCAATTGAACTTTGACGTGGCTTAATTTGACGTTGGTTGCTAGTTGCTTTTTTATTTTAATCACTTCTCAATTTGTTTTATGGCTGCGTTTTTATTTCACTTCTTTAGTCCTCCTTTTGTGTAGTTGCGTTATGTGCTGTTTAAGCGTTTATACATTTTAAGATCCATTATTTCTCGCAGCAAATAATTGTCTAATTAATTTAACCAGAACACCACATATATTATGATTAAACAATGGTCCCATATGCAGAGGCGGAGCCTTAGCTTGAGATTGTCCATATTCAAAAGTTCAAAATCTAAAAATATTAACGATAATAAATAATATGTTAAAGTAATTATATAACTTGTTAATATAAAATACTACATACTAATCAAATAAAAATATTTTTTATAAACGTAATTAAACATAAAATAAGTCAAGCTTTTATTACATTTGAATATTTCAATAATATTACATCTCTATTGATTTTTAGTTTAAATTTAGCTTTAAACTATCGAAAAAGTCATACAAATTTCCAGTCTCGTCAAAAATAAATCTCTCAAAAAAGAATTCAATATAGACAATAATGTAATCTCAAAGAAATTCATCTCCTTTTTGTTGATATAGAGGTAAAATGTCCATTTTTTCTATCCGATATGTTTAGACATTAATTATTACAATATAATTAAGATGTAAAATATGAAAGGTTGATATTATTTCAAATCATGACTGCATGCAATATGCATGATGAAATCTGTAAAAAATTTAGAGTTTGTTATATGTAACATATAATTAAAAAAAATCAATGCACCTATTTGACAACTATAATGGACATGTCATTCATGTAGGACAAGTTAATTATTAGTTTTTTCATACTTGTAATTGAAGTTCCAGATTAGTTATATGCAAAAACTTTGAAATGATTATGGTGTAATCAAACAAAAAAAATCAATAAATTAATTATTTAGAATTATCATATGTGGAGAACTGAAATTAGATGTTAATATAAATAGAAAATACAAGATTCTTAAATTGTATGATAATATGATGAAATAAAATCAATTCAAATATGAAACAATAAAATATTAAAAAATTAATAAGATCTTTTAGGATATTTTCAATCATAGCCAACAGTAAAATATTAAGAACAAATGTATAATTATATAACAATTATACACAAAACAATTGAAAGCATAGTTGAATATAATGAATTGGTAATAGTGAAAAAGTACAATGTTATCTTCATGATCAATCGGTGAGTTATTTATCTTTTAATATCTTATTTGGTGCGTTCGGTTGAGTTATTTTTATTGGAGGGTGCCAATATAATGGTGAAATGTGCGGGAGGAACTGAGTATCAAAGATTAAGCACAAATATCAAAAATATTGGGAGATGTTAGGCACCACCCAACATCCCCCTCCCTCTACCCCTGCCCATCTGCCATGGTGTACGTGAGTTCTGATCCGGTGTCGCAACATCGTACTTGGACACTATCTCCATGTTCAATATGTTTTGCACTGCTTTTTATCTATGTCAGTCAACAGTTAGCTCTATCAGTGTCGCGTAGTATCAAATAGACACGACAGTGCATAGAGTGATCATGCTCAATGAGAAGGCTTCATAGGTGCTCATGAAATTAAATTTTAATTAAATATTTTTAAAATTTTAAATATTAAAACTAATTGATTGAATATTTCATATATATCATATTGTAGTGTAAAAAAAGATTGCATCATTTCAACTTTATTTCAATAGCCATTAAGAACTAACAAAATCAACGGTTCAAATTAAACGATTTAATCCTCTCTTGATGGCTATTTAAACGAAGATAAAACTTCACCATTTTTTATAGACATTAATTAGAATGATTTAAAATTCATCTAACATTTTACATTTCAAAATGAAAGCTCGAAATAAAAAATAATCACGACAGACACTTATAAATATGAGGATCAGATCCCTCATAATCAACAAGGTAGCAAAAGCCTAATTTTACTGCAACCTTTAACGAGTCCGAATCTGGTGCTCGTAAAAACCGTGCTTGTTTTCCTGTTTGTCTCGATCCGACCGTCCGACCGCTACGAACGGCTGTGATTTAATTCAGAAGGCAGATACTTTGACCGTTAGTTAAGTTTTAAACGATCCAAATCGAAACAAGCATGAAAATAAGCAGAAATTTATGAGCAGCAGATCCCGTTCCGCCTTTAACGGGCAACAAGTGGGTGCCTGATTAAGTATAAAGTGTTCTTGTTGAGAAAAGGTATGTGTACTTTCTTTTTGCTTTTTTTTTTAATATATATTGAGATATGTACTACGGATTGCGTATACTTGGAAGAAAAAAATCACTATAAACTATGTATGTACGATCAATTTTCATTAAGGATTGTCCAAAATTTAATTTGATGTTGAAAGAAGCACTTCATTCCATTAAATAGATAAAAAAGAAAGACTACAAAACATTTATTTGTATCACTAACAGTGAAAGTTAGGTCTTGCATCTGTTCCTTCTCACCGACTCTCTTTAAAAAAAAGTACTTTATTTAAAAAGAAAAAAACTCATGAAATTAGAAAATTGTCAAATTGAACCCCACAATTAATTAATTTATCTCCATTGTATATTTGTTTTTTTGGATAAAAGCATCCCCAAATTAGAGAGCCGGCTTTTCATTATGATGAAAGCAAAAAATACAATGTAGTCTATGACAGATGTGGTACAAGAAAATTGTACCGGTACCATCATAATAACAAACAAAAAAAAACCAAAAAAAGAAAAGAATGAGTTCCTAAAATATTTACATACTAGTCAACTCATTTTGTGTAAAAACATTATTACTAAGAGAACAACAAAATAAACTTTGCATCATTATTAAAGGTATAAGCACTGCCGCTTGTCCATTTTTCTGATCTGGTTGATGCTCTCTCCTAGTCAAGCAAGTCCTCATCTTCTTGGCTGTTACTACTATCTCCATTATGCACCACTTCAATATCTTGCTGAGGGAGAGTATATGCACTAGATGGTTGCTACCTAAGGTGCACCCTATAGGCACCACCTGTTCAGTATTTATATAAATGCCTAATTATTTCATATAACGTCCCTTCTGTTTTTAAATTTTTATTCTGAAAAATTATTTCATTTCTTTCAATCCAAATTGACCACACAAATGCAGCTAAAATATTTCCTCATTTTTGCATATCATCAGTTTTCATAGTCAATAATTGGTTCCATATTTTCTGAATAGAGCACATGTTTATTGTCATTCCATCAACTTCATTATATTTAACCATTTGCCATACTCTTTGACTGTAATTACAGTGTAAAAATAAATGGTTAACAGTTTCAATATCAGCCTTACATAACACACACTGAGGATGTACACTTATATTTCTTTTTGCTAAATTATTTTTTGTTAAAATCCTATTATTTATTACCAGCCAAAGGAATAACTTGAATTTTAGAGGGGTATTTAAATTCCATACTGATTTTTTGATGTTTATTGTGATACCCCCAGAATTCAAAAATGTGTGCATTGAATTTACTGAATATATACCATTACTTTCTAACTGCCAAATAGATGAATCTCTATTTTCTGAAAAATGTATATTTTGTAAAATTATGTTTATATTATCTTTTTGAGCTCTCATTTTCTGACTACATCCTCTTGTTAAATGTAATTGTATTGTTCCTTTATTCCAAACTTTATCTAATGTGTTGTATTCTACTCTTGTCTTTTGAAATACTAAAGGAAATTGAATTTTTAGTGCACAATTGCCATACCAAATATCATGTCAGAAATCTATATTATTCCCATTACCAACTATCCTTTTGTTATTTATTTGTACAAAATTTGCATATTTGCTAACACCTATCCAGAAATATGAAGCATTGTTACTAAACTTATTGTATTTGGCAATGATTATTTTTTTCATAAATTTTCATGAGGTTGGAACAGAAACAACCAAGCCCATTTGCAAACTAATGCTATAGTCAGTTGTGTTAATTGTAAAATGCCCCAACCTCCTAATTATTTTTTTCTACATAGTTTGTCCCATCTAACTAGACTTAGTTTTTTCTTCCTATTTGTAATTCCTTCTCCTGACCACATAAAATTTCTTCTAATCTTATCAATTCTTTTTTCTATCTATTTTGGCATTCTATAAATGGATATATAATAAAGAGGTATTGATGAAAGTATTGAATTTATTAAAATTAATTTCCCCCCTAATGATAACATTTTCCCTCTCCATGATGATAATTTGTTTGAAATTTTGTCTATCAACTTTTGTCAATCTTGAGAATTAGGTTTTTTCCAATGCAGAGACTGCCCCATGTATTTGATAGGAAGCTTTCCTATTTTACAATCCAATAAATTTGCATAGTATTGTACTTCATAATTTTCAATATTTAGTGGAATAACTTCTGTTTTATTATAGTTTATTTTTAAACCAGTTAAACCCTCAAAAGTTTTTAATAGCCATTTTAAGTTTTGTATCATATTTGCGTTAGCTTGAATAAAAATTAATGTATCATCAGCATATTGAAGATGCATTATTTTGTTATTATTTTCTATTACTGGTCCTAACCCTTTAAAGTGTTGGTGATCTATACCTTTATTTATTAGTTTAGTTAGACTATCTGCTGCAAGGATAAATAAATAAGTTGAAATTGGATCACCCTGTCTCAACCCCTTTTTGCATTCAAAATATGGTCCTATTTTACCATTAAGCATAACTGCACTATGCCCTTTAGTTAATGTTTGTTTAATCCAAAATATCCATTGATCACTAAACCCTCTATCTTTCATAATTTGGAGTAAGTATTCCCAACTAATATTGTCAAATGCTTTTTTAAAATCAATTTTAACTAGAATGCCCTTTTCTTTTGTTTTATGCACATTGTGTAAAATCTCATGAGCTGATACTATGCTTTCTAATATATTTCTTCCTTTCAAAAATGAACTTTGGTAATGGCTAATTATTCTTTGCAATACTTGACTAATTCTATTTGCTAACACCTTGGTAAATATTTTGAAACTACAATTTATCAGACTAATTGGTTTGTAATCAGTCAATTGACATGCTTCTTTTATTTTAGGTGCAAGTATTATTACAGCTCTATTTAATTTGGATAGATCCAAATTGTTTTGGTGAAAGTCTAGAAACATATTATATAAATCATTTTTAATTATTTTCCAATATTTTTGATAGAAACCAATTGAGAAACCATCTGGACTAGGAGCTTTCTTTGGGTCCATATTCATTGCTGCTTGATGAATTTCCTCAATTTTAAAGGTTTAATAAGTTCTTCATTTTTAATGTCAGTAACTTTTTCATGTGATTCCCAAACTGTGTGATCAAGCTCTGCCCATAATTCATCTTTTCTACCTAGCAAACATTTATAGTGTTGATATATATATTTAGACATTATTTCTTCATCCTTAATTTCTTTGTCATCTATAAAGAGTGAAGTAATTATGTTTCTTTGTTTGTGATAAGTAGCAATTCTGTGAAAATATTTAGTATTAGCATCTCCCACTTTCATCCACTTTACCTTAGCTCTTTGATGCTAGTATGTAGCGTCAAGATTATGTATTATATATAAATCATTTTGTATTGTAGCATAATTATCTAACTCTATTTCTGTGAACTCTCTTTGTTCTGCGAGAATTTCAAATTCATTTAGTTTATTTATAGTATCATTTTTTTAATCTTTATTTCTTTTCTAATATTTGCACTCCATCCCTTTAATTTTTGTCTTATATTATCCATTTTTAATTTTCAGTCTTTTCTTTTATTTATTCCTAATTTCATATATGACCACCATTCAACCATTTTTGAATAAAAATCTTCCTGCTCGCACCAAATATTTTCAAATCTAAACACATATCTATTAGTGTAATTATGTGAATCAAATTCCAAGCAAATTGCATTATGATAAGATAGTTGTTTGCATAGTGCATAGTGCATAAGAATATGTATTAGGATAATATTGTAGCCATTCTAAGTTTAAGAAATATATATCTAAACAAGCTCTTTGAGTACTTTTACCCCCTCTATGCCAAGTAAATTTTCTATTATTACACTTATATTCTATTAAATCTGTGTCTTCATCCCATTTGTTAAAACTGGCCATATTTTGTTTTATATACGAAACTCCTTTTTTTCACTTCTGTCTCTAATAGCATTAAATTCACCACTTATAATCCATGGTAAGTTTATTAAATGGCCTAATAACTTTAACTCACTCCAGAACTCAAATTTGTTATTATTTGTTGAAGGTCCATATATTGTAGTGATAGCTAATGTATTATTTTCTGACCTATTTTTGACTATAACAGTAATTGTGTGATTTCCTATTAACCAGTTAAGTATGACTAATTTTGTTTCATTTATACCAAGCAATATTCCCCCTGCTGTGCCATTAGCTTTTATTAGGTTCCAAGTGTGCTGAGTACTAATTTGGTTTAGGATTCTTTGAGTTACTACTTCTTTCTTAGTTTCTTGAAGACCTATTATATCAATTTTTTCCTTTATAATTACATCTTTTACCATTTGTCTTTTTTTCTATTTTACCTAATCCCCTTACATTCCAATTTAGAACTTTAATCATTTAAAACAATTATATCCCTGTTACTGTATTATTGTTTGTAATTTGTACAAAACTGAACCATGTTCTCTAATGTTTGTCCCATCATAACATATTCTTGCTCTCTAAGTTCACTTATAAATTCTAAATTTTTTTTGTTTTTATGTAAAATATTAATACCTCACTCTGAGAATAGAGTACCAATTCTATCATCAGAGTAGGAGAGTTGTGAAAGAATTTTACCAAAAGCTTTCAGCATTGCTTGATGCTTGATTGAGCTTCTTCTAAGACTTGCACCATTTGGAGGAGGCTTGCTTGTTTTCCATTGCACTATTTGACATATTTGTTGAGTATCTCCACCTGTTGCCATGCTTGTATCTCCAGGTCCTTCTTTAAGATTCTGCACTGACTCCTGCTGCTGCAGCTGAGCTTTGAACTTCTTCAATTGTTGCCTAAGCAACTTGTTCTCCACTCTTGCTTCTTCCACTTCATCAACATGATCTTCTTCAAAGAAAACTACCTCTTTTCCTTTGTTGAGATAGAGAGTTTCTGAATTGCTTTTGTTTGGGTTTATGTCATGTTGATCAGGGTTTTGGATGATGAGTTCTGGTAGGCTAACTTGAGGGTTGAAATAGCATTCATTGCCAGAGGTAATTTTGGGAAGAATGAAAGTATTTGGGCTGACTGTAACTATTTGACTAGGTTTTGGCTTTGTTATAAAAGATTTTGTAGCTTGCTTTCCTTTTACTCCCACATGCTTTGCATTTTTTTCTTTTGCATCCATTTATTGTCTCATTGTATTCATTGTTGTTATTACTTCTTGAGGCAACCAATTGGTAACATGGCTAGATTGAGGTGTTTCTATCTCAATGTCCAATTTAACCAAATCATAATTCCCATTTGGTCTATGGACCCTAAAGAACAGATATAGTGGCACCAGATCATAATCCCTACTAAAACTTTGATTCTTGCCCATCGAAGATCATCCCCAGTGAATGTGTTTTAGTCCCAATCAGTCAATGTGCCAAAAACTGACACAATTTTATTTAAAGTATGAAGATCTCGCATGTCGTAAGGGATTTTGTGTAGTCTAATCCATACTTCCTTAGGTTTGACAGTATGAAAAAGCTCAGAGAAATTTGTGGAAATAGGGCACTAGTATGGGCCTAAAGTACAAACATTTTGATCAATGATCCATCTTACCCATTGTTGAGATCCTACAATCAGGAATTGATTTTGATTTATTTTCTTGATCGACCACTTGCCTGATTGAGGATAGGAGATTTGAAGTCTCGCCATGATTTCCACTTCACCAATTGGATCAGGCACTTGCACAATGAAGCTGTTTTGAAGCTCATCGTGAAAAGCTTCAAACTCTGAACCATCGATTTCAATCGAATGAAACAACTTGTTAGCCATAGCTTGATTTGGTAAAACTATTTCTTGATTTGATGTAGGTGAAGGTCTAATCTTGTATGGGTTAAGAACTGCAACAGATTTTTTTGATATAGTTTTTGCTGAGGTAGTTTTTGCGGAGATGAATTTTGCTGAGATGGAGTTTTTAGCTGAGATCGATTTCGGGGCTGAGCTAGATTTGTCTGAGATGGATTTTGCTGGTTTCGAAGATGAAGCTGGAACTTTTGAGAATTTCTTTAGAGTGTCACAGTGCACCGCTTTATGGCCGGTTCTGTTGCATCTGAAGCAGATCATATGATTTCGACAATCAATCGCTCTATGGCTCGATTCTCCACATCTAAAGCATCTTAAAGATCGACGGTAAGAATTGAGGAACGATGATTCCTTAAGTTGCTCCTACAGTTTATTTGAACCATTGAAACGGTTATTGGAATGATAGCTGGCAGTCTTGTGTAGATTCGTGAAGATCGATCATCTCCATTTTTTCTTCGTCCATTAGAATATTTGCTCTTGAAATTTGAAGGATGATTAGAGACGATGGCGCTAGATGCAGTTTTTGGATTTTTTGTGAAAGCTGGAGCCGAAGGTCTTTGCATCTTGGCATTCTTTACCACTTCTAGATATGAAGGAGGATGAGCACCAAACTTGGCTATCATTTGGCGATAATACACCAATTTAGCCATTGGATATGCCATTTCACCAGTGGTGATGGCCAGAGGAGAAGGCCGGAGGGATTGAGAAAATTTGTTTCTTGGAGAGTTCTTGGAGAGCTAGTTTTACGAGTTTGTTGATCCTGATTCTAGCAGCTTTCTGATATCGAATAGTTGATTCCATTGTATATTTGTATTCGTTGGAAATTGGCAGGCTCTGACTATCATGAGATGAGGAGTATGGCTAATGTGAAAATGTTTGCATTTCGGTCGAAGTCCAAAAGTTTCGCATTAGACAATTTTTTGTGTCAAAATTTAAATTTAAGTTGCTCAATAAATTCTTCATATTAAAATCTTGTAGGAAATCAAATTTCGTGATTTTTAGAGCTTTTTAGCTATATTTTAAATATTTTTTAAAAACAGCCCTGAAAAGATCATATTTTTTTAATATTAAACTGGACTGTTTTGAATTGCAATTGCTTAGATTAGAATTTTGATATTATGAGCTCTACCTTAATTCTTGAATTGCACCAACAAAACATACATCCCCAAAATTAGATGCCCCATGGGTAATAGGAGCATTGAATCCCTTAAACCTTCTTTCAATTTGAAAAAACCTTTGCTCTATGTAAACCTGAGTTGTACCTTTTTCTATTTTATCAGTGTCTCCTGCAAACACATTTCGTCTTGCAATTATGTGAATTACAAGTGTTCTCCCTCGAACATAATTTGCTTCATTTTTCGATCTCCTTCTTTGTCTCTTCTGTCGTCATCCCTTCTGTTACTGTATGACCAATTTCTCCCTCCCAAGTATGGTTGACGATGTCGATATGTTACTGGATTGCTAACAAAATGATGAATGAACTGCTACATGTTGCAATCTCTTGCCAACCTCTCCAGCTCATCTTTTAAGGCTATGTAGTCTTTGGTATTATGGCCTGCACTGTTGTGAAATTCATAAAAGCTTTTGTCATCTTTTATTTCGAACTGTTATAACTTTTCTAGCAATCAAAGGCATCCTTCATTTTGAATTTATCAAAAAATCTCGTCTTGTGGTTTTGTTAGGGTGTATAAGTGTTGAACATCGTCTGTCTTCATTCACCAATTTTGTAACTGTATGGTCTGTATCTGCTTTCTGCCTGGTTTCTTGGTTTTGGTGGTTTGATAGCTTTTCGGGTGTTTTTCTCCTTTGTCACTTCTCGAGCATCCTCTTCTTCTTCACTAGAAGCGACATCTTCTTCTCCTCTGATATATGCACTCACAAAAATAATAAACTCTTGTGTAAAGTTGAAAATTTGTTCGTGTGAGCCTCAAATCTTAAGTTGTGTTTCGAAGACCTCTTTGGATAGCTAAGACTGTCAGTTTTTCATCGTATTCTTTCACTCCTTGAGCAACTTCGAGAAAACAATCAATAAGTCTTCGGGTTGGTTCATTTTTGCCTTATTGTAAATCTAATAGTCTGTCGAAAGACTTCTCAGATTTGTTTATGCCTCCAAATCTTCCAAAAAATGCGAACGCTAATTGCTCAAAATTATGTATCGATTTTTTTGGCAACAAAGAGTACCATCCCAAGTCAGCCCTCCTAAGCATGTTGAGAAAAGTCGGCATAGGACATCATCTAAATATCCCACTAAATGAAGTCGTTCACGGAAACTCAACAAAAATGCTTTCAGATTTGAGAACCTTGATCTTGTAGATCTAAAATTCATGAGACTTGGACTGTCTGCATTTGGGGGAATTGTGGCAGCGTACATAGCTTTGGATAATGGTCCATTAGATATAACAGTTTCAGAGGTTCAGACGCTGTTAAGTTTGAACGAGAGATTCAAAGGTCCCATGGTGCTAACAACACCGAAGAAAGCACCATTGGAGACTGGCTGAGAAATATTAGACGAATCGAAAAAGGACCAGCTGCAGTTGGTTTTGAAGCGTTTGGAACTCCCAAAGTATTAGGTGAACCGAAGAAGAGACCAGCAAGAGTCGGTTGCGAAGCATTCAGAACTTCCGAAGTATTAGGTGGACCGAAAGAAGGACGAACAGAGAACCAAAAAAAGAACTTGAATGTGGTTGAAGAAATATCATGTTTAATGTATTTAGTTGAGATGGAGAGGATGCATTTGAGAAAATGAGAAGACATGATTATTATGGTGGAGTGAACCTCCTGCAGTAGAATTGTACAGGTTTCTTCGGATGCTAATCTCTGGTGAAGGTGTTGTCGTGGTAGCATGTGTATTTGAGGGTGAGAGGAGACATTTGTTGGCGAGCATATTGGTTTTGAGGAGAAATGGTGAATTGTGGGATGTAATGGTGATTGGTTGACTGCTAGGTAAAGGAGTAGTATTTAGTTGTAGGATGAGTGATTTGTGGTGGTGGTGGTGGAGCAGGGTTGATTGGTGTAATAAATTCTGGCACATATGACATATCATATTCTCGTTCAGGAGGAATGTCAGAATTTGACATGTTTGGTGGAAGTGAGTTCTTGTGGATGATATGATAAGCTCAACGAAAGCATCAATGATCGAATCTCAAGATAAATTATCTGAGAGATGAGATAATAAGGAAATCCGAAGTTTATTATAGTAGAGAATGTGAGTACAAGTGGTTCTACCTATTACAAAGGAGGAATAAGGTACATATAGCATGTCCATAGACGATGAGCCATTAAGTGAAACAAATGATAAATATAATTACAATATTTACTACTATATCCGACCGTTGCCTCGGGGCGAAGATGTCGCTGATACTCCAGAGATTCTTCAGTTTCTACCGGGAGGTTATTTAAAACTCCAGATGTAATTGATACTATGAATATGAGGTCGTGGGCTGTCGGGCTATCGAACCGAAGTCAAGATTATCCTAGACATCCATAAAGACAACTAAGTCATCCAGACCGAAGGCGGAAGGCCCACTAAATGGGACATGTCAATAATAATATATAAAAATCGGAGCCCAAATAGTTTTAAAACTAATTCCATTAATTTGTAGAAAATTTAGATATTATACTTCAAGCCAAACCAAATGATATATGGGCCATATGATTGAATTTAAAAACTACCCGTATTCGATAATTATTCGAATCAGTGTACGTATTCAATTTTGAATTGAAAATTATTTCTGCATTCATATTTGAGAAAAAAAAATCTGAATTCGTGTTAATATTTGCTAGACTGCTAGCTCTCCATATCTGTGAACAATCAAGTCTTCTATCAGATACAAACAAATAATATCGGATCTGTTTACTCCCATTTGCAAAACTCTTCTTAGTAGAAAATATTTAGCACATAAGATAAGTATCTATAAGGTATGTCTAGTAATTTTTTTGAAGAAAAAGATGGGGTCATGCCCCCAAGTCTAGTAATTAAGCGCGTGAATTTTCACGATGTTAGCAATCCTATGATGCATATGGAAAGAAAGAAATCGACGAATCTTCACTTCAAAAACAAGACCAATACTCCTCATATTCATGAAATATCCCATGAAGCAAGCAACTGGACTAGCGTACTAGAACGAAATCACTTGTGTAACCTCATAGCTAATAATAATACCTCCTTCCCAGGAATGTAAATAAATAATATAATTTTTCTTTTATTTTAATGAAAATTCTAAATAAGCCTTGCCTACTTTCCTAAAAAAAAAGATAAAAATATTAATTTCCCATAAATAAGTTGTTGTCAGAGATAAAACATTAGTTTCTTCTCCATATTCCTGCTGCATCAAATGGTCCACATTGATTCCAATTTCTCTTCTAAAAATAATATAATAGAGCCTCACTCCAAATTAATATACAATTAATATATATAAAAACAACATGTATATAATTCTCTTTTTCTATTTCTAAATATTTTTTTTAATATAAAGGCTTCTGTTAGTTGGATTATTTATATAAAGTAGAATTAGAATCTTCTAGAGTTGAGACACAGGCGGCTCCAATATTATATGCGCATTATACATGTAATACAATTGTACATGTACAATAAATAAACTAAGTGCCAACTAGGAGCAACTTTCCGAAACTTGACACTTTGCAAAAGGCAATTAAAAGAAAATTTGAAGGGGACTGAGTATCCTACTTTTGCTTATGCACCGAAAAGCAAAAGCTTGAAGTTTCATAAGAACTTCAAAAGAAAAAGTCGGTGTTAATATATTTAAGACCGTCGTTGGTGCCAGTAATGGCCCAATAGGAACGTTTCTATCTCTCGTGGTTTTTTTCTTTTCTTTTTTACATTTTGAAATATCTAATTTAATCGTCTAGTTCCTGCTACTGGAATAAGATCTTGTAATGTAATTTATTTTTTATATTAACAGTTGGATCGAAACAAACCGTCAGATTTAAATCACAGACAATATTTCTACTGAACAAAAACTACAAAAATCGGATACTTTACCGAGTCATGAGTGAGCAGCGTTGAGTATTCTACTTGATCCGAATTCCCTGCTACTTAGCTCTTAAGTTATTTGGCACCCAAGTAATTGGTTATGAGCTACATCTTTTTTATTTAAATCTACCTACATCGTGTATAGTCGCATTTCTTCTGCCACGTGAGATTTACACTCACTTGTGATCGTGGCAGAGAATCAGTGAATGGCTGATTGGATATGCTTTAAGAATAAAACTATTGGAATCTACCAGAAATCAATATGGCAACAGTGCTCGATTTCAATTCGATTTCAGGGAATCACTAGTGGAATCTGCAATAGTTGTTGGAGTCAAAAAGGGATTCTCTAAGTTGTAAAGGCACCCCATTCCCCACCCCATTCCCCGTGAATCCAAATCTCTAAGTTGTAAAGGAACCTCCATTCTCCGTGAATTCAAATCTCTTGTTGCGCGATACATGTAACGTAGAAAATTTGAATCATTCGATTTGATTTGACATTTGTGCTGATCAAATTTATAAAATTCAACTTTATCGAATCAAATCTCGATCGGTCGTACTATGCATCATAGTCAATTCGAACCGTCAGTAAAAAATCCGAACTCATAACCCATAAATTCGCATCTGGCCAAATCGTCAGTCATTCCAATGAAACATTCATCTTAATATTTAACACAAACACTATACGTCAGCAAATTGACTGAGAGGATTGAATTTTTTAGCTGACTCTTCGTACTTCAACTATTTCAGGAGATGTGAATTCATAATCCATATCAGACTTCTCATGAGAATTGATATCACCTACTTTTATTTTTGAAACATAGAATTTTGTTTTCTTAAGCAGAATCGTTGATGATATCCAACGAATCAAATTGAACAAAAAATTTGCCTTTCATTTGTTCATTTTAATCTGACAATCTACAAATAAATAATAACATATTCGGATTCCTCGTGAGTTAGTCTTCGACGCAACTACAATGTAGTTGCACGAGGCATATATGCAATTAACTTTTAGCGTTTGTGCACACGTCTTAATCACTCCCTCTGTCATATTGTTGGACAGGGGCGGAGTCACATTCACCTAGGGGTGCAGGCGTGCAGCTGAACCCCTCTGGAATTTTTTTCAAAAATGATCATACATTTATATTTTTTTTTCAAAAATGATCATATATTTGAAATATTTTTTTACAAATGACCATATAATCTAATTTTTTTTCAAGAATAAGCATCATTTCGAATCCCTGGAAAAATCGTAAATCTTAAACCCCTAACGAAAATTCTGAATCCGCCCCTGCTGTTGAAACTTGGAAGTTGAGCATAAATTAACTAAATCGAATATCGTCTGTGCAGTTACGTTCGAATGCATAATTCTTCAAGAGTTGGTGTTATATCTTGTAGTCAAATTTGCTCGCGCGTAGTAAAAATTCAAAGCATATATATGCGTAAGATCACAGCACATACGTAGAAATTAATTTTATATTGTGAGATTAAACTCTTCTCTTGTTTAACAAATTGCAAAAACAAAAATCAATACTAATCTTGCACAATCGAATTTTGATGAGTGGGAGGGTTTATATAGATAAATTTTGATAATGCAAATGCTCAAACATGCATATATAAGTAATGAATATCACATTAATATCAAGAGCAAGCAACTTAGGCAGAAATAGAGCTCTGGCAGAGCCATGTGTTACTATAATGCATGGAGAACTCGTCACAACGGGTTGCCTACCCGTCACAACGGGTTGCCTACCCGTCACAACGGGTTGCCTACCCGTCACAACGGGTTGCCTACCCGTCACAACGGGTTGCCTACCCGTCACAACAGGTCACCAATCCGTTGTAACGTATTGAAGAGGATAAGAGTTGAAGACAGGAGATTTTTGCATGTTTGGCAGAGACATGCATTACCATAACGCATCCCAAACTTGTTATAGCATGTTGCCAATCCGTCACAACGGGTTCCCCTTCCGTCACAATTAGTTCATATCCAAGAGGGCCCAGAAGTCGATCAACCAAGCATTGAAGGGCATTTTTGGAAATGCTCCAACCCGTTACAATGAGTTCTGTAACGGGTTGGCTATTTTTTGTAATGCAGGAGGAGCATACTATGAATTCAAGACTTCAAGATATGTCATACCTCTATATATCTTGGGGATACGAACCAGAAAAATCAAGAAAGCCCTCTTCAAATTTTCAAGCATACAATTGAACACCAAAAAGAGCACAATAGCCTTCTCCTTCAGTCTCGTGATCTAGTGGAACGGTCCCGAAAGGAAGTTTTGTTTCCGAGAGTCTCGTGAACGTAGGCCTAGTTTGTTTGTAGGTCGAACCACATTACATAACGTGTTCTTGTGTTCTTGATCTCTCTTGCTCTTTACTCTCTCTTCTTACTATCTTTGCACTTTATTGTTTGATTTGCTCAATTGTTATTAGTACTTGCTTGATTGTGATTTTAGCTAGGTGATTAAGGCTCAAAAGTTCAAATTATAATTGTTAAAAATGCTTCCGCACTAGCACTTGACCTTAAAATCCCGTTCTAACATATTTATCATCTTTTGATTCAGAGAAATGGTCAAAACCAGGGGCAAATTCAAAGGTCATTTAAGTCCGAACACTGAGGTTGAGATCAAGTCCGAGCACAAACTCACTAAAATCCACTAAAATATCATTAAAAACTCATTTTTCACTAAAAATACACTAAATTTAGCATTTTTTAAAATCAATCCCGAGCACTTGCTCGGACATGTCCATGAATGTATATATCTGCCACTGATCAAAACATATGTTGTAACTTATATAAACGAAAATTCGTGATTTTTAACATCGTCATTAACTAGTAAAATGGATGCCGGAGAGGGACTTCTCTCTGAAAATTGCGTCATGATTTCGCTTAGGAAAATATTTTGTCTATCCCGTCATCGATACGCGTGTCACTTCGCATGTTAAAAAAAGTATTATGCATGTTATTTTGTACTAAAAAAATTATTATGCATGTTATTTGAGTTGTTATGCATGTTAACAAAATAACAAACATAATTATTTTTCAGTACAAAATAACATGCATAATAACTTAAATAACATGTATAATAACTCTTTTAATAAGCGACATGCGTATCGATGACGAAATCGATATAGCAGCTCGCTTTCACTTAAATTAAAAAATTAGAAATCGGGGAGTGATTTAACTTTAGAAATTGAAGCGTGTGTGAAAAAAATACTCAATTGGGTACTGAGATTCAACTTTTGAATTTCTTTTTCTTTAGAAGATCGGATCCATTCCAACCCAAATATTATTTATCTTAAAATTTATGCCAAATTGCAACTTTTTGTTTAAAGAAATGTGTTTGTACCATTAAGTATAATCAACCAGATTGATTTGTACCCAATATTATTTGAAATTGAAGAGATCAATAATAACTAGTCAATTATGCTGGGGTCAGGGCTGGATAACAGGATAAGTAACATATGGCGTTTTACACAATATGGATGCAATGAATGATCTCGATGTTACTAGCTAATAATCAAAGAACTATAGTTGTTTTTGAATACTTGTTGATTCAGACTAGTTGGATGATTGTAATAATAAGGGAGATATTACACTTTAGATAGAGTTGGTGTGTCGGTATCTAAGATATGAGTACCGACGCAAGAATGAACTGAGGGGTGAGTTAGATTCAGGGGATGAATTTTTGAAGTGGTGGTTAAGTTAGTTGTAACTCTCTTCGTTTCAATGAATGAAATGGAGTGGCGGAAATTGTTTCTCCTGCTTGTTTTAAAAAAAAAAAAAACTAGTCAATTGCCTACGCGTTTCAATGAGAACTGGTAATTTATAAACACATAAGTTGATAAATTTTAGCGTCGCTCTATTATACAACAAAATTTAAGAACTATTTAGATCATTCCAGATATAATGAAATAAAATAAATTAAAATTTATTATCCTGCTTTGATGAAAGAAAGTTTTCAATGAAAGAAAGTTTTGTTTCGATAGTCTCGTGAACGTAGATCTTGTTTGTTTGTAGGTCGAATCACGTTACATAGTGTGTTCTTGTGTTCCTTTTATTTCTCTTGCCTTTTACTCTCTCTTCTTACTATCTTTGCATTTGCACTTTATTATTGGATTTACTTGAAACCCTAACAATCTCTTCTAGTTACAGTCATCTTGCGCATATACAAATTTCATATGAATCTTTCGATTGTATCTTCTTTTGGGAGACAACGATCCTCCTCGATTCACCTAATTTCACAAAACATTCAGATCGGAGAAATTACTGTCAAATACCTTTTTTCTCTTCCTACATTACTACAATTTTGATCTATTATATCGAACTAATTTGGTCTTTAATAGCGGACAGAGGGCCGGTGTTGTTGCTGGGGGTGTTAAAAGTTCGTGTGGTCCGCTATTAAAAGTCGAAATTTAATATCGAACTTTGCAAACTTCGCTGTTAAAGTCTGTCTACAGCAGCAACCTTCTGACAAACACCAGTTTTAAATGGTTTATTTTATATATAGGATTTAAACCCTTTTACAACGAACTGCAAGTGATATCTAGTTTAATATGTAGCAAAAAAATAAAAAAATGATGACAATTGTTTCATTGATTTTTTTTGGAATATGATTGTTTCAATGATTTTATTCTAAAATCTGGTAAAAAAAAGAAATATAAATGGACGAATTCCCAGCCTCCGACCGAAGAATGAATTCAAACTTTTTTAAAATGACCTAGAATCTTAGAATATTTCAAAAAATGATCTAGAATATTATTTTAAAAGTAACCTAAAATTTTAGAATTTCTTCTAAGAATGACCTAAAATATTATTTTGTTTAATGAAAAAATCATCTAATTTCACAAATTTTGTAAAGCAAAGATTATTAAAATGAATATTTATTATTTCAACAAAGATTAATAAATATGAAGAAAACAAGAAATTAAATCTTCTTCAAATCTCTAATAATAGAAGAGTTTTTTTCAAGTAGCAAATTTTTTTATTGTTGAGAGATAGAGAGAAATGAGAGATGAAATGAAAATTAAAGTGGTTATAGAGAGATGGAAGAGGCAAAAAAAGGGAGCAATTCGTGGGTATTATCTGAGTGATTAATGAACGTTGGATTGGTTTTAAATGGACGATGGAAATTAAACAATCATAGGTCAATTCGTGGGTTTTCTTAAAAACCTTTTAAAATCGAACCCTCCAAGAACTTCGCTATTGAATATACTTTTAATACCGGCGTCCCCAAGCAAACTGCTTTAAAAGACAATTTTTAGAACCAAACTTCACTGTCGTCCGCTATAAAAGATTTTTTATACCGAACCATTGTCGTTGTCAGCTATAAAAGGTTAATTTGTTTTTAAACTAGCGGTATGTTGTAGTCCGGCATAAAAACTTTTAATATCAGAGATCCTATATATCCACTATTAAATGGGAGTTGTTAAAGCCTCTTTCTATAGTAATGCTAATAGTGCAGTCTGCTTCCACCATCGTTGTGCTCGTCACCATTGCCGTCATGTTGATTCTCACCGTCCCTCTATGTGATTCTCAATGCAAATTTGGGAGTTTTTTTTGTCTTCGTCGACTCTACAATGATGACTAGGGTTTAGACAGAAGGGTGTTCGAGGATATGGGCAAAGGTGGAGGGATGTTGATTGGAGAGGCAGTGAAGCAGAGAGAAAAGAGGAAAGCGGCAAGAGAGGAAGAGAGCAGGATTCATTTAGGTTTTTCTTTTATAGATTACACGCGGTTCTCCGCTTTAACGCGAAAGTGCGCAACGAACTCGAAAGTATAAGTTGGACGACAATGATTAGAAATAAATGAGAATCAAATGGTCAATAATGATTTCAATTCACACAGAAATTCGGAGTGAAAAAATCCAATCTCCTTTTATTAGTAGTAAAGATAGAAATTATTTCCAACAACATTCAAGTTAATCTAAATTTTAATTTTAAAGGTTTTCGAAAGAAAATAAAGTATATGACAAAGTGATCTCTCTTCTTCATAGTGTTCTACATACGGGCTGGGTCGGGTAACCGTGAATCCGACCCGCCAGGATCCATGGTACAACGGGTCCACGGGTCCAACGGGGCGTGTCGAGTTCGGATCCGTCCATTTTTTTGATTTTTTTTTAATATATAGGGAAGTTTATAGAGAGATCCAAAAAGTATATTCAATAGCGAACTTCGCTATTCAACATTTTTTTGAATTTTTGAATTTTAAAAAACTTCTGCACATTATTTTAATAATTTTTTTGAATTTTTTTATTTTTTTTGAATTTTTTCTGTCACGGGTCTGGCGGGTCGGATTTGGGGTCGGATCCACGGGTCTACGGGTCGGGTCCTGAGGCGGGTCGGGCACGGGTCCGGGAGGGCACGCGTTCGGGCGGGTCTGGAGATTTTTTACCTACCCGACCCGCCATAGATCCGTGGATCCGCCAACCATGGATCGGGTCAGATATGGACCACGGAGCGGATCGGACACGGAACGGATCGAGTCGGATCCACGGGCGAGTATACCACGCGGATTTTAGCAATACTCTACTTCTTCATATAAACTTTATCATTTGATCATTTCGCACATCAAAATCTGTGCTGGCAAACCTTAAACAATAAATGTCGGCAACAGAATCAGTTTCTTTTTCTGAAATTATGCATAGTAAATCAGATGCAGATGCAGATGCAGATGCAGAATTGCAGATGCAGCCCATGCAGGTCGGCAAATAATAGAAACCTTCCGTAGTAGAGACCAAACTGTACAGTAGCAGACCTATGTGCCTATGTTCTTTAATTAGTTGGCAGGACCACACTAATTAATTAAGCTTCAGCCTCTCTCAGTGCAGTTAGCTAATATATAGCTTATCAGATCCCTGTTTCCTGATTATCAACCAAACATTCTAAGGATTCTAATCATTCTATAATAGTAATAACTAACAATCATTTATCAAAAGAATTTTAATGGTGAATAAAGTATTAGTGTGCTCCTAAATCGACCTGGCGCTCACCTTTTTCCAAGGCTTGATTCTCTAGCTTCTGTTGAGTCTAATTGAAGCTCCATAAAAAATGTTAGGACTCCAAACTTTTATGATTTTATCTGTGCCAGATTATCAGTAAATCATGATATGTGTTATTCAACTTCTCTCTTTATTTTATTTTTTTTGATCGGTTGAATTTTGTATAACCATGTTTTTCTCATTTAAAATATGTGTTTTATGCAGGGCGGATCTAGAATTTTCTTTAGAGGGTTCAAGAATTACGATTTTTTCTGATGAGTTTCAAATTATGCATATTCTTAAAAAAACTCAAATACATGATCATATTTGATAAAACTTTCAAACACATGGTCATTATTGATTTTTTTTTTCAGAAGGGTGCAGCTGACCTCCTGATTGCATGTGGCTCCGCTACTGATTTTATGTGCCTAAGAAGCATGACTTCACACTAAAAAAATTGTATTTTCCTTTCTTGAATTATCACATGGTTTGCATTTGTCTTCAATTTAAAAATATATATATATTTATTTGTGTCCAAAATTTTCTGAATAGAAATAATTTTCTTTAAAGATTGAATAAATATTTCATCAATATTTCTTTTAGAAGATATTTTTTTGGTGAAAGCTGAAGAACAATCCTAATATTTTACATAAAACATGTCTTAAGTTTGTAATTGAAAAAAAAATGTTTCCTTTATAACAATTTTCAACATTAATATTTTTCAAAACTAGAATAAACATCAACTAAAAATACAAAAAGACCAAAACGATACATTAAATTAATTAAAACTTTAACATCATAATCACATAGTACGACGAATATAATTACCGAATAAGATAAACATGATATATGATTATATTTTCTTAAATAACATATTCGCTACAAGGACAAATATAATCACCGACATCTATATATCAACAAAAACACCAAATTGCAGCCCTAATAATGCTTGGCATCCTTTTGCCAATATCACATATTTGTAGTTTTAAATACTGAACAATGAAGATTTTTAAGGAAACTGTTATCCCCTACAAATAAATTAACTCATAAAAAACAGAATGTCGGTAAAATATTGCCGAAAGATAGCTAATAATTAGCATTATTAAGAAAAGAAATCGAGCTAACTATTTGCAATTTGCAAGGATGCAAATTTTGTTCTCCTCTTGGCTAAGTGCAACGTTGCAAACTTTTGTTGTCAAGGCATGCACATGCCATCCATTAATTGCACCAAGTTTTATGATTGCTTAGTCTTGAAGTTTATAACACTAAACTTTCTTTAATTGCATTTTTGTGTTGCATTATTTGGGGTGAGCATGACTGCATGAGCATCAGAGCATGCTATGGCTGGCTGCTAAGTGCTAAGAACATGAGAATAGGTCGGTTCATGAATCATGACAGCAGATGGTCACAGAAAACTAAATTATTATTGACGGCACTAATTAAGTCTCACATCTCAACTCAACATCGCCGCCTTTAAGTGCCGAAATTTCTTCTCTAAAATTTATTGGGATTGAACTCGCGGTATATACGTATGATGTGTTAAACACCACGTTTCGCGATTATCAATTATCAAATGGGAGCTGATACGTAGATATTAACATTGATATCAATTATTGATATCGATGTTATTCACTACTACAGAAAAAGTTTTTAAAACCGACTCTTTTAAACAGGAGTTGAATTTAAAATCAAACATTAACTTACCTTCGGTATTAAAAGGTCTTTTAAACCAGACAATAACAAGAGGGTCGGTTTTATAGAGGTTTTTAACACCGGACAATGCTTTAAAATCGGATGGAATGAGAGGTCTGATTTTTAAAGGTGATGTTTTAAAATCGGACGATAGGAGGGTCCGATTTTAAAAGCCTATAAAAGCGAATGTCTAGAACAGTCCGGTTTTAAAGAGTTATTTAACACCGGAAGTCTTGCGAACCGGTTTTAAAAGCTTTTCCACGGATCGACCTATGCTTCTTTAATCTGCATCGTCCATTTGAAATCAATCCAATGCTCATTAACCATTCAGATAATTCTCACGAATTGCTCCCTTCTTTTCCCTCTCCCATCTCTATATAACATCTTTAATTTACATTTCATCTCTCATTTCTCTCTATCTCTCAACAATCAAAATCATAATTGGAAAAACTCTTCTAATAATTAGTGGAGATTTAAGATTTGAATAGTTGATGAAGATTTATTTTGAAGAATATTGAAGAAGAGATTCGAAGAAGATTTAATTGAAGATTTCGTTTTTTTCTTCATATTATTTAATCTTTGTTGAAATTAACAAATATTCATTCTAATAATTTTAGCTTTACAAAATATGTGAAATTAGATGATTTTTCATTAAACAAAATAATATCTTAGGTTATTCTTAGAACAAATTTTAAAATTTTAGGTTATTTATAAAATTATATTCAAGATCGTTTTTAGAAAATTAAAAAATTCTAGGTTATTTTGAAAAAAATTGAAAATCCTAGCGGACAACAATGTTTAAAAATTGAAAATTGAAAATATATATGAACCCTTTAAAACCAGACGAAAACAATGAGTCCAGTTTTAAAGGGTCCTTTAAAAGCGGACATCAATTCAGGGGCCGGTATAAATGAACCCTTTAAAACCGGACCGAAATAATGGGTTCAGTGTTAAAAATATTTTTAATAGCGAACAACAATGTTTGAGTCCGGTTTTATAGGTCCAACCATTTAAACCAGACCATTGTAACTTTTAACAGCCCTTCCAATAACAGCGGATCTATATCCGATTTTAAAAGTCATTTTGATCCGCTTCTAAAGGTTGAATCTGTAGTAGTGTATTATGCACATTTAGTTGGATTATTATACATATTATTTGAGTTATTATGCATGTTTGTACTAAATAATTATGCATGTTATTTTTCGTATTGAAATAATTATATATGATATTTGAGTTATTATGTACATTATTTTGTTAACATGCATAATAATTTTTTCAGTACAAAAATAATATAAAATAACATGCATAATAACTCAAATAATGTGCATAGTAACTCAACTAAACGTGCATAATAACATCAATATCGATAGTCGGTATCAAATATGATATCTACGGAACATTATTCTTATCAAATAATGAAAATGTCAACATTATGGGCCACCTACTTTTTCTTTTTGAAATAAAAATGAGAGTCAAATCTTTTAAATTTAAATCTATACAAAAATATTCAATCGAATTTTGAACATGCAACCTCTGACATATGAAAGACATGCCTATTGGTTTCTAATATGAAGAAAATTTAAGGTCTAAAAAGTAACTTTAATACTTTATTGCCATTAAGACAATATTAAGACAAAAAAATAGATTTGTTGCAATTAAGTCATACTGTCCAACAATACACCAATTAGACTTTGCACCTTCATTAGATCATCAAACAAAAGAGTATAAGTGGAATCCCAAAGAGTCTCTAAAGAAATCAAATCAAGAAAATAATCAAAATACTTGTAAAAACTAAATAAACCTCAAAATACAATGATGATCACATTGGACATTGATTAGCTGATTCCAAATGTGTACAAAATACACATGTAATATCACCATCAACCCAGCAACAAAGCTAGAAAATTTTCAAATAGAGTTCAAATATCATAATTAATCTTGATATCAATTTAATTAATACAAAATAATAATAAAATCATACTTATGGGAATCACCATGGAACAATTTACATCTATTTATGGGGTCAGTATGTGTTTTCTTAAAATAAACTACAATTCCCAATTTACCATGTATATTTGTGCAATTTGAAAAAAAGAGTGACATTGACACCCCTTTGTTATACTTAGATCCGCCAATGCCTCAATCCCTAGCTGCCGAATTTTTTTTTAAATAACCAAAATAAATTGTAAAAAAATGAAAATGACAAATTTTTTATCGAAATTATCAGAGTAGTCATTCTGGCATCACATAAATCAACATAAATTCGGCATCACAAAATTCGACTTAACTCCAGAATCAGCGCCCCCCTCATAACTCCGGAGTCAACACCACCTTCATAACCCTGGAATCCCTGATTCCGGAGTTACAACGCCATCCCTGATTATGGGGTTTTATATTTTTAACCCGAGGCTTCTTCTCCATCTCGCAACAACTTCATTAGAAAAAATAAAACAGACAGCCGAGTTTTTGAGTGATTTTGAAGGATTCCGGAGTTTGATTAGAACTACCATTTTCCGAAGTTGTCGAGGAATCTCTCTGCTGTAAAAGGTTAGTTTTTTTTTAAATAATTGATTTTTGAAAATTAGAGAAAATCACAAATTTTGTGTTGCTTTTTGTACAAATTTGTTAGATTATTGTTTAGGTAATTGTTAAATTAGTTAGTTTAGATAAATTTGTTATATTAAAGATTAGATTATTGTTAAATTAGTTAATTAATTATATTATTCTGAAATTATCTAGATAATTGTTAAAAAATGTTATTTTATAGATTATTAATTAGTTAGTTTAGATAAATATGTAATATTAAAGAAAACACCACAAAACATCATATCCTACTAAGAAGTGTTTCTGATCAGTGTACTTCATTTATGAGTGGTAACATTTCAAGAAAATTCCAAAACACATCATATCTTACCTCGAGAAGAGTTTCTTCTCTGAGTACATCATTTAAGTATTGCAACCATTCATTAAAACACAATGAAAAAGCATAGATACCACACTAAGTGTTTCATGTCCGAGTACTTAATTTATGAGTGATTCCAATCAAAATACTTCATTTACGGGTGGCAGCCATTAAATAAAACATCACAAAGCATCTTACCCTACAGCGAGAACTGTTTCTTATTTGAGTACTTCATTTATGAGTGGTAACCATTAAAGAAAATACCACAAATGATCATATCCTAATAAGAAGTGTTTCTGATCATAGTGCATCATTTATGAGTGGAAACCGTTCAAGAACACTCTACAAAGCATCATATCTTACTACGAAAAGAGTTTCTTCTCCGAGTACTTCATTTAAGTGTTGCAACCATTCACTACAACACAACAAAGACGCATTGAGTACCACTCTAAGTGCTTCATTTACGAGTACTTAATTTATGAGTGATTCTGATTAGAGTATTTCATTTATGATTGGTAACAATTAAATAAAACATCAGAAAGCATCTTACCCTACTGTGAGAAGTGTTTCTGATCTGAGTACTTCATGAGTAGTAACCTTTCAAGAAAACTCCAAAACGCATCATATCTTATCTCGAGAAGAGTTTCTTCTCCGAGTACTTCATTTAAGTGTTGCAACCATTCAATAAAACACAACGAAGAAGCATAGATACCACTCTAAGTGTTTCATGTTCGAGTACTTAATTTATGAGTGATTTCAATCAAAGTACTTCATTTACGGGAGGCAACCATTAAATAAAACATCACTAAGCTTCTTACCCAACTGCGAGAAGTGTTTTTTATCTGAGTACTTCATTTATGAGTGGTAACCATTAAAGAAAATACCACATAGCATCATATCCTACTAAGAAGTGTTTCTGGTCATAATGCTTCATTTATGAGTGGAAACCTTTCAAAAAAACTCTACAAAGTATCATATATTACTACGAAAAGAGTTTCTTCTCCGAGTACTTCATTTAAGTGTTGTAACCAGCACAAAGTACCACTCTAAGTGTTTCATGTCTGAGTACTTAATTTATGAGTGATTCTAATTAGATTACTTCATTTGTGGGTGGTAACCATTAATTAAAACATCACAAATAATCTTACCCTACTACGAGAAGTGTTTCTTATCTGAGTACTTCACTTATGGGTGGTACCATCAAAGAAAACACCACAAAGCATCATATCATATTATGAGAAGTGTTTCTGATCAGAGTACTTCATTTATGAGTTGCTACCTATAAAGAAAACTCCTCAAAGCATAATATCTTACCACGAGAAGAGTTTCTTTTCCGAGTACTTCATTTAAGTGTTGTAACCATTCATTGTGACACACCGAAGAAGCATAGAGTACTACTCTAAGTGTTTCATTTCCGAGTACTTAATATATGAGTGATTCTAATATGAGTCCTTCATTTATGGGTAGTAACTATTAAATAAAACATCAGAAAGAATCTTATCATACTGCGAGAAGTGTTTCTTATCTGAGTACTTCATTTATTAGTGGTAACCATTAAAGAAAATACCACAAAGCATCATATCCTAGTAAGAAGTGTTTCCGATCATAGTGCTTCATTTATGAGTGGAAACCTTTCAAGAACACTCTACAAAGCATCATATCTTACTACGAAAAGAGTTTATTCTCCGAGTACTTCATTTAAGTGTTGCAACCATTCACTAAAACACAACGAATACGCATTGAGTACCACTCTAAGTGCTTCATGTACGAGTACTTAATTTATGAGTGATTTTGATCAGAGTACTTCATTTATGGGTGATAACTATTAAATAAAACATTAGAAAGCATCTTAATCTACTGCGAAAAGTATTTCTTATCTGAGTACTTCATTTAAGTGTTGCAACCATTCATTAAAAGACAACGAAAAAGCATAAATACCACTCTAAGTGTTTCATGTCCGAATACTTAATTTATGAGTGATTCCGATCAAAGTACTTCATTTATGGATAATAACCATTAAATAAAACATCACAAAGCATCTCACCCTAATGCGAGAAGTGTTTCTTATATGAGTACTTAATTTATGAGTTGTAACCTTTCAAAAAAACTCTACAATGTATCATATCTTACTACGAAAAGAGTTTTATCTCCGAGTACTTCATTTAAGTGTTGTAACCATCATTAAAACAAAATGAATAATCACAGAGTACCACTCTAAGTGCTTCTTTTCTGAGTACTTAATTTATTAGTGAATCTGATCAAAGTACTTCATTTGTGGGTGGTAACAATTAATTAAAACATCACAAATCATCTTATTCTACTTCGAGAAGTGTTTCTTATCTGAGTACTTCCCTTATGGGTGGTATCATTAAAGAAAACACCACACAAATCATCACATCCTATTATGAGAAGTGTTTCTGATCAAAGTACTTCATTTATGAGTCGCAACCTATCAAGAAAACTCCTTAAAGCATAATATCTTACCACAAGAAGAGTTTCTTCTCCGAGTACTTCATTTAAGTATTTAACCATTCATTGTAACACAACGAAAAAGCATAGAGTACTATTCTAAGCGTTTCATGTCCGAGTACTTAATATATGAGTGATTCTAATTAGAGTACTTCATTTATGGGTGGTAACTATTAAATAAAACATCATAAAGCATCTTGCCCTACTGCGATAAGTGTTTCTTATCATAGTACTTCATTTATGAGTGGTAACCTTTCAAGAAAACTCCACAACACATCATATCTTATCTCGAGAAGAGTTTCTTCTCTCAGTACTCCATTTAAGTGTTGCAACCATTCTTTAAAACACAACGAAGAAGCAAAGATACCACTCTAAGTGTTTCATATCCGAGTACTTAATTTATGAGTGATTCCAATCAAAGTACTTCATTTACGGGTGGCAACCATTAAATAAAACATCACTAAGCTTCTTACCCTACTGCGAGAAGTGTTTTTTTATCTGAGTACTTCATTTATGAGTTGTAACCATTAAAGAAAATAACACAAAGCATCATATCCTACTAAGAAGTGTTTCTGATCATAATGCTTCATTTATGAGTGGATGCCTATCAAAAAACTCTACAAACTATCATATATTGCTACGAAAAGAGTTTCTTCTTCGAGTACTTCATTTAAGTGTTGCAACCATTCACTAAAACACAACGAAGACGCATCGAGTACCACTCTATGTGCTTCATGTATGAGTACTTAATTTATGAGTGATTCTGATCAAAGTACTTCATTTATGGGTGATAACTATTAAATATAACATCAAAAAGTATCTTACCCTACTGCGAGAAGTGTTTCTTATCTGAGTACTTCATTTATGGATTGTAACCATTAAAGAAAACACCACAAGCATCATATCCTAGTAAGAAGTGTTTCTGATCAGTGTACATCATTTATGAGTGATAACCTTTCAAGAAAACTCCACAACGCATCATATCTTACCACAAGGATAGTTTCTTCTTCGAGTACTTCATTTAAGTGTTGCAACCATTCATTAAAATACAGGGAAGAAGCATAGATACCACTCTAAGTGTTTCATGTCCGAATACTTAATTTATGAGTGATTCCGATCAAAATACTTCATTTATGGATGGTAACTATTAAATAATACATCAGAAATCATCTTACCCTACTGCGATAAGTGTTTCTTATATGAGTACTTTATTTATGGGTTGTAACCATTGAAGATAACACCACAAAGCATCATATCCTACTATGAAGTGTTTCTGATCAGTGTACTTCATTTATGAGTGTTAACCTTTCAAGAAACCTCCACAACGCATCATATCTTACTACCAGAAGAGTTTCTTCTCCGAGTACTTCATTTAAGTGTTGGAACCATTCATTAAAACACAACGAAGAAGCATAGATACCACTCTAAGGGTTTCATGTCTGAATACTTAATTTATGAGTGATTTCGATCAAAATACTTCATTTATGGGTGGTAGCCATTAAATAAAACATCACAAAGCTTCTCACCCTAATGCGAGAAGGTTTCTTATATGAGTACTTATTTTAAGAGTAGTAACCATTCAAAAAAAAATCAACAAAGTATCATATCTTACTATGAAAAGAGTTTCTCCTTCGAGTACTTCTTTTAATTGTTATAACCATCATTAAAATACAACGAATAAGCACAGAGTACCACTCTAACTGCTTCATGTCTGAGTACTTAATTTATAAGTGATTCTGATCAGAGTACTTCATTTGTAGGTGGTAACCATTAATTAAAACATTACAAATCATCTTATCTTACTGCGAGAAATGTTTCTTATCTGAGTACTTCACATATGGGTGGTACCATTAAAGAAAACACCACAAAGCATCATATCCTTTTATGATAAGTGTTTCTGATCAGAGTACTTCATTTATGAGTTGCAACCTATCAAGAAAACTCCACAAAGCATAATATCTTACCACGAGAAGAGTTTCTTCTCCGAGTACTTCATTTAAGTGTTGCAACCATTCATTAAAACACAACGAAGAAGCATAGAGTACTACTCTAAGTGTTTCATGTTCGAGTACTTAATATATGAATGATTCTGATCATAGTACTTCATTTACGGGTGGAAACCTTTAAATAAAACATCACAAAGCATCTTACCCTACTGCGAGAAGTGTTTCTTATCCGAGTACTTCATTTATGACTGGTAACCATTAAAGAAAACATCATAAAGCATCATATTCTAGTAAGAAGTGTTTTTCATCAGTGTACATCATTTATGAGTGGTAAACTTTCAAGAAAACTCCACAACGCATCATATCTTATCTCGAGAAGAGTTTCTTCTCCGAGTACTTCATTTAAGTGTTGCAACCATTCATTAAAACACAACGAAGAAGCATAGATACCACTCTAAGTGTTTCATGTCCGAGAACTTAATTTATGAGTGATTCCAATCACAGTACTTCATTTACGGGTGGAAACCTTTAAATAAAACATCACAAAACATCTTACCCTACTGCGAGAGTGTTTCTTATCTGAGTACTTCATTTATGAGTGGTAACCATTAAAGAAAATACCACAAAGCATCATATCCTACTCAAAAGTGATTCTGATCATAGTACTTCATTTATGAATGGAAACCTTTCAAGAACACTCTACAAATAATCATATCTTACTACGAAAAGAGTTTATTCTCTGAGTACTTCATTTAAGTGTTGCAACCATTCACTAAAACACAACGAAGACGCATCGAGTACCACTCTATGTGCTTCATGTACGAGTACTTAATTTATGAGTGATTCTGATCAGAGTACTTCATTTATGGATGGTAACTATTAAATAATACATCAGAAATCATCTTACCCTACTGCGATAAGTGTTTCTTATATGAGTACTTCATTTATGGGTTGTAACCATTGAAGATAACACCACAAAGCATCATATCCTACTATGAAGTGTTTCTGATCAGTGTACTTCATTTATGAGTGTTAACCTTTCAAGAAACCTCCACAACGCATCATATCTTACTAACAGAAGAGTTTCTTCTCCGAGTACTTAATTTAAGTGTTGGAACCATTCATTAAAACACAACGAAGAAGCATAGATACCACTCTAAGGGTTTCATGTCTGAATACTTAATTTATGAGTGATTTCGATCAAAATACTCCATTTATGGGTGGTAGCCATTAAATAAAACATCACAAAGCTTCTCACCCTAATGCGAGAAGGTTTCTTATATGAGTACTTATTTTATGTGTAGTAACCATTCAAAAAAAAATCAACAAAGTATCATATCTTACTATGAAAAGAGTTTCTTCTCCGAGTACTTGTTTTAATTGTTATAACCATCATTAAAACACAACGAATAAGCACAGAGTACCACTCTAACTGCTTCATGTCTGAGTACTTAATTTATAAGTGATTCTGATCAGAGTACTTCATTTGTAGGTGGTAACCATTAATTAAAACATTACAAATCATCTTATCTTACTGCGAGAAGTGTTTCTTATCTGAGTACTTCACATATGGGTGGTACCATTAAAGAAAACACCACAAAGCATCATATCCTTTTATGATAAGTGTTTCTGATCAGAGTACTTCATTTATGAGTTGCAACCTATCAAGAAAACTCCACAAAGCATAATATCTTACCACGAGAAGAGTTTCTTCTCCGAGTACTTCATTTAAGTGTTGCAACCATTCATTAAAACACAACGAAGAAGCATAGATACCACTCTAAGTGTTTCATGTCCGAGAACTTAATTTATGAGTGATTCTGATCAGAATACTTTATTTATGGGTGGTAACTATTAAATAAAATATCATAAAGCATCTTACCCTACTACAAGAAGTTTTTCTTATCTGAGTACTTCATTTATGGGTTGTAGCCATTAAAGAAAACACCACAAAGGAATATATCCTAGTAAGAAGTGTTTTGGATCACTCTCTAGTCTTTTTCCAACCGTCTTTAAATACTCGTATGCGGCTGGATATTGTGCTTTTATAGATTGCATGTTCTCTTTAAAGCGACAGGGTTTCTTCTTCGATGCAACTAACTTAAAAAAATTCTTTAGATTATCGTCTGGAAATTTTGAGTACAAGTTCTCGACGACGTGTTGCATACAATATCGGTGCACTACTTCGCCATTTGCCTCAGACCATCCATATTGGGGATATTAAAAAACCACCTTAATTTCCTTGTGGCGGTCTGATATTACACACATCTTATTAGGTCCCATAACTTCTAGACGCAACCAATTCATGAACCAATCCCAATTTTCTAGGTATTTCTTCCCCACCATTGCAAATGCCAATGGTATCAATTGATTCTCTGCATCGTACCCGCAAGCCATCAACAATCTTCCCTCATAACGATCGGATAAAAAACCTGTATTGATACTTATAATCGGACGAATGTACTTTACTGCCTCAATGCACGGTCTGTCGGTCCCATGCCCAAGCCGCAGCATGGAAAAAATGCACTTCGGGCTGATTGGTAGGAGTCGTCAGAATAGCATACTTCATTGATGGATTCGTCGATTGAATGACATTAAAATAACGAGGAAGCAAGGCGTATGATTCCTCCCAAGTAACAAATATTTTTGTAATTGCTACCTCCTTGCCTCGCCAAAGCTTAGTGTATGATGGATCGGCACCGAGAAATTTTGCTTTTACTAAATGTCTGACATTTTTAATTGTCATGGTCGTATCTTCGTTCATTTCTTTTTTAATAGCATCAGCAATTATCTTGGCGGTAAGTTGTGCATGATCCACTCGTGTAATCGATTGGACACAAGTGTGCAGATATGGATTGGTTTTTATTGCCAAAAAATTATTACTTTTAGGACAGACATCATACAACCTCCAAAAACAACTTTGATCTTTGCAAACCATAACTAGCCTCATGGCGCTACTCCTTTTTGTTTTAATCTCTATATTTCTTTTGATGTGATACCCAATAATTGTCCATTGTAACTGATTTTTTGAATTAAATACAAGATTTTCTGCCAAGGGATCGTCTAACGAATTTTGTTATTCATTGTACATTTCGTTGAAACCAGAGATATCACTAAGCTCCTGCATTGGGTGATATTTTTATGATCTTCCTTACACAATTATCCGATGATTCGGGTGATCGTTAGGATTATAATCCGAGTCGTCTTCATCAGAGGTGTATCCATAATCTTCTCCTGTTTCCCATTCTCCCTCTTCGGGTAATATATTCTCATCGTCATCGCCTTCATGCTCTTCAGGAATATTATATATGGGCTCATTAAGATCAATAATTGGTGAATGTATTGCGGGAGGAATATGAAGAGTCTGGTCAGGGCTGTGAGGTATTGTGTCATGGCTAAATCTTGAAGGCTCCTCAATTGTGTTAACAACATTCTCACTTGTGCCAACAAAATTATCGGGATTCTCATTTGGCACCAGATAAACATATAATTCAACAAATCTCCAATTTATTTTTTATTGTGCCATTTGCAATATCATTCGCCACTCTACCTCATCACGTATGGGAATTAAACAAAAATGATAAGCAGGTGTGATCGCAGTATTATACCTAGCGACAACATTCAGCGAATATTGACTCTTAAATATCCCCAACATTTGTATATTGTATTTTTCACATCTTCATGCCGGGTTTCTTCATTTTCCGAAAAAGTAAATTTAGAATCACAACTGTATTCCATACCATACGGTCCATTTCGAGTTTCACCATCCATATACACGGAAATTGGAATCATTTTTCTTCACTCCAAATGTACAAAATTCGCAATTAATAATATACTAATAGTTCAAAAATTATGAAATAAGTAGGTAAATCAACTATAATTATAATAATTCTAAATTACTTTACACTAATTCAAATTTTTGCTTTACAAATTATTACAATGTAATAAAAAATAAAATAATACCTGAAGTAATTTAGCAGCTCTTAATCACTCCAAATTTGCAAAATCTTCACGACAATATTTCTCTATTTTCTATGTGGCTTCACCTTTTCTCTACTTCATTCCTCACTCCTCTCTCTCGGCTGCTTTTAAAACGACACAGAGGTGAAGAAAAATCAGAACCCTTCTTAACTCCGGAATCACAGCTTCCTCCATAACTCTGGAATCTGTGATTGTGGAGTTATGCAGAAGGCTATGATTCCAAAGTTAATCTGGAAGTCGTGACTCCGGGATGGCTAAATTGGTGATTTCGGCCTTAATTTGGCCACAATAATATTTTCTTTATTTATTTTGATTATTTAAAAAAATTTCGGTCCTAGCTGACAACAAATCTCTAGTATTTATTCTATAATTTTATAGGCGGAATTTCATGTATGTCCTTTAAAAGTTCCAAAATTACGTATTTTTCCTTCTAAATTGGATATTATGTATTTTTCCTCTCGAAATTTGAAAAACTCACAAATGTACCCATTTTATTGTTTTTTATATTAGAACTCATTTTAAATATGTAAAATACTCATTTTACTCTTCATTAAAAGCATTAAAAATATAGCTTGTTTAATGAAAAATGTCAGTCTTATATTTGATATGTTTTATGAGGGCAAATTAGTCATTTTGTACTCTTGACATATATCTGGTTACATGAGGTATACTGTTGTATATGTATCAAAAGTAGATAAATTAACAGTTTACTCTCGAAAATCGGCCAAATATCCGGTAGATATTTATATTAACAAGCAACATATATTTACACTTTTAATTAAGCGTAAAGTATGTATATTTTAATGACACCGGATATACATCAAGAGTACAAAGTGGCTAATTTATTCTTAGAAATCGATCAAATATAAGACCGATATTTTTCATTAAACAAGCTACTTTTTTAATGTTTTTAATGAAGGATAAAATGAATAATTTACACATTTAAATGAATTTTAACATAAACAATTATAAAATGGGTAATTTTGTGATTTTTTTAAATTTCGAAGGAAAAATATGTAATATTTAAATTTAGAGAGAGAAATACGTATTTTGAAGTTTTTGAATGATATACGTAAAATTCGGCCTTCTATATTTCAAAGCAAGCCACATAGATCTTGAAGCAAAATCAAAACACCAAATGAATATTTTATATGATATATTGATATAGTAATACTTCTGAGATAAATAAAAGATACATATTGTGAACTGAAAAATCACTAAAGAAACTAGTCCCAAACCGCCTCATCATCCTTTAAGAAAATCAAAGGAAAGAATGTAAAATGTTAATCTAAAATTTAAAATGTTTATCTTTAAAAATCATAATGAAACAGTAGACACGGAAGTTTGCATGTCAAATATGTAATATTTTGGGGGGAAATAAAAAAAAATTAGAGAAAAAAAAAACTAAAATGATTAAATTTGTTTTCTTATAATATTAGAATTGTTGCTTTCACAGTAGAAAATTCAGTTTTTTGCTTTGAATCTTTTTAAACTGTCAACTGGGCACTTGATTGCTTTTGTGACCACGTGCAATGCTGATTCACATCCATCATCCATGCCATGTTGAAGAATTCCTACTCGACATGAACCTAATTCTAGGCTCCCCCCCCCCCGGGTCAAGTATATTTGGACTATTAAAGCATGTGCAACCACATTTCTAAAATATACTTTCTACTTTGTAACACCTTTTTTTATTTGTCCTCTATTGTCCAAAAATCTGAAAAAGGATAATTTATTAATTTGTGATATTTTGCTGGCAGCAAAATAGTATGTTGGTTTTGGGTATTTCGGCAATTTGGCTACTTTATTCTTACTATGATAAAAGTAGATTGAAGTTTTTTACTTCAAATTTCTATTCATCTCTCAGATTAATATAGAACGTGAGATTTTCATTTCTTTCGATCATAACCGCTCAATTTTAGACTTACAATTCCCGCATACTTTGGTCTGCGGCTCATGTACAAAAAAAGAAAAAACTAATTATCTCTCGCCTACTTCCTATTTGGAGAATTTTATAAACTACCATTCATTCCAAAAACATCAAACAAAATATCTCTCTTCAATTTTTTTTACGAAATACCATTGTGGGGTCCAACTTTGCAACATTTTCCTTCTCTTTACTCTCCCTCCTTTATGTTTAATAGATAAGGTAGTAAAGTAACGCATATTGATTAACACTTCCTCTGCTAACTATTTTTTAGAGAAAACTTGTATTTTCAACTGATGCATGATTAACACTTTTTTATTAGTGTTGACACATTAAATATGCAAAGTTAATTTTTTTTCTTTTTTTAATCAAAACGATGCATTGTTAGTGGGCAATTGATGGGTGAAAATGCCACACGTCGATAAGCACAAAGAAATTTAACTTGTTTAAAATGAGAATGTCTAATATATGTTATAAAGAAAGATAAGAATTTTTGAAGTACTTACAATGCAATACGTGAAGAAATGCACATTATTATCTTGACATACATGGGTTCACCAGTCATAATTTTTTTTTTATCTTAGTTAGAAGTTAGAACTAATTAAAAGATAACAATGCACATAGTAATATGACGATTGTATCTTTAGTCATTAAGTCATAACAATTGATAAACTTAAACTCAAACCTCAATTTTGAAATATTATTTTATTTTATTTTTTGTTATGTATTGCTTGAATATGTGGGAGAATGTTATTAATTTAATCTTAAAACAGATCTTTTTATTTAAGTATTTTATTCTAATATAACATGTGTATTTTGATTTGCAGCTATACGTTTCATACATAATATAAACTCATGTTCATTTGTACTCATGAATACATACATAGTGTGTTAAATATAATATTTATTGGCGTCTAATATTATACGTGGAAATTTAAATTAGAGTGAATGCTCCCAGGCCCCGTAGTATTAATTAATTTGAAAATATTTTGTAACTTCTATTTTATATAATTATATATCCGTTGTAACTTCCATTTTGTAACTTCTATTTTGTAACTTCTAATTGGTAAGCATTTTGCAGGTATTAACCTGTTTGGGATATTCATTTTCTTGTAATATTTCTCTTGTTTAATCTCACTCTCCACGTTCAATATGAATCTCTCGCATTGTAAGCAATTTGTTTATACTTCAATATTAATATTCTTCTATAATTACATACTTATTTCTACAAAAATAATTTAACTCTCGCAATAACGTGCGGGCCACTTACTAGTTCACGCAAACGGAGGTACCATTTTTTTTCTTTTTCTTTTTTGAAAGAAAGGCTACAATCTAGCCTTCGAATGCAATTCTTTTAGATAGAGATGTGAGTGCTTTCAAATATATATTAACTAGAGTTGTATTTGTGTGAAATAAACAAGTTTTAATGTTTTACTTGTGATATTGATAAATTCTCTATTCTTATATAGTATTATGACGTTATTCAGGGGCAGATCCAGAAAAATTTTCAGGGTGGTTCAACATTTCGATTTTTTTCAAGGTGGTTCAAAATCATGAATATTTCAAAAAAGATCCAAATTATAAGTCTATTTTTCAGAAATTTTTTCTAATTACATGGTCAATTTTGAAACTTTTTTTTTTCCAGGATGAATCAGCTGACCCACCCTAGACCTATGTAGCTCCGCCCCTGACGTTATTCATCCAATAATTGTTCTTTTCTTTTGGTAATCTTAATGTTAAGTCGTTAACTGAGAAGTGAGAAGGATAAGATATAAGAAAATTTAATTTTAACGAAAAAAATAAGATATATTTCAAACAAGTATGAAAAGGAAAATACCGTCTGATCCACATATCTGCACTCCTATATTGGCCCTTTCCAATGTCAGAATTTTGATATTTACTTACTAGTTGCTTATTGTGAGATTCATTCAGTGGCGGAATCATTAAGGGTCAGTGTGGGTTAGACGCACCACCCTAAAAAAACAAAATTTATCATATAATTGAAAAAAATTCTGGAAAATATGTTTATAATTTGGAAAAAATTAAACAAAAATATGCATCATTTTGAATTATGCTGAAATTTTTTTAATTTTGAATCACCAAAAAATGCATGGATATGCCCCTAGATTCATTTGTTTTTCTTTCTAATATAAAGTTGAAATTAGAAACTTTTTTTTTTTTGCCAATGCCATATGTCCATTCTACCACATACATAAATTTTGTTAATTTTGGAATAGTTCATAAAAGAATTATTGTGGTCAGGAAATTGGCCAATTTACCAAGAAGTAAAAGTAAATAATTTAGAGCAATAAATATTCTTAAAAGAGATTTGGTAAACCGACCTATTGATTAGCTAGGCAGGCACTGAGGGCTAAAAAGAAAAACCTACTAACACAAATTATGTAAACAAAAATGTCGCATGTGTTTGTCTCATACTGTTTACATAAGAAAAATTGTATATTTTTATTATTTTTGCAACTTGGCTTTCGGTCCATAGGAATATCAATAGTCTATACAAAGCAAATTGGAAGTGTTATAATCTTTCATTCAAAATATGAAAAAGTTACACGCTCGAGCCATGTTCAGTCCATATTATTTATTGAACCAATAATTAATTTTCATTAAAAAAATATTGCAAATAGTGTAATAGTTTAGTAATAACTAATTATGATGATGAGGTTATGAGTTCAAACTTCAGTGAGCACGAATATGTGACTTGTTAAGAGACATTTAATAATAGATGTCGGAGATTCGGATACTTATTGTATTAAAATAAATTAATAATATGACAAAATATATAGTTTTTAATTTTCACGCTGGTACTATATTTGTAAAGACCAAAATATGCGATGCTTTCTATCGGAAACGAAGCCAAAAATCAAGCTAGGGTGTGGCAACTCCTGGCTCTACGTAGCTTTGTCCCTCCTTCCCGTACTATACTGGATGAAGTTCATTATTAGTCTCATAGAAGCACTAAGGTTTTTTCATGCTCTTAATTTAAAAACATCATTCACATTTTTAAATTTCATTTATCATGCTCAATTATTTTTTTACATCAAAATTTGATAGAAAACATTTTTCTATTTTAGAGTTGTTTAAATACCTATTTTGATTTTTTAAATATGTTATGATTTTATATAGAAACATTAATTATTTCATTATTACTTTGGAGTCACATTTAGAAATTCAAAACAAATACTTAAAAAATTCTAAAATAGAGTAACTTTTTTCTACTAAAATTTTATATAAAAATTATTAAACATGATAAATTTAAATTTAAAAATATCTAATAATAATTTTGAGTTATAACTTGTAACTACTAGCTTTACCCATATTGCAGCATTCTTTATAAAGTTGTTGGCAAAGAAATTCTTTTGACATGTTATAACTACTGTTTGCAATCATATTGCATGACGTGGATTTGAGTCATAAAAGGCCAACATGTTGCATCAGATAAAGTATTTCAAATAGACCAATGAAATGCAACTAAGACGCTAGCCAATCAGCAGTAGAAAACAAACTAATAAAAAAATATATAAAACAAAGAAAAGTTGTTGTTAAATTTGTTTAATCAGGATTCTTGACACTGAAATTAAATTAAAAAATAAATGTGCTATTGGCACCTTCTGGGTGTTTTTTTGTACTTCAGTTTTCTGTCAGTGGTTGTGAACTTGTGGTTAGGTGAATTTTTACCACCTTTGACTAAAATAAGAAAAAGAAGTTATAGAAATAATTAATTATTTTAACACTTTTCACTAAACTAAGAAAAAAAAGTTATTATAGTAACTAATTCTCTATCTTAAGTGGATTGCACGTGTTTCCGATATGATTAAGAACTTCTTAACAAATTGTTCAACATGCTTTGAGTTCATTCTTCGTAAGTGTGTTGTAAGTCTGCAATTAATGAATAAAAAAAAAGCAACTATGAGTCGAGATGATGGTCTCACATGATCACATCATGCGCAAAATAATGTGAGGCTATGATTAATGCACTCAACTTTTTTGGGGGAAATGAGTATATTGTCACAATATATTTTATAGAAAAATAAAAATTTTATCATTACAATATTTTTTTGTATTGATTAGGGTTGTTTTTTCAGATGTCTTCACGAACAAATAGATATCTTTTTAAGAAAATATCAATTTATTATAAATAACATTTAAAGAAAAAAAAAATTTATATAGAAAATTTTGAATACGGAAAATATTTTTTTATAAATTATTAATAAATACACAATAATTAATAATATTAACCACATAATAATTCCACACAAAAAACACAAAAGTGTATTAGTTTTAAATTATATCACACTTTACGTAATTAACAATAAGTTTTCAAATGAGGAATGAGATGAGTTATATATATAAGAAGAATTTAGTCAAAAAGTTAAAATTATTTATAATATAGCATAGCAAAAAGAACCTTGAAGCTTAACACTTTTTGGACAAATAATTCTATTTTTTTTATTGACTATTGATGTATAGTTATCCTCACTTTGCTTTAATTATATTATGGTAATAGTTTTGATTGTTCAAAAAATTTGTTCAGATTTCTTCCATCAAAAGATAATTTTTTCGAGCATTTAAAATGCAATTTTATACATCGTTCAACTTTCAATTATGTTTGGATCTTAAACCCGTCTCAATTAGTTTGATTTTCTAAAAATTCGAATCAAAGGGTTAAAGGTGTCGGATGAGTTATTCAGGCCGCATAAACCAGTCTCCTATAAAAAGATTATTATTATTTATGTATGGAAAATATTTTGATCATATCATAATCGATATCACCATTGATAAATGGATGAATATTATTGCATTTAATTTACATATTATTGTAGTTATTTTGCACATTATTTTTGTTATTATGCATCTAATTTATTGAATGCTCGACTGAAAATATGCCTCCCGACATGATTTATCTTCTCTATTTTCCTTGAGTTGTTCTCTCCAGTTTTTCCTATTACTTCAACTTATTCGAATAATAATACAATTAACATGTATAATAATACGAACAACATGCATAATAACACACTTAACATAATTCATAACACATTTAATAACACATTATGAAATTAATAATACTAATTAACATGCATAATAATATTATTAACATGTATAATAACTCATTCTAAATAACATACAATTAACGTGCATGACTAACGAAGAGGTCACAAAACAAATTAATTAACTTATTATACACATTATTTTATATTGAGTTTCATTTTTAGCCTACTCCAATTTATTTGAGAATAAAGACTTTGTTGTTGTTTGTTGTATTATAAACATTATTTGAACTATTGTGCATCTTACTTGAATTGTTATGTACATTATGAAAATAAATGTGAATAGATATAAATAACTAGTATATATGGTGGTATCGGTATGACTATACAATAATGTGCATAATAATAAAAATAATACGCATGTGCATAATAACTACAACAATGAGGCATGTCATTGGCTGCATGTTTAATCATTTTTTGTTTCGTTTCGTGACCAATGAAACGATTACGATTAAATAAATTTATGTTCGTTTAAATAACGAAACGGTTAATGAAAATATATTTTTTCGTGATCGTTTGTTTTGTAATTTTGTTTGTGACTATGTATGTTAGACTTATTTTTATTCCAAAGAAAATAGTTATGCTAAGAGAATGATTTGATTCATGTGTATGGTCATTTGTCACAGGTTTCTGATTTGTTTAGTGTGATGAGAGATGAGATGGTTGAAGAGCGAAATGAAGGAGTTCGATCGTTTTTTTTAACGAAACAGTTAACGAAAAAATCTTAATCGTTAATTAAACAAAACGATTAACGAAACTACTCTCTTTTATGATCGTTTCACACGTTTGACGGATCTAACAACAATATATAAATTAAAGACAACTTAATTCGTCCATTAATATCGATGGTTGTATCAATGGTGGTGGTGTCACTATATCATCTCTCTTTATTCTTTTCGCTACAGAACCGCCTCAATTATCTAGCAGGCCAACGTTCCTAATTTATACTGAAGGCCTGCGAGTGGGAAAAATATGAACGCACAAGAGTTGCCAACATGTTCACTGAAGCCCATTGCAATCATATTTTATGTATATAAATTTCAAGTTGATACAATTTCGTTGCTCCAGTTCCATTGTATACTAAAAGGCTTAACCTCGGTCCATTGGTACCTCAATTAACCTAACAATATCTATTATTGTTAGAGGACCCGTATCCTATGCAACCATTTTTTATGTGTGCGCTCTGCACTTACTAATTTTGACCGTCTGATTAGATCTGAATTCTTGAACGCCAATCATATGATTCAGGAGGGCTTTTGTATTATAAAATCACATCCGTTCAAATATAATCGGACGGTAAAAATTAGCGGATGGAGATAGCACCCATTTTTTCTGAGTGCAGAGGATATCGTTTCAACAGGATCTAGCTATTCAACTATTACACACGAATTCTATTGTTATAACCGAAAATAAAACCCTGACAGTGACAGCGCTTCCCAATCACCAAAATTCGCACTCTCCTAGTGGCGGTGCAATCACCGCCGGTAACTCCCTCCGCCGCCGCCTCCTCCAGCTCATGAACTTCTCCGGCAGGTTTCATTCAGTCTTCCCTCTCGCCTCTCTTTTCTACCCTCCAAATCTTCCCCATTCCTCTTCTCTACCCCCCTTCACCCCTCTCTCCCCTCCATTAACCCTCTTCTCTTCCCCTTCCCTCCTCCCTCACCTCCCCACCTCCACTTCCCCCTCTCTCCATTTCTACTACCTCCATTCCCACCTCCGTCCCGAACTCCCCTGCCCCGTCTATAGCACCTCCTCCCTTAACCCTTCTCGCCCCTCCCCTCCTACTAACCTCCTCGTTTCCCTCACTTCTCACCTCCCAAACACCTTACACCTCTTCTTCCCGACTGGAGAGAACGCCAATGCCATTGCCTTTCTCTCGATAACACCCGAATCTGATTCACCCAACCCGTTCCAGCTCACACTCGACCAATCCGGAGATGTTTTCAAGCAGACCGAAGGCTTCAAACATCCTCACCACCGAATTTCTTCCCTCTCCGTGTCACCTTGTTTGATTCAGTCCATATCAGGTAATAGGGTTTTTGAAGGGTTTTTATTGGCTACTACACCATACTCAGTAAATTGGTTTCGGGTCGAGACTGGGCCATTTCAGTTGGATGGTGAAGAGAAACAAAGACCCTTCCTGGTGCCCTTGGTGAAACACGGGTTTGAAAAGCCCGTAGTACATGCATGCTTCAGCCCGCATATGAATGAGGAGTGTGCCGTTCTTCTACAAAACGGTGAACTTTATTTGTTTAACCTTTGTTCAAAGCAATCTGGTAGAATTGTGGTCTGCTGTCGCCAGAATCCTGGTCGATTTATTAGCTGTGAGTATGATGCTGAACCATGGACAATTATTGTTGCATGTGCTAATGTTATTGTTTTGGTTGATTTAAGGAATCCAGTTGAGGAACACACTAGAATTTTGTTTCAAGCCAAGAAATTGGGATCTTATGATGTGTATCATATGGAGGACAAGAAGGAAAAGTTTCTGTTTTTCTGTAAGTCCAGTTACAGTAATTACTATTTGTCAGTATTAACCAAATATCAGCTGATGCTACTTGATGTGAGACGGCCATTGCACCCAATTTTGACATGGGAACATGGACTTGATGACCCTAATTATGTTACCATGCTTAAGTTAGAGGAATTGAATCCCTCTATTCGGCATAAACCAGTACTAGCATCAGGCTTTTCCATCTTGGCTGGTTCATTAGCTACCGGTGAGTATAAATTGTTTCACTATGGATCGGTACATAAGCAGGAGGCATCGTGTGATCCTTCCCTTGTTGCATGGGGTGTTCCTTCTGGTATTTTCCTATCTGGTCAGTGTACTGGGACCTGCAACCAGCTTATAGATGAGCATTTTGATGGGAAGAATACATTTGTAAAAGACATTTCCTGGCTCCGAAAACAAGAAAAGGTTGTGGGATTTCTTGTGATTCCTTGGAACAACTCTTTAATCAAACCTCATTCAAATGGGTTTACCTTCATCCGGCTAATGTCTTTTGGAAGGTTAGAGGTGCAAAATTATGGCTCGTCAGATGATATACCAGATAACAAAATGTGCAAGAAAGAAGAAGGCATGTTAGTATCATGTGATATTTTAACTGCTTGCCCTGATTGCAAGAGAGAGGAAGTACCTATCAGGCGTTATGTGTTTGATTTGAGATATCTCAATGCGTATCTTCATGGTGATCTATCAGAAATCCTTCCTATGGATAATAGGCAATCACGGGAAGCTCCTCTCAGTGAAGATCTGTTGGCTTTGATGCGTGACTCCATGAATTACACACCTTCGCTATATCCCTTCATAGACAATGTCACAGCTCCGTCCAGTATAGTTGAAATAGCATATAAGAGTGCATTGAATGGCCTCAAACCAGACCTCATTCCTCTAGCCTTTGCAAAATACTCAGACATATTTGCAAAAGAAAATGCTAGCAACTTTCAGCTTCTACAGGTCTCTAGTAGTTCTACTACTGGTGAACAACGGCCTTTAATCGTTACAAAGCCATACCGAAGAGGCCAAAGATGGTCTAAGAAATCAAAAGCACCTAGAGATAAACTTGTCGGACCTGTTCTACCTGTGCCGGTTCTTCTCACACTACAGGAGAGAGAAAAAGATGGTAACTGCTGTGTGTTTCAAGGGGATGGTACAATAGTAAACCAGAAATGCACAGAGGTTCATGATAGCATTTTTACTGCTAATTTGAGTGCTGACACTGAGGAAACAAGTCAAACTAAAACTTTCTTTGTTTATGAAACTCAGTGTGATATTATTAGGTCAAAAAATTTGAAAAGAAGGCGTAAAACGGATTGTAAAAACGAGAACTATGAGACTATTGTTTGCAGGTTCAATATGAAGTCGTCATGTGATCAGGTAAAACCTGACCCAGATGTGCCTCGACCAGAATTGTTTAATGTTGGTCCAGTAAGAATGGATTTTGATTTGGTGAAAATGGAAGTTGGAAAAGCAGACAATGAGGTCCAAAATTGGAAGGGACAAGTTTCAAAATGGATGGACAAGTTTAAGCCTTATCAAGACTTATGCACTTCTTCAAAAATTCCCAAATTTAAATAATAGTGTTTTTTTTTTTGGGTTGAGGTAAAACTAGAGGTGGCAAGTCGGATCGATCGGGCGGGTTTGGGTTGGGTTAGTTTGACTGTTTACAATAGTTGGGTTGGGGTCGGGTGAGGTCGGGTCGGGTTTCGAGTTGTCATGTGTTGACAACTTTCAGGTCATGGATCGGGTCGCGTCGTTCTTTTTCGGGTGACGAGTAGGGTCGGATGAGACTAGGTCAGGTTTTAGGTTGGGCTGCATGGACGACTTTCAGGTCTTGGGTCGGGTCGAGCAAGATTGAGTCGGGTTCAAGTCGGGTTGCACCGACAACTTTCAAGTATTATTTTGAGTTTAAACTCAACTGGGCAAGATCATGTCGCGTTATTGAATTGTGTTAGTAAATCTTGACTTTTTCTGTTGTTAATTTGTTAGTAAAATTAAATTATGATATAGGCAAGATATAATTAGATCAATTTACAGGTTGTATCGAATCAATTTATCGTAAATCTAATCTAAAGAGGTGTGCGATTTGTAGCACAGTTTGCTCAAACTTGTAGAATTGAGATATTTGTTTAGTTTGAAAGATTGCCACATCCTTTGTCATGATATGTGTATACAACAACAACAAAGTCTAGAAATGAAATTCAATCTGAAATGAAAATCAAATAAATAATAACAATATAATTAGGACTGTCAAACGAATTGCGTTTTGCATGTTTTAACGTTTTGTTTCGTCATGACACAATTTTAAACGTAAGGAATTTTTGTTTCGTTTGTTAAACGAAACGTAAGACGAAAATTATTTTTGTTACGTCTTGTGAAACGCAACGTAAATGCAAGTGATTCGTTGCGTTTTGTTTTAAATATTTCTTACGTCATGTTTATATGAAGTATATAAAATTATGTTTATATAAAGTAGTAAAGTATTTTGAAAAGTGGTAAATAATAAAATAACTAATCTATCGATCTTTTCGAAGAGTAAAGTTAAAAGATAGTAATTAAATAATGTTGATATAGTGTCTTTTAGATTTAGTGTATTTTTAGTGTTTTTTAGACCTATAGTGTCTTTTCGTTTTCTCTCCTTCTTCTAAAGCACGTCGTCTCTTCTTCTCAAGGACTTTCTGCACAATTTCTCCCTCTCCCTCACTCGTCTCAAGGTAACTTCATCTTTCCTTTCTCTTAAGCTTGCTTAACAACGCATTTCAATGTTCAATGTTCATGTGTCCAACATTCAGTCAAATTTATGTTAAAGTTTAGGGTATATTCATTGATGAGTTGGTTTAGAGTTTAGGATTTAGTGATTATGATTGCACTGATTTAATCTTTCTTTGAAACAGATAGATACGCTTGTGTTAGCAAGAAACGTGGTCGACTGCCTCCTCTGTCGTATCCACAGGTACCATATGGCGTACCCCAAGTTGGAGAGGGTGGTCAGGGAGATCGACTGGGAGCTTTGCAAGAAGCCACAACCAGCACAGCCACATCCATAGCCAGCACAACCACAGCCACAGTCAGCACAACCACAACCATAACCACGGTCCAAGGGAAAGACCAAGGCTAAGGCAGAGAGCAGCAATTTGCGTAAGAGGAGGTACTACACAAACCAAAAGAAGAAGAAGGTCAATGATGTATTGGAAGACGAATTGTGGGACTCTCCATGTGAGTCATGTGACTCTCCTCCATCTGACAGTAAGAAATATAATTTATTTATCACTAATTAACTACTACTAAGAACTTTCTTTATCACTAACATGTTCATAACTAATACAGATGGAGATTGTATTGATTGAGATTCGCTGGAGAACTTGGATGACGAATGAGACAGTGATGAATACGTATTTGAATGAGCCAAGCCATGAGAGTGTGATAGAATTCCTAATTGAGGAAGGACTTTTGTCTTTTAGTCTTCTACATGTTTGTTTTGTATAGAGTTTTACTTCTGTTTTTTGTTTTGTTTGTGTAGGACTATAGCCTATAGGTTTACAAGTGGTTTTTTTTTGTAACCCTGAAAGTATGAAATAGTGAATGTTATGGTTTGAAATAATTACTTTTAATTCTAACATGTTATGTACTTGTATTTTGATTTATTTTGATTTGTTGTTAATGTAGGTTTACATGTAATTTTTCCTTTTTTCATGGTTTTTTTCATAAATGTTTTGGTTATGTTGTGCAATGTTAGTAGCAAGTTAAATGTGCAAAAAATTTAACGTTTTGCACATTTCTTATGTTTAACTAAACGTAAACGTAAATGCAAGGAAATTTTCTTAAACGTGACGTAAGACGCAACAACAAAACCTTTACGTTCTTAAAACATAATGTAAGACGCAAGATGGTATTTGCGTGATCGTTTCATGCGATTGACATCCCTAAATATAATAAAAGTAAAATAGTAGTAATAATAATAGTATATTGATGATAATAATAATAATAATAATAATAATAATAATACACCATTCTACAAATTATAAGTTTAGATTAGCGCTCTACGTCGTTAATTTTGGACTAAAATCATACAACTATACCATTACTTCTAAATTTAGTCCGTCACGGTTCTGATACGTGAATTACTGACTTTCATGCACTTTTATCTGGCGCTAACTCTTTGGAGACATTACATGCCTTTAAGTTCTATTTTACAACTTCATCCCATGTCAATTTCGATTGATCCTTATCTATTCTCGTGTTTTCGACACAACTTAAAATTGTATTACGTACCGACGCATCAGAAGGCCTCTGCTGGATATGTCCATACCATCTCAAACAATGTTGAACAAGTTTTTTTCAATCGATGCAATCTCGAACATGTCACGTATATCGTCATTTCTAATGCAATCCTTTCTTGTATGCTCACATATTAGCATACGCATCTCTGCCACCCTCATCTTTTGTATGTGTTGCCTTTTAGTAGTTTGATATTTTGCTTCATACAACATTGCAGGTTTGATTGCCGTCCTATAGAACTTATCTTTCAACTTTTGAGAGGCCTTCTTATCTAAATATGTCAGTGTTGGTTAAGGATAGTGAGGAAGAAAGTCATTAGCTACCAATAAGCATAATAAGGATAACAAATTGGATTGAAATTCTTCTTTATTTTGCAGTAAGGTCAGTGTTTCTAAAATCGGACCGGACATCAAATTGGAAAATCTTCGGACCATCGTCAATGATAAAAAAGTTGGGTCGGTCGCTGATTATTCAAAACACTTGTATTTCACATCGAATAAAGTCAATTGCATAGTAAGCCAACATTGATTCAATCCTTCTACTATCTTAGCATGCATGCGACCACTAATTGGCACTTTTATCTTCTAACTTCTATATATCTACTAATCCACAAGGGTCAACGAAAAAGGAAAATGTTTCGGCTATACGACAATCAATACGCTCATCGATACCACTAGACACCTTCAATTCGGTTCATTTTCAAAATTGTTATAATTATTGTTAGAATTGAAGAATCAGACAACATAAGCAAAGCAATGGACATCTCCATTAAAGGAGAAATGGAGAAGAAGCAATGACTGAAGAGTGAGTTAGAAATTAATTATGCTTCACAGTTAGGTGTACACTTGTATGAAATTATAAATACAATGGTATATGTATTGTATCTGAGAGTAAAGATTAAAAATAAGCATGAAAACTCATTTCTTCAAATTTCTTATATGGTATGAGAGCATGGCTCGAGCAGACCCTCATCTCTTCTAACAATCCTCTTCTTATTTCTTATCCTGTCCTCATCTCTTCTACTTCTCTTCTCAAATCAACTACAAATGTCGATTCTACAACCGAATCTCTCACCATCTACTCCACAATCTAATCATCCAATACAATTTTCTCATCAGATCCACACGATATTGAATCAAGATAACTACTTGTTTTGGAAATATCAGATCTTGCCTTTATTGAGAGGACATGATCTACTGAGATTTGTCGATGGATCCAAGATTGCACTAGATCATATTCTGACCTCCACAACAGATGGCAGCTCTATCAATCTAGAGTTTATCAAATGGAATCAGCAAGATCAATTGATCTTAGCATGACTTTTTAGGTCGATTTCAGCTCCAGTCTTAGCTCAAGTGCTCAATACTGAAACCTCGTGTCAGCTCTGGCAACAACTCCACCAAATCAACTCTTATCAATCTCTTGCCAAGGTACTAAAAGCTCAAACTTCTCTTACAAACTTCCAAGAAAAGAGGTTTTTCTTGTATTCAATACATCCAGCAGATCGCCTTAGAAGTGTTGGATCACCTATCTCAGATCAAGATCTGGTCTTATATACTCTTCAAGGTCTGGGTACTGAATTTGAGGCATTTGTTACTACTTTTACCATGAGATTAACTGCTCCTTCTATGACAGAACTTCAAAGCCTCCTACTTACTCATGAAGCAAGATTGCAAGCTAATTTCAGATCTGCCTACTCCAATTCTGTTCTTCTTACATCATAGTCAGATAACACTGTGTTTAAAGACCCAGAGGCACACTACACTCAGGGTCCAAATACTGACTACAAGAACAATAGCCATTTCAACAAGAACATATCAAGTTAGTACAACTCGTCTCGACAAAATTGAAAAAGAGGAAGGGGTTCTTATAGAGGCAGAGGTTAAGGAAGAAACCCTCAGTATTTTGGTAACAATTCATCATGCCAGATATGCTTTAAGCCAGGTCATACGATTACACATTGCTATCATAGGTTTGACATCATATTCTCAAGTGCCTCAACTCAATCGGCTTCACCTATTTCACAACCTGATCAGAGGCATCAGGCCTTGATAGCTGAACCAACCTCTTCCTCCTCAGTTGACAACAACATTTGGTACATTTGACTCTAGAACACCACTCATGTGACTCCAGACATCAATAATCTTTCTCACACTCAACTATACAGTGGACAAGACATTGCGCACATAGGAAATGGAGCAGGTTTGTCTATTACTCACATTGGCTCAACCACTTTAGTTACAATCATGTACCTCATATTATAAAGAATCTATATAATGTGTTCCAATTGACAAAAGACAACCATATTCTTGTTGAATTCTCACCAATTAAATGTTTTGTAAATGATCAAGCTTCCAAGAGGACCCTTCTGCATGACATTATGCATAATGGCCTTTATGCAATTCATCCCCTCAACTTTTCACATCAAGTTTATCAAGCTTCTACTGCCTCATCAGACATGTGGCATTCAAGACTTGTGCATTGCCCATCCTCCCTTCTCACTGTTATGAGAAAGAACAATATTAAATACAACTACTTTAGATGTTTCCTTCTGTAATGATTGTAATAAAGTCAAGGCTCATAAGAAACTTTTTAAACTTTCTCAAAATTGTGCTACTAAGCCCTTACAACTAGTACATACTGATTTGTCGGGTTCTGCACTTGTACTATCAAATAAAGGAAATCGATACTATTTGTATTTCATTGATGGGTACACTAGGTTCAGTTGGTTCTATACTTGGACCTCCAAGTCTGATGTGCCAAAAATCTTTGTTGAGTTTAAACTGAAAGTTGAGAATCTTCTTTCTTGTAAAATTCAGACAATACAATGCGATGGGGAAACATAATTCAAACCATTACAAACTAAATATCCCTCAATATCCTTTCAACTTTCTTGCCCTCACACCCCTGAGGAAAATGGAATTGCTGAAAGAAAATATAGGCACTTGGTTGAGCTCAGTCTTGCAATAATGTTTCATGCCACTATACCACTCATGTACTGGGATTGAATTTTTTAGAGTGTTAACTTTGTGATTAACAAATTGCCATATAATCACACATCACCACAACCCCCATTTGAGAAATTATTTGCTCAAAAACTAGACTACAACTTTCTCAAGGTCATTGGCTGTGCTTGCTTTGCTCTTCTCAGACCCTACAACAATCACAAAATGTAACTCAGATCTGAATTATGTATGTTCATGGGCTATTCTCTACTACACAATGGGTATAGGTGCCTGCATATTCCCACAAATAAGGTCTACATCTCAAGACATGTGGATTTCAATGAGAAATGATTTCCCTTCACTCAATTAGCCTCTCAACCACAAACACCTACAAAAACAGATAGACGACAAAATTTGACTGTTTTACCCCTCATACCACTATCAGACTCAAGCAGCCCAGAGTCAATTCCAACTCCACCTATTCAAACACAAGCTCCATCATCCTCCAATAATCCCTCATCCTCACATCACATTGTCACTAGACTGAAATCAAAGTCCTTGAGACCCAATAATTTTCCAAATCATCATGAGTATACTGCTACAAGATACCTTCTTACTCGGCTAACTGATGAAATAGAGCCTACTTGTTACACACAAGCTGTCAAACACCCTTACTGGCGTCAGGCTATGTTTAGTGAACTTGGTGCACTAGCCCAAAATGGTACATGGGAACTAGTACCTCAATCACCTAATGTCAATGATGTGGGTTGCAAGTGGCTCTTCAAGATTAAGAAAAAGTCTGATGGCACAATTGAAAGATATAAAGTCAGATTGGTTGCTAAGGGATTTACTCAAGAGGAAAGTATTGATTACTTTGAAAAATTCCGTCCAGTGATTAAACCCACAACTATCAGGGCAGTATTAAGCATAACACTCTCTCAACAATGGCAATTACATCAATTAGATGTCAATAATGCCTTCATGCATGAAGAGTTACAAGAATCTATTTACATGCTTCAACCTCATGGCTTCTCAAATCCTCTACACCCCACTTATGTATGCAAACTCAAAAGGCTCTCTATGGTCTCAAACAAGCACATATGGCTTGGTTTCAGAAACTGAAGAACTTTGTTCTCTCCCAACACATCGGGTCATCACAGGCAGATCATTCCCTTTTCATACTTCAACATGACAAACTTTAATCTATATTTTGGTGTATGTAGATGACATTATTGTCAATTGCAACAATCCCTCAGCTATACAAAGTCTTAATAAGAACCTGAACTCCCAATTCTCAATCAAGAATCTTGGCTCTCTCTCTTATTTTGTAGGAATTGAAGTTAGTAAATACTCGACTGGCTTACAACTAACTCAAACCAGGTATCTTCAAACAATACTTGAGAGGACATCTATGGTGGGAGCCAAACCATGCACAACTCCACTATAGGCAAGGATTCTATTATCCAAATTAGATGGTCAACCTTTATCTGATCCTACACTTTACAGAATAATAGTAAGGATGCTGCAGTATGCAACAATCACACGATCTAATCTAACCTTTTTGTGAATAAAGTGTCCTAGTTCTTCAATCAACCCACATAACAACATTGGCTAGTTGTAAAACGAATACTTAGGTACATAAAATAGACATTGGATATGGGTCTTCATTTCCAACAATCTACATACCTATCGGTTAAAAAGCCTTTTGTGACGCTAATTGGGCAGGATGTCCAGACGATAGAAGATCACCATTTGGATTTGCAGTATTTTTAGGACCCAATTTGATCTCATGGTCATCCAAAAAGCAAAGCATTGTATCCAGGTCTTCCACTGAAGCTGGATACAGATCCACGGCTGCAACAACTGCTGAACTTATGTGGGTCCAGTCTTTAATTAAGGAATTAAGTGTTAAGTCCTCTATACCCCCTTTCTGGTGTGACAACCTCAGTGCCACATTCCTTACAACCAATCATGTATTTCATGCAAGGATCAAACATATTGAACTAGACTACCACTTTGTCAAAGAAAAGCTAGCTGATAAACAACTCTCTATTCACCTCATTTGCTATAATGATCAAATAACCCATGTCTTGATTAAAAGCTTAGCCAAGAGTAGATTTGAATTTCTTAGGAACAAGCTCATTGTTTGTTCCAAACAACTGAACTTGAGGATGTGTGTTAGAATTAAAGAATTACACAACATAAGCATAGCACTGGACAACTCCATTAAAGGAGAAATTGAGAAGAAGCAATAACTGAAGTAGTGATTAAAAATACAATGGTTAGGTGCACACTTGTATGAAACTATAAATACAATGGTATCTGCATTGTATCTCAAAGTAGTGATTAAAAATAAAAATGAAAATTCATTTCTTCAAATTTTTTATAGTTATTATGCGCATTGTTTTTGTTATTATGCAACTAATTGACTGAACGTTCGTCTGGATTCAGTGGACGAATCTAGTTGCATTCAATTTGCACATTGTTGTAGTTACTATACACATTGTTGATGTTATTATGCACATTGTTGTTCTTTGTTATGCACATTATTTTTGTTATTGTGTACATTATTTGAACTGTTATACATATTGTTTGAATTGTTATGCACGTTATGAACATTATCTATATTGTTGTTATGCACATTGTTTTTTGTTTTTATGCACATTATTTGATCTATTATGCATGTTATTTGAACTATTATGCACGTTATGAAAATAAATACGAATAGATATAAATAAATGGTATTGATATGACGATATAATAATGCGCATAATAATAAAAATAATGTGCATAATAACATAAACAATATGCATAATATGTGCAAATTGTATGCAACTAGACGTCTTCAGTGCGAATCGATGATGGTATTGAATAGCATATCACTGTATTAGCTCCCAACAAAAAAGAGTGAAAAAAGAATATTGAAATGAAACTCTCGATTGGATATCAGGCTGTAGAATTACAACCAATCTATTCAATTTAAAACGGATTGGGCAACATCATAATCTAACTAATATGAAAAATAACCATACAAATTAGATGAAAATAAGAACAACACTACCAGAAACTGATAACACAGTACCATATCATATAAAACCCAACACCAATACCAGTACAACAAATGACTTTAAAGTTTAAATAATGAAAGGCTAAAAGTTGTCACTAAAATTAAAGTTGCAATTCTAAAGTTGAGACAATTGCCACTCAGATATTAAAATGGCATGATGTGTATTATCATTGTCATCTGTGTGTCCTGATTCCTCTCCTGCACCTACCCCTGCTAGGCTGCTACAACACCTTGATTTTCTTGGTTTTGATCTTCCCGTCGTTGGTGCATGTATTTTCTATTTCATCGTTAGAATCATCTAAATTCAAAGTTTCCTCTACAAAAGAAGTACAATCAGTAATATAATCAGAATTTTGAAAATAACTTCATATAGAAATGTTACATGTCCAACCAAGTGCAACACTGGTAATTCACGAACTATGGCCTGGGTGAGTAGGATAGGGACAGTGGTAAGAAAGAATCTAAAAATAAATATACCATTGTCTTCATTAGAAAGTTTTGGGTATTATGCAATATATGACACCATACTGGGATCATTTGCAATGTGATGCATATTTTTTTTGACTTACTGGTTTCTGTAATGAGTTGACATGAAAACAATTTTGTTTCTTCTCGATGGACAAACCTATTAATATATCTAATGCACATCAAGTTTTTGACACTGTTGAATTATAAAACTTGTGATGCTGATCTGTGTGCTGAGCTAAAGTCTTAGAATGCTCGAAAGATCACTATCACAAACCGGAAAAGCTTCGGTTCCGATTTTTTCCGGCCGAACCATCCGGTCCAATCCGGTTTTAAAAATACAGATTTTAAAAACACAGAGTAAGGTACTTTGCATTCTTGTCTTAGCACCAGAGGATCCTGTAAAGCTTGGGGCAGCAAATTGAGAATTAAGTAATTGCATGTAATGGCTGGTAGTCAATTGACCTGGCTTGCGGACCATCCGGTCCGGTGTTCTACCAGCACACATATCTGTACCGTTTTGTAAAGAAATCATAGAGTTGGTGCAGGTGTGTATTGCACTTGTACAGCACCAATACTACAATTTCTAACCAAGTTGTTTTTGTTGGTACTGTTAAGCACCTTTGAGCTCTAAATTTTTTACTGTTGTTACTGAAATAGTCAATCCAGCCACCATTAGGTACTGACCAGTTCAAATTGTCAAATTTCAAGTATGAAATAGCACATCTTTAATTTCAAATTGTCTCTAGGGTTTCTATTTAGATTTTAAAAATGAATTGATATACTGAGCTTATAAACTTGATATCCAACATTCCAACACATGGATGGATGTTGAACTGCTTCCCAATGAAAATGTTTTGGCTTCACTCTCTTTGTAGCATGTGATTAGAAAAAAAAAACTCTGTAATTTGTATTTCTTTTAAATAAGAAAAATATAAAGTAGGACATAACAGCTCTTTCCTAAGTTCCATGATTCTTCAATATGACAGTAATCTCACTTTCAGACAGTATTTTTCAATGTGACATTAATTTCACTTTCAGACAATAAATCCATGCGTTACCATGGAAGCTTCCTATTGTAGAAACTAAACTTTGCTGCCATTGACCTGACCTAGTGACCTATTACAAATTTGATTTCTTTGTGACCAGTGACCAGTGACCACTGACCACAGAGAACTGGTACAGTGTTCAAAAAAGGTAATTAAGGTTCATACTCGAGGGGTTGGTACAATTAGCATGGTCATAAAATTGAAACCATCCATTGTGACCAATGACTATTGAGAAATTGGCATGCTTTACAAAAAGAGATGAACAAAAATTGGAATTCCTTTGTTTTTTTATCACAGGCATGACAAATTAGGCGTAATTAATTGTTCTGTCAAATGGTTTTTTTATAATATTCAACGAATTAACCACGCTAAAGGATGTTTGGACTACTTTTTTGAAATTTGAAGGAATGACTTAATAAGCTTTGCTTTCCTGGTTTATGAACTTCTCTTTTGACCACATCACCAACTGAATTTTGGATCTACTAACCTTTTTTTAATTGATTCAAGGCATGAATCAACTGCCATTTTCAGTTAGAATTCCAAGTAGGGAAAGAATATTGCAGCAGTTCTTCGGTTGGTTCCATCTAAAAATAAAGTCGAAATCTTCGTCGCATTGAATAAGGAAATTTGATGCCGTGTCATACGAGTTAAAGTATATTTCTAGCGTATATTCTAACTTTGCTATAATACATTTAAGGGAGCTGATATGTAGATACCACATTTGATACCGACTATCGATATCGATGTTATTATGTACATTTAGTTGATTTATTATGCATATTATTTGAGTTGTTATTGATGTTATTTTTTGTATTGAAATAGTTATGCATGTTATTTTTTATACTGAAATAGTTATGCATGTTATTTGAATTATTAAGCACATTATTTGATTAACATGCATAATATTTTTTAGTACAATAATAACATAAAATAACATGCATAGTAACTCAAATAGTGTACATAATAACTCAACTAAATGTGCATAATAACAACGATATCGATAGTCGATATCAAATGTAGTATCTACGGAACATTATCCTACATTTAAATACTCTACTTTGTATGATACATTCAAATTTTAAGGTATATATATAATTTTTGGAATATTGTTCAAATAAAATAACTCATATTGTATATGTACTTATAAATTATTGGATATAATATGTATCATAGTTGGTCAATTTGAAAAAAGTTTAGTCTCAAATCAAACAAATATTTTTTAATAATGAACTTTTATTGGCTTTATGATGAATGACTAATTAAATTTTAAATGGAAACAAATCTAATACATCTCCTATATAAGTAGTTATTCTTGAGTAAAATTACTGTGCTCACAGGGGCACTAAAGTAAATTTCGATTTATCATGCTGAATAATTTCTTTATATTAAAGAGAAGGGTTCAAATGTCTCCTTTTTTGTGCCTCCATTATGCCTTCAAATTCTTGACCACTCATCAACTTTAGTTTATTTTCAACTTCACTTTTTGCTTCTTGATAAATGATCAAGATTTAGAGGCATGATGAGGCACAAGAAAATAGAGATATTTGAACCCCACTTTATATAACAATCTTATGAGATACAAAAAAGTTTCTACTTTTAGAATTTTTAAGTACATGATTTGGAATTCTGAAAGTGACAAATTTTATGTATGAACATTGATTATTTTATTATTATTTTGGAGCAATCTTAAGAAAATCAAAATAGGTACTTAAAAAGCTCCAAAATTAGAAAAAAAAAATTGGGAGAAATTATTTTAGGAAGTGACTAACTGTCCCCCCTTACAAGCCTCCCTTACACGTCCTCCATATAAGTCTTTATACTAAAATGTAGTAGTCTTTATATTTTTTAGTATAAATCTTTATACTCAAAAATGATTATCATTGCATTTGTTCAATAAATTATTTATACAAAGAATTAAAAATAATTTATTATTGCATTTGAGTGAGGGGGCGCGTAAGGGGGACATGAACTGGGGGGACAATTATATTTACTCATTATTTTATCCCAATTTGTTTACATATAAATAAATTATTGAGCTTGATAAATCAAAATTTGAAGATAATTAAGTAGTTTTTACTTGTTATACTTCTTTTTCATCTAAAATTAAAATTCAAAATCTTTGTATGTTTTATAAGAGCTCGCAGTAAAATCATCAGTGTCTTAAATAATGAAATTTGGTGGTGTGCCATATAAGTGAAATAAATCAAAGAGAGCCAAGTTTTAGTATGCATTTTAAAGCCTAAAGAATAAATCAAAGAGAGCCAAGTTGGCGAGTCTAAAATTTATTAAATCGGATCTAAACTGTCAAAACAATTTATGAAGGTAAATAAGTTGTTTTAGTGTTACTCAATTTTTTTTTTACAAAAATTGACTTATAATAAATGCTTTTACAAATTAACAAATCGTTCATGAGATAGATTGATTTCAAGTTTTCAACAAATTGAATTTATATATTTTTCAAGCTGATCCAATATATTTTAATTCAAAATTGCCAATCATTCTTATTAAACCTAAGTTGTTACCAACATCATCATAAAAAGAATATTACTGTTCCCTCAAAAAAAAAATATTACTATTGACAAAGTTAATAATGTTCGCATTTCGCACAGCAGGTGCCCCACACTGTTAGACCCAAATTTGCTACTGTGTTATACCGCGCTACATCAAATTTAATAGTCCGAATTGACCGCTCATTTGCAACAGACTACTAGCATTGAAAATCAGGAGATCAAATTTTGAATACAAATTTTGATGCAAATCGGATGGTCCACGTATTGCGTTATACCGTTTAGCGCAGTAGCGGATTCGATCTCCATACACTGCTTCAGACCAAGTGGTCAAACTGTGCTTAATCATAGATACAAATTAAGAAAAGGTGTCTGAACTAACCCAATTGAAGCAATCATGACAAAGTGGTCTAAAGAGCTTCAACATTCTCAGTTTCAGTTTCTAGAGGAGACCAACTACGAACCAGTATTCTCCGCGTATCTCATTCGCGTCGCATTCTGCATATCGCAATATGAACCGTCGAATTGAAAATCGACGCTCGACCGTCACTGATATGATTCAGAGTCCCCTTGTATTATTAAATCAATATCATTGATATTAATCGAACGGTCCAAATCCAAAGATACGCGCCTTCACAGAACACGGGGAGAAAATGTTATTCTTTTGAGTTCCCAACAAGAGATTTTTTTTTCTTGAGAAAAATAAGATTTTTGTTTAAAAACGAGTAAACAATAAAGAGCCATGACCCAGTATATTTTGGTCATTAATTTCAACTGCTTTTTCTGAACTTATCTCTTAAAATTATAAAATGTCTGCCACTGGTAAAAAGGTTGTGCAGTTATTTTATTTGAGGGAATATTTTCGATTGTTTAGGATAAATTGTTCAAATTTCATTTAGTATAGATGTTGATGTTTTTCTCTCAAAAAAAAAAAAATTAGCGAAGAGTTAACTACGTACCTTTTTTCTAAACGAAAAAAATTATTCTATACAAACAAAATTTGAATAAACTTTTCTAGACAATAGTTTGCTACTTTCTTTGTTTTAGAAGTCATCTAAGTAATATACTTAAAAAAATTACAACCTGAAATGTGAAAAGTTCAGCTGAAACAAATTTCCTTAAGACTCTCACTTGAGGCTGTTAAAGGTATTTTATCAGTCAATGCAAATCAGATTAATTCAATTCAGAATTCCAGCAAAAAAAAAAATTGGGAAAATTAGGAAACATGAAATATATATACACTAGATATGCCGAGTTACTATGATTCATTCGATCTTGATCTAAAGTGCGAATCTCGGTATATCTAAAGATCTGGAACGATTCAGAGTATCTAATGTATCTAAGTTTTTATTAAAAATAAAAAAAGTTATTGACAGAACAACTAAATTTCGAACATGCAAAATTGGCGCAGAAACAATATTTACTTTTTTTGACAAAAATAACCCCAATATTTACTTTCATTATACTATGAAAGCGCTTACAAAAATTACTCTCCCTATTGATTCTCTCCATACTTCAAAACATCTCTAGACTATTTTTATAATGCTCTCCACTTCTGAATTTAAATTCTAATAAAGAAAAATGCATGCTTGGCATTTATGTAATATCTTAAAAACTATTTTACTCAGACAACAAATCACAGTCTGAATCTTCATTCATCTCTTCATTAGATTCCTCTTGCACTTCATTTATCTCTATTGCTTTGCTAGTGCTCGTTGTCAGGAGCGGATTCAGGATTTTCGTCAGGGATGGACAAGATTTATAATTTTTTTCAGGAGGACAAAATAACACAGATTTTCAAATATACATGGTTATTTCAAAAAATAAATTTGACAAATCGTACAAATACACTGAATTATTTTGCAATTTTTTTTCCCAGAGAGAGACACTTACTCCCCCCTGGAACTACCTGCATCCGCCCCTGCTCGTAGCTTCCCTCTAAGCTTGAGCTGAAGAGAACGGGTGGCCAACTTGAGAAGGCCCCCTGTCTAAAATTGACATAGATGCATATATAATTAATCCATATAATGTGTTATAATTTTTTTATTGCTTTGCCTTGAAAAATTATTTCATTCATCTCATTCCATATTATCCAAACAAATATAGAAATGAGTGTTCATCAATTTTACATATCTTGTTTATTAAGGTGTATAATAGATCCCTGGAGATCTTCTATAGTTGATAATATATTCAATATTTGACCATCATGCATTCAGATTTTATTATCATTCAAAATGTTTGACTAATTGAACAATTTAGAAACAAGTGTTGTATAATGTATTGATTCATCCTCAGATTGGTATAATAGACAATTGCTTTGTATATTTATACCTCTTTTTAAGTAAGTTGTCTCTAATTAGTATTCTATTATTTAAGACTAATCATGTAAATAATTTGAGTTTTAATTAAAACATTTATATTCCAGATTGTGTGCTTTATATTAATTCTTATACCACCATAGTTGAGAAATGTATACATAGAATGCACAGAGTAATAGCCTGACTGCTCAATTTGCCATATTGATGAATATTCTTCGGTATTAATGAATTGTAAATTATTAAAATATTAATTAATTCGTTTTTTGTTTTCTCATCTGTATTCTAACTCCTCTTGTCAAATGTAATTTTATTTGGCCATTATTCCATACCTGCTGTAATAAGATTTGTTCATTCTTCACTTTTTCATAAATTAAAAGGAATTGTATTTTTGAGTGCACAGTTGTGCCACCATATATCATTTCAAAAATCTATTGTTCTTCCGTTTCCAATTATTCTTCTATTATTTATTTGAATTAATTTGAATAATTGGCTAACATCTGTCCAAAATTGTGAGGCATTACTTGTGAAAATTTTGTATTTAATTTGAATTATTTATTTCCAAAGGCTTCTATATGGTTGATATATAAATAATCAAGTCCATTTGCAAATTAATGCTTGATTCATTTGTAGAAGGTTTAATATGCCCCAACCTCCATTTTATTTTTTCCTGCAAATTATTTCCCAACTAACTAAATTTATTTTCTTTTTATGATAGCTCCTGACCAAAAGAATTCTTTTCTTATTTTATTAATTTTTTTAATACCCATTTTAGTCTTTTGTAAATAAAAATATAATATAATGATAGTGCAGATAATATTGAATTAACTAATATTAGTCTACTACCTAATGATAATAATTTTTCTTTCCATATTGGCGATTTCTGCTTTAATTTGTCAATTAGATTATGCCATTCAGTTATACTTGATTTTTTTCTAGTGTAAAGACCGGCCCAAATATCGATGATAATTTACCTATTTTACAACCTATCATTGGATCATAGTAAAGGCCTAAATGTTCTTCAATATTTAAGGAGATTAATTCAGTTGTATTATAATTAATTTTTTATTCCAAATAGCCCCTCAAATGTTCTTTATACCCATTTTATATGTTCTGGCATGTTACTATCAGCCTTTAAGAATATCTGGATATCACATGCATATTGCAGGTGCATAATTTTTTATCATTTGTTAATTCAGAATCTAGTCCTTGAAAATTATATTTATTGATACCTATATTTAGTGTTTTTGTTACACTATCAACATAAATGATGAATATATATGGGGAGATGAGATCTCCTTGTCTAACTCTCTTTTTGCACTCAAAATATGCTCCTGATTGACCATTTAACATAGCTGCACTGTGACCTTTTATAAGTGTTTCCTTAATCCAATTTACCCATTGTTTGTGAAAACCTCTATCTTCTAGTGTTTTAAATAAATACCTCCAATTCAAATTATCAAATGCTTTCTTAAAATCAATTTTTATAATTTGTGTTCTTTGTTTTTATGCACATAATCTAAAATTTCATGTGCAACAATAATATTGTCCATAATATTTCTACCTTGCAAAAATGCACTTTGATTGAAACTAATAATTCTATTCAGTACTGAATACATTCTATTAGCTAAAACTTTTATAAAGATTTTAAAGAAGCAATTTAATAAACTGATTGGTCTAAAGTCTGAAATGTTTGTTATGTTTTTCACTTTTGGTGCCAAGACTATGAATGCTCTATTAAGTTTAGATACGTCTAATGATTTTTATACAAATCATTAAATATTTGTAGTAGATCATATTTATAATTTTCCGACATTTTTGGTAAACATTATGGAAAAACCATCTGGTGGCCTTACTAGTGGCCTTACTAGGATCCATTTGATTGATTGCAATATGTATGTTTTCTAAGTAAATGTGACAAGCCTAATTCGTATCTACCAATTGCTAAGGTTTAGAGTACCAATTGACCAAAAATCTCGTGTTGTTCTTAGTTAAATTTGTTAAGTTAGATTAAAAATACACAAGATCGTGTTACTGTCTTTTCTTTATATTGTGATACATGTACGAGAAGATTTGAGTCAAGGAAATTCCGAAATCAAACTCTACATGCCAAGCAGCACTGAATGGTGCATTTATGCACCTATTTGCAGGCCGCAAAGTCCTCATTACAGAGACATATGAATTATTTTTATCTAGAAAAAAATTGTAAAGTGATGAGAGTAACAATTTGAATATTAGATGTTTGGGATGGTAATTTTGAATGTAAGCACTATAGAGTGGCAAAATTGAAGTGGTTTGAAGCTAAATCAGATTAGTTTGGGATGGTAATTTTTTTTTTGTTTCCCTTGTCAGTTTGTCTAAATTTTTTCAAAATTAAATCAGATTAGTTTTCCGAATATATATCAGTTTACCTAAATAAAAATAAAAATAAAAATAAAAAAAAACAAGAAGAAGGGCGACCTAAATATCCAATCGTGTCATTTATTAAAAAATGATAAAACGAAGCTCGTAACAAATAGTGTTTTGTCCTCCTTACGAATAAAATAATATTATAATATTTCTCATAAAAAAATAACATATTGTACAACCGTACATAGAAACATGAGATGTGGAACGCACTCATTTTTTTTAATGCCAAATCTTGGCCGTACATGGTCCCGGTTGGGATCCGACTTGGATCGGATGGTGGGTGGCTGGTGCTTTTTACCTACTCTCATCTCCATTTTATACAAACCGGAAACTTCCATTCCTCTTAGGTAATCTATTACTATTAGACGCTTTACATATTATTATATTAACATATTACAACAGCAATCTCAACAGAGCGTGGCGTTATGGAAATTAATTTTCGCGTTTTTTATTACAAGATAATACATAATAATATAATATGAAGCTATATATTTAAATATTCTATTCCGAAAGGACATTTCCTAGAAATCGAGAGTACGTTTCGTTCACAAAGAAATATCAGAAAATAGAAATGGAGATCGAGAAATCAAACTCGGTCTCTGTCAATGTTCTTCAAAGCATTACTGGCACAGCACAGTGCGTATACAACTGTATGCACTTCAGAAAGAGCAGATGCACAGTTACATTTATTCCATCTCGTGCTGAAACAAAAAATGCAAACCAGATCTTCTACCGCGCAGCACTGTGCGTGTTGCGTGATAAATTTTAGTATTTAATTTGCATCGAGATTCGTGCAAGTTAAATTTTATAATATCAGATCTCCTGAATCAAATCTGAGCTGACCGTACCTTACAGTGCACGAAATATTGAGCGTCTGTTATTACTGCGCGGCAGAGAATCTGCTTCCATAAAGTGTCAGTGGTGAACTGGTGATAAGCACGCTTCTCTTTATTTTGTTTTCCTGATAACTACACTATTGTTGTTTAGAGCTTGACACAGACAAGGAGCCACCATGGAAGTTTCAAATTTGGGCTTTAAAACTTGAAAAGCACAATCGTTCTTATCAACAAATTTGAAGTTCAAATTTAATTTTTGTTTGTTTGTTTGACCAAGTTTTCTTTTAATTTTGTGATGGTGATTTATGTGACACATTCTGATAGCTAGTGTCCATATATTGAAATTTTAAAATCTTACCCATCACCGGGTTAAATAGCCAAATATAAAATATATAATAGAAGACATTAACTAGTATATCAAAATTCGTTAAAATTTATTATAAACTTCGTTTAAACCGTTTTAACTTGAAAATATTGTCTTAAGTTCAGAGTCATGTAATGTCTTTTAAAAGCTTGGAAATACATTTTTAATATATTTTATATTGCACACGCGTGCGTAAACTTCGCTGTCTCGCATGCACAACTATTCAACTAACGCACGTCGAATAAAATGAACGACACAGAATTGTCTTTGGTTTGGTACATAACTAGGTTGTGCATGAATGAATCGAAATCAATCCATTTTTTGACTTGTATGTCACTATCTCAACTCAAATTGATGACCTAATTAATGTACAAATGGATGTACAAGATCTACCTAATTAAATTGATTGTGACACTTACACTTCTGCACTACTCTGAGAAGCTTAGTTAGATATATATAAGAGGAGTATTGCTAAATGTGAAAATGTTTGCATTTCAATCGAAGTGTAAAATTTTCATATTAGCTAATTTTTTGTCGTCAAAATTTAAATTTAAGTTGCTCAATAAATTATTCATATCAAAATTTTGTAGGAAATCAAATTTCGTGATTTTTAGAACTTTCTAGTTATATTTTAAATATTTTTTAAAAACAGTTTAGTTTAATATTAAAAAAAACATGATCATTTCAGAGTTAGTTTTTAAAAAATATTTAAAAATAACTAGAAAGTTTTAAAAACCACGAAATTTAATTTTCTGCAAAATTTTGATATGAAGAATTTATTGAGCAACTTGGAAAAATGTATTTTTACCAAACATCCTCAAGTAAAAATGTATTTTTACCAGAGGCACGTACACCTGACCTAATTAAGGCATGCATAGCATTATCTTGTCATAATTCCACTGCCAAATTAATCTATTGCATTCCCTCACATACATAAGGGCTTGAGTCCACTTTTGTCACACAAAAAATGTGTATATATTATATATATATACATTGGGGTGCCTTGTGTCATCCTTTTAGAAGTAAAAATAAATAAATAAATAATGTTGAAAATTCAGTAGCACATTGCATAGTACCTCAAGTTTATTAAAGAAACAACATATATAGCAATGCACTTAAATTCCATTATATATGTACTATAATGGACCGGTGCATGGCCTTGTGCTACTTTTTTTTCGAAAAAAAATTAATGCACTCAAATTAAACAAATATATATTCTCATAACTTGAGGGACAAATTATTTTGCAATCTTTAAGACGCATGTTTTATTATAAATTGCAATAGATTGAAATGGCACACACAAACTATATAGTGTACATTATATATAGTAATGGAGATTATTGGATTTGTATTGAATCTAGACGTACGCGCTCGCGCTTCGCGTGAAAAACTACAAAAAAACAATGGCAGAAAAAAATGCAAAAAAAAAAATTGCAAAAATTTTGAAAAAAAATTAAAAATTTGCTACAGTGTGCCACTGTAGCTAAGCATGTTCAACATTTATATAGGTAAGATTTGTGAACGCAAATCTCAATACAAATTCAATGGACACACATATGACCAATTATATCTATTGCTATATATTGTGCACATTATCCGTTGTTTTTTTAATCAGTTTCTTTCTATCTACTATCATGTTTAAGGGTAGGAAACTGTTTATTTCTGGAATTTAAAATTCAACGGATCCTATGGATAATTTAATGGAGTGTCTATTCCTGAAATACAAAAATACCAATCTCTGAATTCTGGCTCAGCTCCAGCCCATCAGTCCAATTTTTAAAAAAACCACCAGCAATGATATCTTCTCCCTTACGTCTGTTCCCTTTCAAGTCGAGTCACGAAATAAAATGAATCCAAAAAAAATTACGACGCTGCACTTAAAAAAAGGAAAAATTTCCTCTGTCGCTTGAACCATAGCTCCTCGCGAGTTGCGACCCTGTCGTCGCCCATTGCTGACCACTAGTCACATACAGTCGTCCGGTCGCCCCTGTTATGAATCGACGACAGTCGACAGTAGCTGGGCTTCTAAGTAGACCCAATAGGAGGGTTGTTGGCTAAGGTGCATGAAAACAATTGCAATAGATTTTTCTTTGTAAGTGTTTTCTTTGTTTCTTTAGTACTTTCTAATAAAAATAATAATAAACTGTGGGCATTTAACATTGTGTATGATCCTAACATCTCCAAAAATGACTTTTGACATGAGCTTAATTTCCCAGACAAGCAGACAACACTAGTCTCCGAGAAGAATTATTATTTTCCATTTAATCCAAGAAAAGTATGGAAATTGATGAATTATTATTTCCGTTTACTCCAGTATATATCACTATGCTTAAACGAAACATGGTGTAAGATTTCCTACTACACTTAAAAACTCGCAGGTGCGTTGTGCTAAATAATAACAGAAACATGATACTGAAACATTCTACGTACTATCCATCAAATTTTGCACAAGTTCACTATTAGAAATCAATAAGAAGTGTCAAATTCTACCTAGTGTAGTGGTGAGACGCAAGGCTTTTATGGGGGAGGTTTGGGGTTCAAGTCCCGCTAGGGGCTACTTTTAGGAGAGTTTTTCAAGTTTATTTTCTCATTTTGTTTGTGGGTGTGTGTTGTAAACCTACGGACAATGAATAAAAAAAGAAATCAATAAGAAGTTATAATAATTAATACCTAATGACTGAGTTACACATTTCTTGTCGACATACATGTATCATCCAAATTATAACTTAGCCCATTTTTATAAAATAAGTCCAACTTGTTTTCTGAAGTTTGTGGCTTTGTTTATTGTAAAAATGCATCATGGAAAACCATGGCAATATGATGCAGGCTCTTTGAAGTCATGACTTATAATACTACTAGATGCTAGTTATAGAGCATCCCTATTTTTTTTCTATTTCACTTGCTATTTAGATAATGATAAAACTATCATACATTTCAACACGCACGTGATAATACGTGACGTGTTGACACATTGGTGCGTCATATCATTAGATGTGTTGATAATGAAAGAATTATACAAAGATTTCAAAATATGAAAACCTGATGCCGGCTCGATTTACCGTTGACATCTTAATTTTATTTGTTTGTGTTATTATATTTTATATGTATTCATTTTTTTAATATGTAAAACATATTTTTTAATGATATTCAATATTTTAAATTTTTTTTTATTTTTTATTTTTATATGTAATTGTATCTATTCTGAATGAAATCATGAATCAGTCACTGTCTATATATAAACACACTAGAGATTGTGATGTGTGGCACTACACACATAAGACAAAGAGGCAACAAATGAGCAACACTAAAATAGTTATTTTCAATAAACTAATAATTAATGGCAAAAACTTTACCTAACTACGATAAAGCATGAGCTGGTGGTGAATTTCATCAAACACTTGATGATGTAGCTTTTAATCTTTGGTATGCACCTTAGTAGGCCGCGCACTTGGATTTTTTTTTTTTTATTTTGTTCCAACAAGATCTGTAGAATATTTCAGCAATATACATTAATAAATAAACTATATTTTTAGTATGCGTGTAATTTCTTAAGACTTCTTAAATTATGATTGTAAGCACTAGCATTTTATATTTCTAAATGGTTTTACATCTTAGTTGTTCATCAACTTTCTAGTTTCTAATATATATATAATATATGCATCATGTAATAACCTTATACCCACTTTTGGAGAAGTTTAGTAGTTTACTCTCATAAGTTGGCGCTACTTTCCACTTGAATTTTATCTTTCTAAATTTAAAATTTGACCAACTTCAATAATTTATCTTATTCTTTTATTTAAATTTGTAGGCACAATTTTAGTAAATTTCAAGTTCATCGACGTAGAAAATTAGGAGACCAAAAAACAAGTGATCTAAAGGTTATTCAATTGTAGTTCACATAACTCAATTATATTTAATGAACCCAAATTTCTGTTTATTAGTGCATACATTGCAAATTATGTTATGGTGGGTAATATTATCATCGTTATTATCATTTCTTATTAGTTCTTATTTTTTTAATATTCACTACAACAGAAAAGGGTTTTATTGCTGCCTAATTTTCACCGAATCTTAGTGACATCCGGAGTTAAAAATACTAAGTAGAATTAACCCCGATTTTTTAATAAAAACCAGTGATAAAAATAATTTTATCGCCGGTTGTTTGTTAATATTCAGTGCCGAAATTAATTTATTTACGCCATTAATTTTTTTTAATTAATATTTGCTACAGATTTGGAGCATTTACAAATTAAACAAATCAATAATTTTGTTCTCTACAGTTCAAAAAAGCAAAAATCTTATACAAAATAAGAAAATTTTGCTATATATGGATCGCAATTAATTTTACTGCACCATTCATTATTTATTTGTATGGATCAAATGTAGTGTTTTAAAAAAATAGATATATAAACGGACTCACCTACTCTACAAGTTAATCTCAAAACAATTAGTACTTAACATTAATAAAAGAAACAAAAAAAGGTGTTACAAGATATCTCAAAACAAAATTGTTACAATATTTTAATCGACTTCTATTTTTTCTTTTCACTGCTAATCTTTCTACAACGGGATTCTAATATAGGATGTAAATGAGGGACTGCAAAAAGTTTCACATTTTTCTACATCGGATGGTCGGTAAATAAAGGGTGTAGATGTCAAGCGCTTTACACCGATGTTTTCTGCATGGGATTTACTAAATAAATGGTGTGGACGTCTTGCTTTATACACCGATTATTAGAAAAGTTGGTGGAGAATTAATTTGAAGGGTGGACTCGATGGTTCTAAACTCGGTTTTAATATAATCTGCGTAAATGAAGATTGCAGAAGATCGGGTTTCCCATAGTGATATTAAAATCTCATTAGAGATCAATTTTTACATTTTTTTAGAATTTTTTTACTACTTTTTAGAGAGTTGAAAATTCATCCATATTGGATGGTCCAAAAATTGTCAAATTAACAAACTTTTCTCCCCTTTAAAAATAGTAAGAATATTCAAAAATGTAAAATTTGGTCCTCAAGGAATTTTCGATGTGGAGATACGTCATCGATCATTTAAACTTTAAAATTAGAGATACGAATGAGAAATACCACGTGAATAGTATTTTGCGATGTATCATAGCCAGATAGTCTCACTCGTATATTTTTAAGACATTATAATTTGCTAGATAGCCTCACTCGTATATTTTTAAAACATTATAATTTGCAAAAACGTTTAGAATTAGATATACATGTTTGCGCTCCGCGCAAAAAAGTTAAATTTTGAACTTTTGTATTACAATAATAAAATTATAATACCGTTTAATTGATATAAAAACAAAAAAAATGGCAGAAAAAAGCTGAAAAGCTATGAACGGTGACAGTCGATGAGACATGAGTATCTTAAAAACTAAAACACTCTTCATTCATGTGGTATGTGTTAATCGCCATGGGTCATGCGACATGCGATTTGTGTTATACGTCATGCGTCTGACGTCGTGCATCATAGATTATGTGTCCTCATGTATCATGCGTCATGGGTTATGTGTCTTGCGTCATATGTCATGTTATATGCCTCATGCGTTATGCGTCATGCGTCTTGCAGCTTGCGGCACGCGTCATGCGTCATGTGTCATGCGACATGCGTCATGCGTCATGCATCTTGCGGCTTGTGTCGTGAGTCATGCGTCTTACGTCTTACGTCATGCGTCATTCTTTCAACGTCTTGTGACTTGCAGCGTCATGTGTCATGCGTAATGTACCGTCATGCGTCATGCGCAATGTGTTATACATGCGATACAAAAAATCATTACCATGCGTCGAGTAGCGAAAGGAGCACGTAGGCAGCGAGAAAAATCAATGAAAAAAAATTAACACTGTTGCGAATGTGAAAGGAAGAAGCGATGGCACTGTCTTATTTACTGGAAGACGAAATACAGAGAATTGGTACTGCTCCGATTGAGAAACGGTAAAGCGGTGGCACCGTCTTCTTTACTGGAAGACGAAATACAAAGGACACACGTCAATCATCCGAACAAACACACAGTGAGCGATAGAAGAAATTGACAAAAAAAGTTCCGCACTGTTGCGAATGGACAGTACAACGCGTCAACCATACGAAGAAACACGCACACAAAAGTAGAAAAAATTGCGAAAAAAATCTGCACATAAAAACCAAAAAAGCTGAGAAAAAAATAAATGACACTATTTTTTTCTCTATGGATCAAGGGGGTTCTTTCATCTTGATCTGCCATTTCATTTTTTACAAAATGGGCCAACCAGTTAAATGAATTAAATCTAACATAAATCTCATATGCATTTTCTGTGAGCCTATATAAACATGCAGCATGTGTCATGTGCCATGTGTTAGGCGCCATGCGTCATGCATCATGCACCATGCGTTGTACGTCTTGCGTCATGCGTCATGCTCCATGTGCCATGCGTCATGCGATATGCGTCATGCGTCATGCGATATGCGTCATGCGTCATGCGTCATGCATCTTGCGTCATGCGTCATGCCTCCTTGCATCATGCGTCATGTGTCATTCCTCTAGTGTCATGCGTCATGCGTAATGTACCATCATGCATCATGCATCATGCATCATGCATCATGCATCATGCGTCATGCGTCATGCGTCATGCGCCATGCGTCATGCATCATAAGTCATGCGCCATTCATCTTTCGTCATGCGTTATGCAAAATGCGTCATGTATCATGCGCCATATGTCATGCGTCTTGTGTTTCACGTCATGCATCATGCGTCATGCGTCATACGTCATTCGTCTTGCGTTTCACGCCATGCATCATGGGTCATGCGCCATGCGACATGTGTCATGCAGCATGCGTCATATGCCATGTGTCACGCGCCATGCGTCATGCGTCCTACGTCTTGCGTCCTACGTCTTGTGACTTGCGTCATGTGTCAGACAAATGCTGCAAAAAAATAAATGACACTGTTCATTTAGATGCGCCATGCATCATGCGTCGTACGTCCTGTGACTTGCGTCATGCGACCTGCGTCATGCGTCAAACAAATGCTGCGAAAAAAATGACACTGTTAAAAAAAAATCGCGTCAAATATCTACAGCAGTTTTTTAGGGTCAAACCCGAATATTTATTTATTTAATATAATTATTCACCTGTAGGCTATAGTAATTGTTTGTATTCAAATAAAATAAGAAAGGTTTCTCACATAATTTATTTGTTCATTGACTGACTTGACGAAAATGAATTATACTTGGATTGTAGACGCGCTACGCGCGTATCGTGGTAGATAGATTGAAATTAGGTGTTATTTGCATCACGCCTCATGCAATAGACCGCCTGTTTTTTTCCAATGCAGGCGTCATGCGGTATGTTGTGTGGTGTCTGTGCCAAATGTAAGCGTTATACAGCATGAGTCATGTGTTTTGCATCGTATGGAATGCGTCATGATTCATGCGTTGTTTCGCCTGCGTTACATATTTTGCGTTTTGTGTTATGTAGCTTGCGTCATACTTTATGCATCTTTTGTTATGCGTCATGTGTCTTGGAACGTGCGATCTACGTCGTGCTTGTTTTATGCTTTATACATCAGGTGGCATGCATTTTATGTTGAATGCAAGCGGCACGTGGTATGCGACATGCATTTTGTGTGGTGCGGAATTTATTGCAGGTGATTTGTCATCTTGTTTGCATTATGCATCATGCGTCTTGTGTTTTTTGGCAGCGGCTGGTTTGCATTATGTGTCACGCGTGTTGTGCTTTTTGGCTTGTGTCGTGCCTTATGGTAAGTTTTATGTTCGTACATCGTTTGTCTTGTGGTATGCATGATGCATTATGGGATGTGTAACTTGCGTCATGCATTTTGCAGCAAGCTTCATGTAGCAGACGGCATATTTTCTGTGTTTAATGCAAGTTTCATGCGGTATGGTTTTTGTGGCTTGCATCGTGCGGAATGTATGATAGGTCAGCATTATTCAGCTTGCATTATGCACCATGCACTATGTGCCATGCTCTATCAAATGAAGTCAATGTCTGGCGAATTCGCTTAAGGCAGACGTAAATAACCGCAATTGAAGTCAGGACCGCATGGCTCTGCCGCATGACGCCTCTGCATGGCGCTGCCGCATGACTCGGCCGCATGACGCTGCTGCCTGATGCTGCTTCTTGACGCTGCCGCATGATGTTTACGCATGTTTTTGCCGCATGACGCTACCGCATGTCGCTGCTGCATGACGATGTCGCATGACACTGCTTTATGACCCTGCCGCCTGACGCTGCCTGATGCTGCCGCATGACGTATGATGTATGACGCTTGACGTATGACGTTTGACGTATGATGCTTGATGTATGATGCTTGACGTACGACATATGACACCTGACTTTGACGCATAATGCATGACACTTGATGCTTGACGCTTGACGCTTGACGCTTGACGCCTGATGCTTTACGCTTGATGTATGTAGCGACGCTGTTGCCGCTTGACGATGCCGCGTGCCGCTGCCGCACGACGCTGATGCACGACGCTCTTGCATGACGCTGCCGCTTGACACCGCTAACGTCGCCGCTGACATACGACACGTAACGTCGCCTCGTGATGCATAGGGTCGCTGCATGACGTTCGGCACCGAACTACGCGTAACGCTTAAGTACGGTGAAAATTCAAGCCGCGCAACGTCACACGTCTAGCATAAAATATCATGAATCATGCGTCATGTGGTATGCGTCATGCATGCCGCGGCAAACATCTTGTGTAAAACCGCATGCGCTATGTATCCTGCATCAAACAACATGCGTCATGCGTTAGAAGTTATTGATCATGCATAATGCGTCGTGTGGTAAATGTCATGCGGCAATGCGTCGTGTGGTAAACGTCATGCGGCATGCGTCATTGGTGAAACGTCATGCGTCATATGTCCTCTTGCGCATGCTTCATGCATTGTGGATCATGCATCAATTATCGTGCTTCATGTATCATATGTTTTCTCGTTTTATACATCATGCGTCACGCTACCGCTTGACGTTGCCGCCCGACGCTGCCATATGACGGAAAAAAAATAAAAGCACGAACTGTTATGTGCATTATACACTTGCAGGAAAAGCGTAGGGACAGCTATTACAACAACAACTGAAATAATAGGTATAATTTTCTCCTTGGTCAAATTTGTGTTTCAATTTGTTCTGTTTCTTTGCTGTCTATAGTATTAGTCTTTAATCTGCCTGCATTCAAATAATACATATGCTTGCCTTCTGCGCTGTCATGTTCTAACATTATTTGTCATATTTGCTTCTTTCTTTACATCCTTTCATTTATTCTTACTACGTCCAGATGTTGTAGCACGCAAAGAAAAATGATAGAGAAATAAAATGATAGAGGCATGCCTATTAGGCTGCAATCGATGTACATTGCGAACGAAAGGTCCCTACGCTTTTCCTGCATGTGTATTATCATTTTTTGCGTTTTATTTTTTCCTGCGTTGAGTGCCAGTAATCATGTAAGGCCTATATAAATAAAAGCATTAAATTAATACTAACATGATCTCTTTATAGTATGTGACAAATTATACACAGGGAAAATAGGCTGAATGAAAAAGATAGGAAGAAGGAAATCATAATAAAATTAAAGCATGAACTTTATATGGAAGTGTTAAAGTTTATAATAAAATTAGGCCACAGATCATACAAAGAAACGTCATAATAAAATTAAAACACATGATACATGTATATAACAGATTGTATATAACAGGTGCCATTAGGTGGCCGAATGCAAAACAGATACTTATCACCACGTGTATATAACAGATTATACAAAGAAAAATAGGCCACAGGCCGAATGCAAAAAAAGAGGGAAAAAGGAATTGCAAAACCTGATTGAGCGCTCAAAAGCAACAGCTGGCCGAACAGGCGGCGCACGGAAAGGAATCGAAGAAGCCAAACAGAGCAGCTGATAATATGCGTAGCAAAGAAAATGACGGATCAGACACTGCATAACCGAAGGACAGTAGGAGAAGTTGACAGAATAAATAAAAGATAAGAAAACAGAGAGAAAGAACACACGGCAGGAGAAGGCAGCACGGGACGACGGGAGAGCGGGAAGAGAAGAGAAGAGAAGAGAAGAGAAGAGCGCCAGCAGAATAAAAACAGAAAAAAACAAAGAAAAAAGAGAAAAAAGACTGTTTATTGAAATGTTAGAGAATGATATAGTTTATTTATTTATTTATTTATTTATAATATGTGTTGGTCAATACGACATCAAAATATGTGTTGCTTTAAGATTGGTGTCATAAGAGATTCAATTATGGTTGCTATAGAATGTGGTGGTAGTCATGCTACATTGCTACTCGAGTCTTGGTCCCCTTTATGCGACAATCGTGACTCCGCTTCTAACCAGCCACATTTTTTTAATGAGAGAAAAAAGGTATGAGGACTATCCTATCAAATATAAAATGTAAATAAATTATGAGATGAAATAAACATGGCATGTTACGTGGAAGATCACGTGGCATGTCTAAAAACTTTATTATTATTATTATTATTATTATTATTATTATTATTATTATTTGGAATAAATTATCGTACTCCGTGAAGTAAAAGGAGTATTTATTTTTGACATAAAAATCACATACCGACAATTCAAACGGGTGATCGAAATTGCTGACACAATCTACACATTAAAATCTCATAGAAATTCGAATTTGAACGTTTTTTAGTTTTGTAGCTATTATTTTAGATTTTTTTTAAAAATGACACAATCTATACGTTTGAGTTGTTGGTAGGTGACTTTTTATGTCAAAGCAAAACACTTCTTTTACTTCACTTAGTATATTATTATTATTATTATTATTATGCTAGATATTTTCAAGTGCAAATGACTAATTCGAATATTAAATACTTTGTTCATACTAAAATCTACTTTTATATAAAAAATTCATATTTTAGAATCTTTTACTATTATCGGATAGATGCAAATTCATTAAATTTGAGAGATTTATAAGTCGTTGGATCGATAAATTTTCCATCTATTCTATAAAATAGGAAATAAAATCTATAAAACAAAAATATTTGTTTTTAAAGTAGATTTTAGTATAAATAATATTTTCAACAATTCAGATTGATCGTTTGAATTTTGATACTCGAGATACAATAAAACGTGTAATTATATAAGTACTATAACGTAGCAACAACATCATCATCATCATCATCATCATCATCACCTCCCCCGCATAAAGCCTCTTAACTCGTTACCTTCCTCATATAAGCACAATTTTTAAAGTCCATATCGAAGCTTGGCAACTGTGACGTATTGTAGCAGTTGATATTCTCTTTGATGTCAATTCGCGTATGCACGAGGACATAATGTATTATAATGAACCACAAATTTGCGTTGATAGTTAAAAATTCAAATTAAAGGCAAAGATTCGGTGCCTTAGAAGATAGTATACTGGACGGTCCATCTGAACCTTTCAATTTATTAAAATTGGTGAAGAGTGATTTTTTGAAAAACGTAACTGGACGGTCCATTTGAACCTTTCAATTCATGCATCTAGATGGGTGAAGAGTAATTCTTTGAAAAATACAACAAAAATTAAAGTGAATTACTATTTATCAATCTCGATAAATTAAACGATCCAGATAATTCAAAATACTCAGTGTATCCATCTTTTGCAGTACTCAAGTCTTTGCCCAAATTAAATCACAAATTTGAACCACAAACTTTTTTATCTTCATGGAATGCTGTTACATACTGTATCATAAACTTTAAACTTTGTTTCATGTAAGACTGAATCAATAAAAAAGAATAATCAAGTTAATTATAATGAAAAACATTAGCCTACATATATCCTTTTATCTTTTTTATTTGTGAAAACTTAAAATATTGTGAAACTTGACATGGACGTAGGGCTGTCAATAAAATTCTTTTGGTCGTTTATCCGACCTGTATCGTATCCGCTAAAGTGAATATGGGTAAGAATTTATTTTTCGTTAGCTTATCGGACATATGTATGGGTAAGAAAAAAATTTCGTTAACTTATCAGGGAGGGTACGGGTAAGAGCTATATCGTATCAGTTATCCATTGAATAAATCATATAAATATATATATTATAATTTATTTCATAGGTTAAAACCTATTAGAAAAATTTGCATTTCTAAAAAATATATATACATCACTAAAATATGCATGTATTGTTTTAGTATTAAATAATGCACCATGTATATTGATAAAGAAATTGATTTGCATTCTATTTCTTTGATAATGTTTCATTAGTAAGTACTGAGTAGTATATTTTTTTAGTGACATGAGAAGATATTTTGTGATTTTTGCTATATCTAGAACGTTATTTATTGTTGTATTTTAGTAGTATATCTATTTGATACTATTAATTTGTCAAAATCATACAATTTTTATTAAATTTTATCTTTTTTTTATCCATTATTTACCGTTACTCATTTCGTTACCCGAAGTTTTTTACAGATATGAGTAGGATATGAGTAAAGAAAATTTTAATGGTTATGGATAGAATACGAATAAGAAAATTTTAATGTATATGAGTATGAAAATATCTCCGTCCGTATCCTATCCTAACCATTGACAGTCCTACATGAACGCATTCCTCAACTTTTTTTAAATAGAAGACTTGACATTCCATCAGAAATATCGTTGCCTTCAGATAATTAAATTACAACTTTCACATGTTAATAATCTAATGGTAACTAATTAGAATAATTTTTAAGAGGTCAAGAGTTCAAGTCTTCGTGAACACACAATTTCGTAAAGAACATTTGAAAAATAATAAATGTCGAAAGTAGTAGCAGGTCCTTAATTTTTATCTATACAAATACCCTGTTATTTTGTACTTGATTTGTAGATCTCACTTACTTAGACCGCAGACCTGGTGGCTCGTCTTGAATAAAGTTAGATTACAAAAATTTAATTTATTATTTGAATTTGTAATCTGAATTTATTTAGAAGTAAGAACCAAACAACTTGTGCCTAAAAGATTTATGGTGCTACAATTAGTGTGATGTGTATAAAGACATTAGTATTTTATATATATTGTAATATTTAGAAAAAATCGGCATGAGCTTGGTTTTATATACCTATAGTTACTATTTATATTCATTTGGAGTAAGACTATAGTACTCCTAGGAGCATCAAGATTTTTTATGATCTTAATTAAAGCATATGCTTAATCATCTTCAAATTTTGATATATCATGCTCAGTAATTTCTTTATATGAAAATCTTGTAGGATAAAAAACTTTTCATTTTAGACTTTTTAAGTACTTGTTATGATTATTTTAAAGTAATATGTTTTCATATATATATACATATTGATTAGTTTATTATTATTTGAAGTCATCTTAAAAAAATCAAAACAAATACTTAAACATTCTAAAAATAGAAACTTTTTGGTATCCCACAATATTTTGATATAAATTAATTATTGAGCATGATAAATTAAATTTTAAAGATGATTAAGTATGTTTTGAGTTAAAAGCAAAAATGTATTGGTGCTCCTAAGAGCACCTTTGTTTTACTCTTATATTTGTATTGGAAATCATCTTTTAAAAAATGCATAAAGATAGTGGGAGTTTATAGCACAATTATTCAAAGTATTAGGTCATTTTATTGTATATTGAAGTTTTTATGTTCATTTTGACTTAAAATATATGTTACACACAATATTTTTTGTTTGTGTTTTAATGAAATGGTATTTTCGTCTTCACTTTATTAGTTGATGAAAATATCGGTCGCATTAAATTTTATGAGATGAAATATAATGAAAGAACTTTTCTTTAGTAAATATATTAGATTTATTTTTACCTATTTACCTTTTAAAATGAATGACAATTTAACTATATATATAATATACACAACTTTGAATGCAGGCTAATTAATTACTCCAAAATCTTAACCAACACACTGAAAAAGGGAAATGAAGTATATACAAATGAAGCATATAATTGGAGGAATATATATTTAGATGCCTCCAAAACAACCAATAAAATTTTGATACATCAGCACATTGTAGAAAATTGTAAAAACTGCACGTGGAACAAAGGAAGCAGAATATTTCTGTAATTAGCTAGAAACATAAATGTAATATAATTAATTACTTCGTTCGATGTGTACCTTGTATTAGAAAATTAAAATAGATGTTAACTTACTACTAGTAGATTTGTTTATGCATAGAGTAGCGATGCCAAGGAGATTTTTGTTTGACTACGTAGCTACATATTACATTACATCGAATCTAAAGTCAAATTAAATATGTCACCACAAATCTTATCTGCGTATAATATTCAACAACAAAATCTGTGCTTATGTCTGATATTAATTAATATCTCTGTTGTTAAGACACAATTACGGTTCGAAGTAAAAGGCCTTCAGTTCTAATTAAATATTTCATTAAACTTATCTCTGATTTGAGCTTAACAATTATAAAATTGCTGGGAATTGTAAGTTGTTGGTTTCTAATGCTGCCGTTTGGATTTTACTCATTGCCAACTGGCTATTTGTGTGTTAATTAATTAAATATTTTATTGTACCCAATATAATATCGATTTAGAAATTAAGGCCAAGAGAACAGTACTAAAGAGATATATTGCTTAAACAATTAGAGTCACTACGTTTATCGAAAGAGAGTGGCATTGACCCTTCTAATAATTAAAGTGGCTATGAAACTTCAATGTAAGGAAATTTTCATTGATGCTCACTAATAACATTTTTTTACATTGACAACAGCGACAAGACAGTGTGTCTGTGAGACCTGAACAACTGCTCTTTTTTTCCTAGTTGACATAAAAGAGTATCTCATTAATTAGTGCAAATTTCTACAGAAATTCAATTGGATGGAACAGTACTCAGGTAGAGATGTGAATCAAATGGTGTCTTTTCTACTGCTTTTGTTTCTTTCTTCTCCTTTAGTTTGCAGATTGTCAAGTAAAAAATAGAAAATCTTCGTTCCCTATATTTAATTACCAAGTAAATTCAAAATTTGAGCAAAAAATATTGTTTTTCATGGGCGATTTTCTGTGGACAGCTCTCTCTCCAAAGTCCGAATGGAGGTATTCATTTGTTTTCTTTTTTAGTATATATACTAGTTCTCAAATAATTGGAAGGCAAAGGCACCAACTTTTTGTTTTTCATTCAAGGTAAAGAAAATATAAAATGAGATCTGATTTTGCTTAATTATTAGTTAAGTATTGTACGTGAGACAACTCTCTACATTGATTTGAGATTCGCATATTCAACAAACCTTTTAATTCTCTCTGCATTTTATTTGAGCGAGTCGCCAGCTGCGCTGCTCGAAATACGAACGTAATTCACGAGAAAGGTTGTAGATTCTGAAACTTGTATTTCTTCTTGAGGTGATTTGAGATTTTTTTTGTAAATGCAAATTCAAATTAGACAGAGTCAGAAGAAATACTAAAATTCTAATTAATTAACAATTGTGATTAATACTTTGTTCAAGATTTAAGATATAAATAAATGAGCGAAAACATTACTTACTTTTTATTTCTACGACCTCTCATCTTTTGCCACACAAGCAATCTAAAAGGTCGTTGAAGACGGTTGAACAACACTTCGCTATGGTCGCTAGCATATTCTTCCAAGCAAATATCGGTGCTCTATCTCTTCTAAGGTCACGAATCGATCAAGAAGTAATTATCTTTAATGTAGAGGATATAGGAGAGCCTAAGCACAACACATGTTCTCTTAACACATCGGTATTGTTTGGAGACTCGACGCTTAAATACTGGTGATAACGTATCTTAGAGAGAAAATGTCATTAATAACAAATATTCTGTAAAATATTTGATATCCAAATTCTCTCCAGAATCTGTCCAAAAAATGTGTGTATTACTGTTGTATATACGCAAACAAAATTTTATATTATTTGAAGCACAAGTCAGAAAGATATCAGCAAAATAAGGTAGGAAATTTTGCTTTTCAGTCTCATTGTTTACGATTGCAAAATGGGCCCTTTGTGGCTGTAATTCACTTGGGCTGAAAACAAGCAGAAAATATGTCTAGTCTCTTGCGGCCGCAAGAATGACTCTTTGTAGTCGCAAGTGACTTGGACTGAAATTCTGCAGATTTCTTTCCAAAATGTATCATAGTTTTTTGCGGCCACAAGGCGACTCTTTTGTGGCCGCAACACACTTGTTGATTGGTCTGTTTTGTTTGGGCTCTTGATCCAATTTAATTACTTGAGTGTCAAAAGACAGCCCAAATAATATTTCTAACTTTACATTAACACTAACATTAGTTAAATCAATAATAATTGATCCATCAACAATTATAATTAATTCACTTTAATTCTATATGTATTCGTATTCAAAACTTAGCGAAATATGTATTATGTCATTTCACAATTATGACATATCATATATTACTTCATGTAATATTAATGACAGTATTTGATATATTTATCATAAAACATAGTCCAAATTATATTTATTAAATTTGACATCTCAATTTCAATATTTTCCCTCATCTCACTATAATCGGGACATGAAAATTAAAGATATGTTTTGAATACTATAGAATTTAAATATCTATGCTATTAATATCGTATTTGAAATATGTCACATGACATTTTTTTTTTGAAGAGTAAGTTTCGCCTATAATAATTTTTCTTTCACATATCGTAATGCATAAAAATGACAGAAATGGAGGCATCATGTTTAATGACATGCATTTTGCTACTATGTGGTGTGATATTTCAGTCATCACAAACATATATATCGTACGCAACGTGATCATCATCAACTTATTTTCGATTTTTGAATTTTTAATTGAACAAATTGAAAAAAAATGCTTAAAATTGTGGGGAAATGCTAAAAATGTGACATATTTAGTAAAAATAATGATAAATGGATACAACATATTTGAATATTGTTTGTCATGTTACATAATATTTCATTTTTGCTCAGGTTTTCAATTGTAGATTGATAAAAAAAAAAAAAAAAAAAACAAGACCTACATTATGAAAATTTCTCTCTTGTGACATTACATGCAGGGGACATTCTAATATGTGACACAAATACACAATGTACAACTTGACATTGTTGACGTGCTACATGTTAGGTGATGTGTCACGATGGATCCAATTATTTACAGAGAGATCTCTCATGTCAAGCACCTGAAATGACATGATGATGATGATGATGATGATGATAGCTATGATAGCGAAGATGAGATGATGATGACAATTTTTGCCATTGATTATATTGTGTAGGAGGTAGTATTTGACTTAAACTTTTGCACCGAATGAAAACTTACAGCTCCAACTAATTAATTAGGATATCACCATTGTAGCATCCATGAACTATATTCAACCTTTTCAGTGTCAATTTAAAGACTTAATTCGAAACATACAGCTCCCATATTCCATGGCAACAAATTGACTATTTGATCAAAAGTCCAAAATTGAGGCAACGGGCAATTGTCCAAAATCCCCAGAAATATTGGAAAATAAACTTCAAACATTTAGTACTGGTCAAACAATATGTAGACCCCACAAATCAGAGCTACTGGCAGCTAGCAGCCACTAGGCAATGAATGATTACCAACGCGGCGATAAATCAATATAATAATAATAAACATCAGCTCCAAATTGAATTGCACACCGGCAACGTGTGTTTTGTGTAGGCCATATTTAGCCACATTCTAGGCAAGTTCTTTATTTTTGTTTGTTTGTTCATATTTTCACTAAGTAATTCGAGCAATCTTTGTTTAGTGTTTAATTTCAAAACAGTATGTTTAAAGGCATTAATTGTTTTAGCATCGGAATCATTGATCAACGACAATGTAGCCATGTAGGTCAGCTACAAAACAAAAAAGTTCGGTTCTTTTCATTTATCGAAATATTTTCTACAATTTATTGTATACCAATCAAAATTGTCAAAAGATTATCCATCAACTGTGTAGTTCTTTCCTCTCATTTTTTCCCAACTCAATTCCAGTTCGCTATCACCAAAAAACAAGGCTTAATTCAATCCACTAAAACCGTTTCACTTCCATACGAAACCAGCAGCGAGTTGCTAATGATCTTTTTTTTTTTTAAAAGAAACAGAGCATTACAGTTGTATACTGTTACAATCCAACACCAAATGATATTTCTTTTCTTAATTCTACTCCAGAATTTAAGAAGGAAGTATTGAACTTTGCTAAGAAAGTTACCTCCTTTTTTCAAAGTAGAGTGCAAGTTGATAGCGATGGCTTAGAAGTTAGAAATTGATTAACTTCTTAATTTTAGCAATGTCCTTAGTACGAGTTCAGATCTTGTGCCACACAGACACATGATGCGCATAGAATCTGAACCATTCAATTGCGTCAAGACTCGTGCAAATAAATTTTAAAAATGTAGACTTCTTCTGAATCAAATCACGACCGTTCGTTGCTTACAGCGTATTAATTCATGAACGTATGATCTGTACGGAACGGTACCGCGCGGCACCAGATTCGGATCCCCTTAGTACCAGTGCATGTCGTCTGTCACATCAAAATACAAAAAGTGAGCCGTTCTAGTTTCTTTCTAAATTCAAAGAAACTATCTTCTTTCTTTGTTCCTTTTTCTTTTTCACACTTTATTTATTTTTTTATTATAAATTTATAATTTATACTTTATAACTCAAACCTCTATATAAAGCGGGTGGTGCAGAGTTTGCAACTCAACCTACCACATTACAAGATTACAACAGTTAGTCTGGAGTGGAATTATGAGCGATTCTTTTACAACTAAAATGGAGACTGGCCAATTGCAAGCTGAGACCCCCTCTGTTTTGAGAAAATCTTCATTCCAGACTATCAAGGGATTTGATTGTAACAATGAAAACAATCTTAATCCTTTTGGAAATGCTAGTTCTGATAAAGTAAGCGACTCACTTGGTATTTCATTTCTTCATTATTTCATTTAAGTGTTCTCTGTCTCATCAATGTTTCAAACTTGCCCTTGTTTTTATCTTCCCTTCCTCATAAATGATCTTTCAAAGTTGGCATGAAATCCATGCAAACTTGTTTTCATTGAAAATTACTTAAATGGCAGGTTGCAATTGCATGGTGCTTGTACCTTCGTCGAAATCTTTGAAACTTGAACCTCCTTTGAGATTACAAATGGTGCTACTATGTATTGTGGTATATAAAAACAAAAACAAATTACAACAATCAATTTATACAAGTTTTTTGTCCGCTTATCAATTTCACATTCACATTTGTATTTCTTATGGAAGAATGTTCATCTTTCCCTTTTTCTTCATTAGGAGTCATCTGAAGAACCAACTGCTAGCTCAAATCACACAGAGTTTGATGGAAAAGACATAGTGATAACAATACCTACTATCTCTTCAATATCCTCTTTCTCTCTAAGCCTACCATCCTCTCCTTCAGGGCTTCACATCGGACAAACAAATCTCGTAACACCCTCTGAAAAATGCAAGAATACCAACCAAAATGATCCCGAAAACCAGCATCCACAACTTGCGAAGCAGAAACAGTTCCGGTCACAACCGATCATTGTGCTGGGGGGATCAGAGATAAAGTTGACGCGTTGTGATACTATGAGAGATAGTCGGTTCGACCCATTTAAAACCTGGTCCGGTAAACTTGAGAGGCAAATATCTAATTTGAGAGGAAAGCCCACTCAAGATAATGATTTGGAGGCCGGCGGGACAAATATACCACAAATTCAAGAGGCCCCTGGCGTCGACCGGTATTTTGACGCGCTTGAAGGTCCTGAATTGGATACTTTGAGGGTATGATATAAAATTCATAGTAATCAATCTTTTACTGTTTTGCTAAATATATAATTAACCGGTACTCAGAAAATATCAGTACTGATAATCTAGTTGGATGCTTCTGTACTTGAAGTCAAGAGTTACAACTTACAACAGTTGGTCAAAGACATGCTAAGCCATCTCAGAGGACTAATACATTCTGAGAGGCTTCAACAAGAAAGATGCTAGAAAATGTTTGAAAGCTAATTAATAAACTTCATGACATGAAAAAATAAAATAATGTTTACCCTATGATAAATTCATAGTCACAGAAACAGTATATAATTGGTAGCCATGGATAATATTGAGCTAATGGAATTCTTTATCATACGAAATATTACAGTCTACAGAGGTGTCTGTTCTTCCAGAGGATGAAAAATGGCCATTTCTTCTGCGGTTTCCAATAAACGCTTTTGGTATGTGCTTAGGCGTCAGCAGCCAAGCGATCCTTTGGAAGACACTTAACACAACGCCTGTCATGAGCTTCCTCCATATCAGCCCAATGCCAAATCTGATCTTATGGTGGGCCTCACTGGCACTGATGATACTTGTGTCATTTGTGTACTTGTTGAAAATTGTGTTCTATTTCGAGGCGGTCAAGAGAGAATACTACCATCCAGTGAGGGTAAATTTCTTCTTTGCACCATGGATTGCATGTTTGTTTTTGACGATGGCTGTGCCCCCTTCAATTGCCGTGAATCTGCAACCACTTTTATGGTATGTATGTATATATATTTACATTTCCTGATTATTCGAAGGAAATACTTTAAACATTGCATGATTTTAATAAATTTTTCTTTGTCTAAAAATATCAGGTACATTCTCATGGCTCCGATATTTTTGCTCGAATTAAAAATCTACGGCCAGTGGATGTCAGGTGGCCAACGTAGGCTTTCCAAAGTCGCCAACCCATCAAACCACTTGTCAATTGTCGGAAACTTTGTCGGTGCCTTATTAGGCGCAAACATGGGTCTGAAAGAGGGTCCCATCTTCTTCTTTGCCGTGGGCTTGGCTCACTACATTGTGCTATTTGTTACTTTGTACCAGAGACTTCCTACGAATGCAACTCTACCGAAAGAATTGCATCCAGTGTTTTTCCTCTTTGTTGCTGCACCAAGTGTTGCTTGCATGGCTTGGGCCAAGATCCAAGGAGAATTTGATTATGGCGCCAAAATCCTATATTTCATTGCCTTGTTTCTATATATGTCACTGGTATGTTTGGATCAGTTATTAGTCTTCCTGATTTTTCAGTAACCAAAAACAAATTAATGTATACTAATCCTCCCTTTTTTTTATTGATTTGTTTTAAATCTTTACAGGCAGTCAGAGTCAACTTTTTCAGAGGATTCAGGTAATTATTTTTTCAATCATGCGTTCCTTTTAGAAGATCTTAGCATAATTTGGAAACATGTTTTTCTAATAAATTTTCTTTTAACTTGTAGGTTCTCACTTGCATGGTGGGCTTACACATTTCCTATGACAGGAGCTTCAATCGCTACAATTAAATACACAATGGCTGTGACAAATATAGTTACTCGGTCCCTTTCTATTTGCCTTTCTGCTATCTCGACCTTTACCGTATCAACCCTCCTCGTATATACAATTATTCATGCATTCGTTTTGCGGGACCTGTTTCCGAATGACATCTCCATTGCCATTACGAAGAAAAAACCGAAGTTCAGCAAAGTGCTGGCTCATTTCAGATCATCCAGTTCTGACAGCAAAGACTTTGATTCTTCTGTTTCCAAAAGCTTGGAAAACTGAGGTGATTTCTTTTCTTTCCGGCGTACTCTTAGAAGAATTTAAATCTCTTTCTCATCATAGGGAAACTGATAAAAGAGCTGTGCTCTGTACTGGTACACGTCTCGATCCTTGGAGGTGTATTTCAGAGTTTCCTTTCAAAAGATCCTTGAAACTTTGATTTTTCCGGTGAAGATTGGCAAATTATGCCACTGTGAGGAGTTGTTCATTGTTTCAATTACTGCATTGGATTAATACTTGAAGCTGATCAATGTAAATTAGTTTGATTTGTCTTTCGGTTGTCAGTATGTCAGGTTTGTAAAGAAATAAATGAAAATTTTCATAATAAAATCAATTGTTCGTTGCTTTTCTTTTTACCTCTTGAGATGAACTGTTTTTACTGTTCTTTCTTTCTTTCAGGCTCCTTTTTAATAAGTCAGTAATTTGGTAAGCCTTAATTTGATTTGGGCTTACATGGCAACAGATTACTATCCATCATTGTCAATATTATTTCAAAAGATAACTGACTTCAATTCTGATGTCTCTAATTAAAAATATTTAATATAAGTACAGAACGACTAAATTATCTGGTCAAAACAAGAAAATCCTCTATTTGATACCTCTATAGCCAAAAGCTTAACAGGATATAAAAGGTTCAACAAATTTATTATTGCTTTTTTTTTCATTAAGTATAATGTCCTCTCTTAAACGTCTTTTTACAAGTCTCTCACTACAAGACAAAGTAATTTATTTTTTCATCTCTCGCTATAAGACAAAATAGTTTACATTTTTTGTATGCCTCCCACTACAAAACAAAATAGTTTTATTTTTAGTCTGTCATTTCCATTTTCTTTTCGATTCTTTTTATTTCGTCTCTTCTTTCCATTTTCTTATGTCTGTCTGCCTTTATCATTTCTAAGTAATGAAAATTTCAAGTCTTCATATTATAACAACAAAATCTATATATTGATAACTACAAGTCTTTATATTTAAATTCGTCAAAAAATGTAATTTTTTATATTGGAACATGCAAGTCTTGAATTCTTAATATTGAAATATGTAAGTCTTTATGTTAGAAAAATAAAGTGCATATATTATTACATTCAAGTCTTTCTATTTAAATTTGCAACAAAAATGTTACAGAATTTCTAATATAAAGACTTTCAGCAGAATTGGTGCAAAAATTTCAAGTCTTTATATTAGAACAATAAAATCTATATATTGTTACCTGCAAGTCTTTATATTAAATTTGCTGAAAAATTGTAGCAAAATTTTCTAATATGAAGACTTGCAGCACAAAAATAAAAACTTGTAGTAATATAAAGACTTGAGAGCGAAAAAAATAGCAAACGAAGTAGAAAAAGTAGTGGAGTGGAGCAAAAAAATTTGTTCTGTAGTGGAGGACATGTAAGGAAGACGATTAAGGAGGGCCGTTGGCACCAGTAAATATAATGTCTCCCTCTTAAATAATTTTTTTGTCCTGCAGCGAGAAATCGTTAGTAATTCCCTTTTTTTGTTTTGACAAATAAACAAAGATCTATGCCCTTGAGTGTTGCTGTTGAGGAGTATCAAACTCTCAACCATTGGATAGATCACTGTTCTGTGCTTTCTTTTTTGCCAACTGCGCTACCATTCTATCTCTAAAACTGTTAAAATTAATTTAAAATCTCAAACAATATTATGTTTCAACAATTTCTTAGTTTGTTAACATCAAATATTATTAGGTTGATGATGTAACGGTGCACAGTGCACATACATAACTGAAGCAATTTTGAGTTGTGTCTGTTGATTAACACACTAAGAAACTAACATTCTGTTTGGATAACAGAAGGTGATTAATGGAAAGGAAAGGAAATAGTAGGAGAAAATGAAATAGAATGATAAAGAAGTTTAAAGTTTTTAATCTCTTCTTGTTTGGATGACAAATCAGAGAGGAAAAAATTAACTTTTTTTTCTTCAATTTTTTTATATTACTTTTATTACACTCTGATTTGAAGGATAAATAATTGTCATTACAAAAGGTTAACTCATTTCATGTTTTATCCTTCATCTCCATTTAAAATTTTCAATCAAACAAGATTAATTATATATTTTATCTTTTCATTTTGTTCCATCTCTCTCATTAAACTCCATCCAAACATGAAAAATTTTCACAGAGGGCCATGCAGCAAATATTTTCAACAGATAGGGCCAAAGACACCCTAAAAATTATACAGAGGGCCAAGGGCGCGATTAATAGTTGCGCCCTTAAGGAGATTCGCTTGTTTCCCTGAAATCAAGGCATTCTGCAGGTGTTTTTGCAGTTGTGGGCCCTAGCACTTAGGGGCGCGACTATTAATCACGCCCCTAAGTGTTTCTGAAATTTTTTTTGTTAAGTTGGTTTTATTTATACCCGTACTACTTAGAGGCACAACTAATAGTCACTCCCCTAAATTTTGTTGATAATTTTTTTGGCTAAGTTATTATTCTTAAAATATTTATTATTAAGCAAATTAATATATGTATAGTTGTAATATAATACTATTAAATATTACATATGTTATTTATACACAATATATTACAAGAAATAATAAATTGATATATGTATAGTTACTGATAATCTTTTTGGCTAAGTTATTATTCATACAATATTTATTATTAAGCAAATTAATAATGTATAGTTATAATATAATACTATTAAATATTACATATGTTATTTTTACACAATATATTACAAGAAATAATAAATTGATGATATATTGAAGATATAACAAAATGAAAGTATATTCTCAAACCACAGTAAGATATAATAACATAAATTAAAGTTCATAAAATCCTCAAACAAAAAATATTTTGCAATAGTCTCCAAGATAAACATACATATCCAAGTCTCCTAAATAAACATACATATCCAAATATTTGAGATACACGTACAAACTAATTAATAAGGCATAAAACAAAATTACATAATCTTAAACTAAATAAAAGAACAAGCTTCATCATCTCCTTGCTAATTAGCTGCGATAACGAAATCTCAAGCATTACAAAATTGAAACCAATGTTGTTTTGCGAAATAAATAATACTAGTATTACCTTCGTCGTTTGGGGGTGCAGTGCAAGTGCGCCTGTTGTGTCCCGTTTGTTTGCATTGCCCACAAGTGTATGCTTGTTGACGTGCATTCTCTTCATCCATTTCATTTCTAATATGTATATGTTGACGTTTCCCCTTCTTAACAGCATACCTTGTCGGGTCAGGCACTAGCTTTGGTCATGGAATTTTAGGCCATGTGTCAGAATTGCCGAATGGCTCAAATTCTGGCGTCCATGTTGCCATCAACTCTTGAACGCGATAAACAGGAGATACGCACAAATTTCTACTTATGCCCCCTTGAGCACAACATGCTACGATATGAGAACAAGGGATACATGTTAGTTGCGGTTTTTGACAAGTGCATGTACCTTTGGGCACTTCTAACCGCACTGTATGTATTCTATTCCCTTTAATCTTGTTCCCAACAAATCTTTGACCTGTTTGAACCTCATATTTTCACTCGTTTCGGTACGCTCGCACCGTATGTGTATTTCTCCTTATTCTTCGCTCCTCTAGTAACGCTTGGATTTTGGGGGAGAAGAGAAAACCTTGTTCAATTGCTTTTTCTGCTTTTGCCCGTCTTTCAGCAAAGTATTTGACCGACTTATAGAATGTGATTTCAACAAGAGAAGTAACCGGTAACTCACGTGCTTTTTTGAAAACATTATTAAGGGATTCTGGTCCGTTTGTTGTCATCATCCTCATTCTACGGCCTCCTTCATTGAATGAAAGAGCTCATAAGTCAAAACGCGGTGCATTGTTCCTTTCAACATCGTTCGAATCCCTACCAATATCCTCAACCCATTTTTCGCGAATACGACTGAGCCTCATTAGAAACTTCCTCTTTTGATTTTGTTTCATTGCTTGCCTCAAGATCTGTGTTAATTTTTTGTTGGTAAATTCTTTTGTGAAATTTTGACATATGTGCCTTGAACAATATCGATGAAAGGCATTTCCATCTTGGGTGCTCCAACCCAGGTCTGGCTCACTAAAAACCCGCAAGATACTCTTGTGACGATCAGAGAGTACTGTCACAACTCGTGATCCAACCACTTCCCTACGAACAAATTTCATGAAATCCTCCCAACATTTGTTGTTCTCGGTATCAACCAACGCGAATGCAAGGGGCACCAATTGATCTTCTGCGTCGAAGCCACATGCAACTAACATCTTCCCCTTTACCGCCCAGACAAATGTGTACCGTCAATTCCTATAACAGGTTTGCAGTGCCTGAAGGCCTGTATTGCCGGACCATATGCCCAACACACTGCTTGAAATAATATTTCATTTGGATCATTTGTGGGGGCGGTAAACCACTCAATCACTGTACCCGGGTTTGTTCTTTGTATGGCATTAAGTAAGGCACGATTAAATCATAAGCTTGCCTCCAACCTCCGAACAATTGCGCGATTGCGATCTCTTTTGCACGCCAACACTTGAGGTAAGGAGCCTTGAAATTATATCTCTGCTCTATGGCAATCTTGATGTCTTTTATAGTAAACCTTACATTTTTCTTAACACTTTCTCTTATTATGGAAGTCATGAATGGAGACGTTAAGTGCGGATGCTCCAACCTATCTCCCGACATAACACATTCATGCGGATCTTGCCTTGTATTAATAATAAAAGCACTTTGCCTTCTTGATGCATACAACCTCCAATTGCAATTTTGGTCGATGCACTCGATTGTATACACGCTTTTATTCGACTTTCTCTTAAACGTGCGGTTCGATTTGATGTGAAAATCATGCACAACCCATTTTAGATGATCCTTTGACCGAAAACATTGTCCCACTGCCAAACCATCTTCTGTGACATACCCTTCGTCGTCAAAGTAATTGCCATCACCAATTATATCGATGATTGCATTAATATTATTCCACGAAGCTATTGGATGAGAATCGGTTCGGTCCCGTAATGGCCATGTTATCATGGTCAAAGAAGTCTCTTCTTCATTGTAATTAGGATCTTCGAAAGGTGTAAAATCCATATTCATGAAAGCATCATTACCACACGTATTTCCAATTGGGCTTGCATCTTGGCTCACTAATATCTCAACCCGTTCCACCGGGTTAATTTCATCCAACCCAACATTAAATTCGAAATCCTCATAATCCTCTTCTTCTGCTGGAATCGATTGATTTCGATTTGAGATTGCATTCGGTTCATAACAATTGGTACGAAGATATGCATCTGGCATTCTACAAGCTATTGGCTCAACATACTCATTTGGGGTTTCGTAAGCACGACTACCACTTGCACAACCATGGTTTAGGCTTTCCATAGCTCGACTACCACTTGCACAACCATGGTTTAGGGTCTCATGACCTCGACTACCACTCGAAAAATCTTGATTTGTTGTATATCGAAGAACTTTTGGCTCAACGTACAACTTAATCATTGCAACAGTACCAGGATGAACCGAATGGTTCACCATCAGTCTCCAAGTATCATTACTCGACAGTTGTAACTCAGTATAGAACATTACCGGAGGTGTTAGTTGTAATCCGGCATTGAACCTCCTTGATATCTCTAAAGCATGTGTTGAACTTGAAATCCCCATCCATCAGTACAGCTCCGTCTCCAGTTCACCGAGTGTTATGTCGTCATTCACCGTAAAACTACCGGTAGCTTTTTTTCGAGTAATGCACACCATGAGGACCGTTCTGGATGGATCCTCCAATGTATAAACTAATAATAAATATTTTATATGTAAGATTTTGGGAGGAGAAGTGTGAAAATTTGATTTAGGGTTTGTGGAGAGAAAGGGGGCTGTTGGGGAAAAAAGAGATAAGATTGAGATAATGGTTGGAGAGAGAAGAAAAGAAAGGTGCTGATGTATATATTTTTTTTCATTTAGGGGAAAGGTGGAACCCTCATCTGTAAAAAATCGTGCAAGATTCAGGCTTATTTGCAAAAAAGGCATCTTCTTAGAGGCGCAACTAAATAATTGCGCCCCTATGTTAATTCAGAAAAATGGTGAAAAATGCATCTTCTTACTAGGTTGTAATCTTTCTAATCTTTTTAAATAATAATAATAACAATAAGTATATAATAATATTTATAGTATATATTACAAATATTAAAATTACAAATTTATTTTATGTTTAAATTATTATTAATTTGCTTAATAATAATTATAGTATAAATATATATATATATATATATATATTAATATACATATATTAACAAATACCCAAAAATAATATATTAGGACTAACTAATTATTATATTAAAGGGTATAAATAATAATAACTTAACCCAAAAAAATTAACAAGACAAATTAATAGTATTATATTACAACTATACATATATTAAAAATTTATTGTATATTGAAATTATTATTAATTTTCTTAATAATAAATATTATATGAATATACTACTTTTATTGATATATTAACAAATACTCAAAAATTATATATTAGTACTAACTAATAATTATTATATTTAAAGATATAAATAAAAACAACTTAACAAAAAAAATTTCAGAAACACTTAGGGGCGTGATTAATAGTCGCACCCTTAAGTGCTAGGGCCCACAACTGCAAAAGCACCTGCAGAATGCCTTGATTCCAGGGAAAAAAAGCGAATCTCCTTAGGGCCGCGACTATTAATCACACCCTTGGCCCTCTGTGCAATTTTTAGGGTGCCTCTGACCCTATCTGTTGAAATTGTTTGCTGCATGACCCTCTGTGAAAATTTTCCTCCAAACATTGTAAAGATAAAAGTTGTTACCCTCCATTAGAAACTAAAGCACTTCGATAATGAACATGCAATGGCTTCACCTATTTCTTCCATTAACGGCTTAATGCCTTCCCTTAATTTACTTATAGCCAAAAGTCAACCTTTTTTTATGATTTCCATGTTTTATTAGATGACGAGCTTACAAATTAATCCGTGTAGCGGGTTAATTATACATTGTTTAGGCACATTTGGTGACCCGCAATACAAATAATCCACTAGTATATGGGCTTAATTTAAGAAAACCAAAAACACTTTACCTAACTACAACATCTGGGAATCATTGTTTAGGCAGTATATGCTCGCATTCTTGGTCGGTCCCCCACTTTTCTTTTTATTTACTAATTAATTTCTTGGTACTATCCTTTATGTGCTAAGACCTAATAATTTTTGTCATCAATGTAAATAATTTATATTTTAATCTTCAAACCGGCCACTTGTAACTAGAGTGTTAACGAAACTCTTTTACTCTTTTATTCGATTCGTATCATATTCGATAAGACGAATATGAATAAGATTTTTTTGTTAGCTTATCGGATATGAGTACGAGTAAATTTTTTCGTTAGCTAAATGAATAAAAGTACGGGTAAAGATTATTTTGTATCTGTTATCTTATAAGGTAAATATAAAATAATGTGTATATATATATATATGTTCTATTTTAAAATATGTAAAAATAATTAATCAATTAGTAATTTTGTTTTCTAGAATATCATCTAATTAATTGTCCTCTGTTCAATAAAACATTAACGGTTGTCTTTTGGATTCTACAAAAATTAATTTCATCCAACTAATTATTTGTTTATTGTTACCATCCTCTCATTTAATTCTTTAAAAAAAACTGATCATATAATTATAACTCTAGTCTAATATTTTGTGTTATATATTTTTTTCTCGTTAATGTATATGCTCTATTTGCTCTCGTGTTGTGCTTGTGTTTATAAAAAAATATTGATTCTAGGTGTATCGTCCATTACTCGTTCGATACTCGATAATTAAACGGTAAGGATAGGATAAGGATAAGTTAAATTTTAACGGATAATGATAGAGTATAGGTAAGAACATTTCAAACGAATACGAATTAGAAAATAACTCCATCCGACGCATATCGTACCCATTAACATCCCTCCTTCCACCTGAGCAGCACCAGAACAAATAAATCCAAAACAAATTCTTAATTATTCAATAGAAAAACAAAAAGTGTCATAACAAAATCAGTTATATTTTCAGGTAAAACTAATAATATCTAATTTTCTTTGAAGCAAAAAAAATGTTAACTCCGTAGAGAAACAAGCTTGATCAATCATATATTTTATTCACCTCCTTCATCTCCTTCTTCACCTCCGTCGGTTCTTCTCCTCCGTGATTTCCTCCCTCTTCCGGCGCGGCGGCGCCACACCATCTTCTTCTCTCCTCTGTACCCTCCTCCATCTCTTTTTTTTTTTTTGAAGGAGATCTTTTTTTTTTTTGAAGGAGGTCTCTTTTTTTTCTTATTATGTTAAATTTGACTAAATAGAATGATAACTGTCCCACAAACTTCACTAGAGTGTTTCTTCCTTTGGAGCAATAACTTTTTATGCACATTGTACTGACTTCATTGTTTTGAATTGAGTGATATCATAATTCTCTGTAAATTATTGGAAAATAACTTATCTGGTTATTTTGGTATTTCCTTTAGCACTATGATTAATACATACATGATATCTATGTCATAATTACTAATTTTTAAAGTATGTAATTATATCTTGAATACTATGAAATAATTTCTCATAGATGTATATTTTTTATCTTCATTATGATTTTAGCATAGTCACTTTGTCACTTCTAATAATTTCTTCATTATCATGTAATAACAACTTCGAAATATAAAGTGAAAATTTAGAAAATAAAGTGAAGCCAAAACTGAGAGAGCACCAGTGAGGAAGCAAAAATTTGTTAATATGCAAACGAACTATATTTTCTTTTTATTTTTGACTAATTAATTCATTTGATTTTTTAATTTGTAAGCCAAGATAATAAAATAGATGTATGGCAATTGGAAAATAAGAAATAAAAAGTGAAATGTGAATAGTAAAAATAAATAGCTAGTGTTAAAACATTTATTTGGAAAATGGTAAAAATAATATTATTTTTTTTGTTATTCTCAAGAGAAGTTATATTTTGTCACATCCTTTCCAACCAACAAACTCAGTTTTCAACCCAATCTTATTAGAACTGTCTCACTCCTAGTTCCGTAGCTTTCTTTAAAAAAGAGAATTTATTCAATAAAAAAAAGAGAATTTACAGTTGTATAACAGTTCAGATCCTAGAGATATTTTCGTTTCTCAATTCTCCTCCAGAATTTACGAAAGGATATTAGACTTTTCTAAGAAAGTAACCTCCTTTTTCCTATGAAAAGTGTTGTAAGATCAAGATGGATAACGATGGATTAGAAATAAATAATGCTTCTTAATTTTAGCACCAGTTATTGTACCAGTGGTACAGTTCTTGTCATACATCAGTACATCATCTTCAACAGTGTCAACTATCAAATGCAGTTAACTGATGTCCTGTTTTAGTTTCTCTTTTAATTTAAAGAACCCTTTTTTTTTCTTTTGTACAGTTCTACAATGGATTTTGGAAGTTCATTAATCAAGAATCCATTGATTCGGAGGAATTTTAAAATTGTATTAATTCGAATCTGATTTAGTATCTCGTTCAATTCAGCAAAAAGAAATTTAACTTTCATAAAAAAAAAAAGAAATTTAACTGCAAAATTTATGTTTGATAGCAGACTCGCTTTTGAGAAGATATGGGGTTAGATTTATAAGAAAATTTGTGACAAATTTATCATGATAAGAGATAAAGATGATATTTTTTCAATTTTAAGTATTAAAAAAAGTATACTCGACAAAAATAAGTTTCTAACATGCATCAAATGATAGTTCTCAATCCCTTAAAAATTATTTTTTTGGTATGTAAAAACATTTTTAATAATTAAGTTGGCTGATTCAACTTAGTCAAAATTTGCAATGTTATGCCAAACACATGCGATCCATCTTATTGTATGTTGATTGAAAAACTTTAAGCGAATACAACAAGAAATTGAAATTAATTTATAATTTTAAAATTAACACATGCACTCAAAAGACATCGGAATTTTTTTAGTCTAATATATGATAGAGATGGCAAAGTCATTGTCAATGAAACTATTGTCTTAATCGTACGGTTCACATTTGTGGAGGAATGAGCCAGAGATTTAACCAGAGGAGGACAAAAAATTTCAACATAAGTGTATATTTAATTTTTTTTCGATCGGTGAGATCAACAAATTTTTGTATTTTTTTCCCGTACAAAAATATCATTTTAGAAACATAATTTTGAAAAAGATTAATAATGAGCTATGCTACTCGAATGTTTTGAATACCTTACCGTTCGGCAGGAACGAATCTAGGACTACCGTCAGTGAAGGGCAATATCTAATATTTCTGTCAGAGTGAGCTAAGATTTGAATCATATGTATATTTTTGTAATTTTCTCACTATAAATCATTATTTTAGAGACATGTTTTTAAATATTTTTTGTCAAATTACATAATATACAATATATATTTTGAAAAGAAAAAAAATAAGGGTGGGGCAAGCACTCTGAATGGATCCGTCCCTGTGTATCGGATACTTCTTGGATATTTGGATACACCTTGGGGTGCGTATTCATGACGTGACATATTTGAGAATGATGTATTCGATTATTTTATCCACTTCAATCGGAAAATATCGTCTTCGATACGCCTCGATACATTTAGATAGTTCACATAACAATCAAGTCTTGTAAAATAGCTGATCTTTTTTTATATCGCTGAAAAATGAGTGAAAAATGAAGCATGGGAATCTAAATTCAAGACAAGCCAATTATTAATTTTTAATTAATTTATTCATTAAATTCTAATATATTAAATTAATTTTCAATTAGAGTTTAATATATATATAGTTGTGACCCGCATCTAAGGATTTTTGAAATTACTGTTTCGCCGCATTCATATCGTATCGATACGATATTCATACCCACACTCGTACAACATAAATAATGAGAAATAATTTGCTAAGTACTTCTTAAAATTATGGATATTTTTTTTGAAAAGAACACATAATATTCTAAATCTATAGAAATCATATCGTATCATAAAGGGCAATTGTTTTTCACAACTAGATTGAGGGGGGTGGAGCTAGAGAGAGGAGATGTTTTCTTCGAAAAATCTTCCTGTTTTGATTCTTTGGAACAACTTCATGAATTCTATATACTCATGGCGCGACATTACGGCACCATTCATTTTTACAGTGGAATGAACAGTGTTTTCACTATTCATCGCTATAGGAAAATCACTGCAAGTTTTTTTGCCTTTGCTTTTTTATTTTTTTTATTATTTAAACGATTTATTATAATTTTATTATTTTAATACGAAAGTTTAAAATTTAACTTTTTCACGCGGAGCGCAAATCAGAACGCTAGTTTAGATCATTTCAGAAAGCCTTCCAAACTTTTTTGTGGTAGGCGTACCACCACCTAGCTCCGACTAGGCTTCTAAATACGGGCCGGGTTGGGTACCCGTGGATCCGACCCGCCTGGATCCACGGGTATGACGGGTCCAACTGGGCGGGTCTCTATGGGTCTGAACCCAAAACCCCCAACCCGACCCGTTATAAACCCGGGCAGGTCGGGTCGGGTTCGGATCGGTCCATTTTTTCGATTTTTTATTTTTCGAATTTTTTTGAATTTTTGAATTTAAAAAAAATTCTGCACATTATTTTAATATATATATATTTTTCGAATTTTTTTGAATTTTTTATTTTTTTTATTTTTTTGAATTTCTGTACGGATCTAGAGATTTTGGGTCTATCCGATCCGTGCTAAATTCGTGAATCCGCCAACTATGAATCGGATCGGATCTGAGCCACGGAACGAATCGGGCACGGACGAATCCACGGACGAGTAATTTTACAACTCTAGCTCTTGACCTTGCGTTTGTTTTGTATTATTGTTCCAATTAGAACCGTTTGGAATGAAATACTACGCCACACGACACCACGCTATACGCAGCCAGAACCATCTGATATATGTTTAATGTCTCGAGATTCGTGTTCTAAATCCAAAAATCCCTGCCGTTCACCATAAGAGTCCGAACAGTTGATATCACTTCTAGTCTAGCTCTGCAGCTTTCTTTTAAAAAAAAAAAGCCATTTGAAGAGTTGTATCGACGTTGCGACCTGAAAGATATTATAATTTTTCTCAATTCTACTGCAGAATTTATGAAAGAGTATTGGACTCTGCTAAGTAACCACGGATCCAAATTTGCTACTGTGCAGTACCGTCTAGCGCAATAGCAGACGATCCGAATCAACCGTCTATTTTGAATAGATCGTCAGCGATGAAAATAACAAAGAGTCTTTAAATTTTGACACGAATCTTAAAACAAATAAAGAAAATCGAACGACTCTGATACTGCGCTACACGATACTGCACACTGCAAGATTCGGATTCAGTAACCACTGTTTTCATGAAAAAGTGTTGTTACTGTAAGATGGCGTCAGATAGCGATGAATTAGAAATGCATTTATGCTTCTGAACTTCAGCACCGCTCTTAGTACCAGTTTTTGTCATACATCACATCAACATTCTCAACTAAAAAAAAATCTCATGTTTTAGTTTTTTTCTCAATAGGTTAGTTTAAAGAACCCATACTTTCCTTTGTATAATATTTGTGGTAAACATTAAAGGTGTATTTTAGGAAAGATTTCAAGGTGATTATTTTCACAATTTGAAGTTTTATACAATAAATTTATGTAATAAGTTTGCAGAACTGAAAGCAGAAAATTATAAGATTATAAATTTCTTAAATTTATAGATTGATGGCATTTTAGATTTATTTTTTCAGTTTGATGTCCATTTGCTACTTTATGAAAAATTATTAAGGCAAATTCTGCTATGGATCAAAATTAACTTGATCTCACTACTATCGATGCAAAATTAACTTGATTGTACAATTATTGATGATGATCAATGAATACAATTAATTTGAGTTTGAATTTTTTTTGTCCACAGAAGACTCACTCAATTATTAAATATGAAATGTTGCCAAATCATATGAAATTTGGCATTCTTTAATAAAATATAAGAAATAACTCAACTCGTATAAAAGTTCAAACAGAACAAATATGTATAAGAATACATCTATATATTTTTTCTTAATTTTCAAATTTACTTAAAAAAATAATTGTCAGTATTGTCAAAATAACCGTTCTGAATATATCTTTTCTCTTTTATAATTTGTTTCTCTTCACGTAGTTTCAACGAACACTGAATTTTGAAATTAGACATTTATTTTCTTTTTGTATGTTTTAAATCCCAGAGATTGTCAACTCAAAGAATTATAAAAATTGAGAAAAAACACGATAACAACACAATAAACTTTATCACAAATTATAATTACACTGAGAGTCTGGGAACAAGGAAAACAGATACACTGCCATTATTTCGATGGCAGAATACTGTTATTGAGTGGTTGACAGGTATAACCCACAAAATAATGAGATCCTCTGATTCAAATCTACTATGAATCAGCTGCCATAGTTACTCTGACATCGAAATAATGACAGCAGATACTGATCCTGCCAGTTAGTATTTGTCCATATTATTATCCTTATATTCATGTTTATGTTTATGTTTCACAGCTGGAGGCGTTCATCTAAAATTCATGCCATTAAACTCAGATAAGAGTACGTACAACAAACTTTTAAGCATGAGCTTGAAAGCAAAATGCATGATCGCTTAATTTAAATTTGAGAAGCTTTACATAAATTATGAAGGAGCAGTGAGAAGTTGTTTTCCATTTGATATGCCAAAATTTAAATGGAGACAAATTTCAAAAAGAAATTCTGTTCTTTTGTATTATTTGCTCAACCCTTTATCTTAAATTATTAAATCTAGAAAATATGCTTAGAACATTACTTTTCAGAAAATATAAAACATTTGAGATGTTGGTGAATTCTGATAAAAATCTTTTTTTTTTGTATATGATTGAAATTTATACTTTTGTGACGATTTCATTTAAATATTTTGAAAGAAAAAACCACTATGTCGTATGAATACGTGATAACAATAAAACATTATTATACTAAATCTGCATTTATCTTAAATTAATGTAAACCACTTTCACATAATTTGGATTGAATACACAGAACATCTTTTAAGCAAATATTGTACTATTAGATTTTTAATTGTTGTACTATTAGTTTTTCTAGGAAAGTATTATTAGTTATTTGAATGAAATCTATATTGTGACATATAAAATAATATAAAATTTATCTATCATATTTATAAATATGTTTTATTTTAGTCAATAAAACGTTGTTAACTATTTTTCAAAAAAAATTATACTTTTAAGTTTTAATGTAAAGTTTGAGATCAAAGTTCAAAGTAATTTGAGATTAAAATTACCGTAATTAGAAACTAAATATATGGATTTGAATCTACTAGTAATAGTACATGTGCCAAGCAACGGAAGACATTATGAACGAAAAAGAATCATTTAAATTGCGTGTTGATCAACTACTATTTTAGCGTGTATCACATTTTTGTGAATTATTCGACGCATATTCAAAATTATGTGTTCTTGAATTTGAGTTATCGAAAAAATTTGAACAAATTTGTAAGTAATTTGAACTTATAAAACTCCAAGCTCTTTTATTATTTATATAGGAGCATGGCTAAAATAATATGCATAGTACACCACATAACGTACTATGCGTCCATTTGTATTTAATTTGGTCATTAAATTGATATTTAAGTTGCTCAATAAATTCTTCATATCAAAATCTTGTAGGAAATAAAATTTCGTGATTTTTAGAGCTTTCTTGCTATTTTTTAAATATTTTTTAAAAACAGCCCAGAAATGGCACTTTTGTAGTATTAAATCTGGACTGTTTTTAAAAAATATTTAAAAAATAGCTAGAAAGCTCCAAAAATCACGAAATTTAATTTCCTACAATATTTTCATATGAAGAATTTATTGAGCAACTTAAATCTCAATTTAATGACCTATATCTATATGCATAGTACAAAATGGGATGTACTATGCATATTATTTTAGCCATGCTCTTTATATAGTATATATAGTATAATTATGAGTATCATGACACCAATAGATTGATACTCATTAGCTGGAAACGAAATCCTCTCCTATATTTTTTGGGCGGTGCTATTATAAGCGCAATATTTCCAATATTCAATGCAGAGACAAACTTTCTCTATTTTTCCGATTTTGCCTCTAACTAAAACATGTAGATAGATTTGCACTGCCAAAATAATCAATGCATTGTTACTTTGAAAAAAGCAAGCACTATTTTATGATCTGAAATTCTGTTTATACAAAGAAACTATCAAATACATATAAATGATTTGGCTTGATACATTCTCTTATTTCTCTTCAAAATTATAATTTCGATAATGATCAACGCCAACTATAAAATGTCATTATCACTTAATGATACGAAATTTATGTTTGAAATTATATTGAAAGAGTTACATATTAGTAAATATAAAACAGTTATGTCTGAAAGCTGGTATTAAATTGTTACTAAACTATAAAGTATATTGATAATAGAAATGAGTTTGTTTTCCATGTCAAATATGTTGACATTAGAAGTAAGTTGTAATTTATATGTGTTAAAAATATCTAATATGCCAAGTATTATTGTATGTATCTGAATCTACGATATTGAAAGTAAATTGTGTTGCATTTTTTTAATGTAACACAAACTAAAAAGGTTGATTGTATGGAAAATTTTAAAAATTATGTAATAAAAAATTATAAGAGTAAAATGTTCAGCACCAATTAGCACAATATTTTCTAGAAAGGAAAAAAATCATGTTTTCAAAAAATGTTTAACATATGTTAACCTTGAGTCGATCATTTAATCGTTAAACTTTAAAATGAAATAAAATATAGTTAAATTATAATATAAATAAATTTTTAGATCTATTTTTCGAATATATAAAATACCAATTTATAAAATTTTATGCTTAATAGTAATGGAATTATGAAAGAAATGCAAAAATAATAAAAGTAAAGTACTTAAAAAATTTACATATACAATTACACTATTATATTGCTATATCCAAAATATTTAAAAAAGTGAGAAATTTATAGAGTTGAAACAAGACTTATGGAGTAAGTTCAAATTTTTATTTTTTCGATAACTCAAATTTGTTCCTAGTCATCGCTAGTCTTTCTAAATTACTCACATAGTATAATAAAATGCACCAATAAAACTTCTGTTGAGCTCAATTTCTCAAACAAAATGGACTTGAACCATTTTATTAGCTTGAATAAGATTTAATTGCCAAAAACAATTAAATCCATTTTATTCTAAAAATTACAATCTAACTTTTTAAATGAAAGTTAAAATTCATTTTTTTGTTTTAAAAAATTACATTTGAATTATTAATTATATTCAATTAGAACCACTTTATACTCATGTCGAGTATATCACAGTTGAAAACGACATGATTGATGTACATTGATAGTCAAATGACAATATGTGAATAATCATTCTTATAATAATTACCATATATAATTTGTACAAATGACATTATTGTCCTTATAGAATCAAGCATTGTGGATTAGTATCCTCTAGTTTGAGGGTATTTTAGTCCATAAAAAAATAAGACTATGACCAAATGGAGAACTCCATTTCTTAGATGCTTTATAAGATAGTATAGATTATTTAAACCTTGTTTACAATTTTATTTGAGCATTTAACATTTTATTAAATGGTTAAGAAATAAGTAAATAAATGCTAAGAAATTGTAAAAATATCATAATATTGGAAAAGTCAACTTAAATTATTAGGGAACGACAAGTATATAAGAAGCCAAATTCAATATCAAATGATACGGAATTAAGTACTTCCAACTTCTTACGGATGAAAAAAAGAGTATCGATAAATTACTGTTATTTTATAGAAGATAATAAATTGTTCTCGATAAAACTTTTTTTAAATATATAAGAGATTTTTTATACTTTGGGCATTTACTATTTTTCAAATGCCTCTTAGTGAGATTTGAATCTTTGTGCTCCAAAAATTTGAACTCATTGATTCAGTGAAATCATTCTAGTTAGCTATCGCTTGAGCTATTAGATCATTTGCTTAATAGAAATTATATGCATTTTTTATTACATTAAAATTGCCAGTACTTGCAGATATATGAAAAAATAAGCAGTACTTGGGTACACTATTTATTGGATATATTGAGTACTCCATACAAAATTCAGATCGTTCAATTCATCAAGATTGACTCAAAAGTAAATTTATGTCTTAAACTAGCTAAAAAGTATGCATCAATCTTGATGAATTGAACAACCAAAAATTGAATGGAGTATCTAGTCGATAATGTACCTACATTTTTGCCCAAAAAATATTAGAAACTCACACTCAAAGAAAAAAAATGAATGACATATAATAAACAAAAACTGAGAATTAAAGATACTATTTTAAAGTTAATTCCGTTATGTTATGGACCAAAATTAATTTGATTGTATTATTATTAATGCAATATCAGCTTGATTATATAACTGTTGATGACAATCAACGATTATAATTAATTTGTATTTGAAAATTTTGTTCATAAAAAAATCACTATAATTTTATATTTTGAATCGAATCGAATTTTAAATAAAATTTATTCCGTCAAAACTGATTGTTTCATGATTTGTGTAATGATTTCATAATATGGGATTTGGTTGGTTGCTAAATGATATATACTAGACGTATGTGCTCGCGTACCGCGCGAAAAACTACAAAAAAAGCAATGGCATAAAAAATTGCAAAAAAAATTGGAAAAAAAATTGCTACTGTATTTTCACTGTAGCACATTACAGTGAAAATATTATTCATAACCACTGTAGCTACGCATGTTCAAATAGATACGCGTATCGTATTGTATTGTATTGTGTTGTATTGTATTGCGTATATACATGCGAAAATAAATATTATTTTTGGTTTAAATATCATCATTTAAATAATATTTATTTTTGTTTAAATAAATATTGGTTTTAAGTAATATTATTTAAAAAATGAAGAGAGAAGGGGAATGTGCTATATATTATTTAAAAAATTGGTTGTGTTATATATTATTTAAAAAAAATTGTAATATTTCCTAAAATGATATATACATGAGAAAAAATATATTATTTAAATAATATTACATTATATATACGCAGTATATATCATTTTTAAATAATATTTCAGTAAAAAATATATTACAAATAAGAACACAGAGGGTTTGGTTTCTATTCAACGTCGAAATTATACCTTATGTAGTGTAGCTGAATTTTGCAATATGACCAACCTTATTGAGTTATCGTAAATTTGACAGATTGGTTTGTTTTCAATGAAGCTTAAAGACCAAATAATAAATTTCTCCTCTTTGTTTTTTTAGGGAGAACATGGTAAGTGGTAACCAAATAGAGAGAACTGTTATAAGTGTTTTTTTATAAAACTGTACTATTTCTTTCAATTTAGCTTATGTCATGTGTCCATAAGAAGGCAAGAACCATGCATATCTACATATTGGGCTTCAATTATGGGCCTAAGGCTTTTGAAGTACCGAAAATGATGTTAAATAGGATAGCAGGAGCGCATGCGCGACGCATTTTCAGAGATGCGCGCTGAGGCAGGTGTGAACTCCAGACGGAACACGTGGAGAGCAGAGAAAAAAAACAGAAAAAACAAAATAGCACTGTTAATTCAGAATGTTGCACAATGATATATGTAATATCATCTGGGCTGTTAATGGGCCTTCGCTAGAGAGAGTTGCTGGGTGCTCTCTTCTTTTTTGTGCATGAATAGTATATAGGTTTTAATAAAAATAATTAACTTGGTGATGCTAAAATACAATTTTTATCCAAATGAAAAAATAGAAAGAAAGTATAGGATGGATTCTGGTAACTTTTTTTAAGTATAGAAAAACTAATATAAAAGATAAATATTAGTTGGGCCCAGCTTTCTTAGGGGCTTAAAATAAACATAAATTTGAAAAAGAAAAGAAAAGGAGTTCATGAGCAGTATGTATCTAGGGGTGGAGCAAGTGAGACGGGAGAGGAGGCAGTCGTCTCCTCTGAAATTAGTGTTTTGATAATGGGCCGGGTAGGTTCAAATTCGTCCGGTCCAACGGGTTGGTCGGGCCGGGTTTCGACGAGTTCAAATTTTGTCGGTCGGCCGCAATTCGTCTTAGGCTCATGGGTCAACGGACCGTTGGGTTTGAGACGGGTTCGGGATGGGCCGGCCCGGGTTGGGTTGACGGACTCAACGGGTCTTTTTTGAATTTTTGAATTTTTTTAAATTTAATGGGTTATTTTCGGGTTGGGACGGATTTTGCACGGGTTTGGGAGGGTTTCGGCGGGTTTCAACGGATTTCGACGGATTTCGGTGGATTTCAACGGGTTTGGGACGGGTTTTGGAAGGGTTTTGCACGGGTTTTGACGGGTCAGGTCAGTCCGGGTCGGTCCAATCTCGGGCCGAATTTGAGTCGAGTTTTTCCAAAAAAGTTTGACCGCAACTCGTTTTTTATCCCTAGTTTTTTTTTGAACGAATCCGCACAAGTGGGACCTCGAGTTGGGCCAAGTCGTGGCCTCAAATTTCCTGAACCGAGTCGGACTCGGACGGGTTTTGTCAAATCCCTAGACTCCATAGAATATAACAATAAATATACAAACAATACAATATGACGGTGATACGTAAATGATTTCATGTGGCGAGTTAATATAACAATAAATATAATAATATTGTTCTTAATTAATATAAGAGCTAACTAGTATTAAATGATGTTAGATAACTACTGCAACAATAATAGAAAAAAAATTTAAGAAAAAGGGGTAAATTAAGTTTGAAATTTAATAAAAAATATTTGAACTTTTCTAATTTTGTAATGGAGAAATTAAATAAAAGGTACTTCCGTACTTGCAGCGGCATAGAAAAATGCAGCACAGGTTATTTTTAGTTTTTAAAAGCATTGTTCAAGATTTGAATGTAAATTTAAGGATTCTATACTTTAGTTTTTTTATCGGCTCGTAGATTTACAACACATCTGTTCACACAAAAATTAAAAATAAACTTAAAAAATTCTTCATTTTTTCAACCTGAACTTTAACTCCAAACTTTTTTCACAAAATTCTTATGCATTACCATGCACTAAATAGAATTTGACATCTTGCGGAGATGCGTTGAGAACTCAAAAAGTTGGAGTGTCTAATCACCACCTCACACCACATCCATCCTCCAATAGAAATAGAAAAGAGAGGCATATAAAAATAGATAGAATAATGTATATCTCCTTCTAAAAGTTTAAAATTCATATTTTTCCTCCAAACTTTCTAATATCATATTTACCTTTCTGAACAACAAAAACTCTCAGATATATTTCTATTGTTTATCCCATTAAAATCAGATCTACACAAATAAATTTCCATTTTACCTCACTCTACTAACCATATATTTCAACTCCTCCTGTGAAAGAATTGGAATAATCTAACTGTGCTCGATAATTGATCCTGCCAGCACACATGCGGCATGCCCTTCTGCAAGCCTCGTTATATTTTGAAGACAATCTCCATAGGTAATTGGTACGCACGAAGCTCGTTATATTTTGCGAACCTTGATTTATTTCGAATCTAGTTGAAATTTCCAAGTCCTGAATTACCTGAGACCAAGTCCGAATATGAAGCTGCCCAAGTAAAAAGCTGAAATCTGAAAAACCAAGCTTAAGATGTCATCAATCACGTAGGAATAGTGATAATAATGTAGCAGGATACATAAGATGTAGTCGTGTAGATTATTTTCCACCAAAATAATTCTCTTTTGATAAAATCTCTTGGGGTTTTTTTTTTTTGAAGGGACATGTTCCATTACTTTCTGCATCACCAGTGCATGAGCTGCTCAGCTGCATATCTTATCTTTGCATCAGCTGTCACTGTGTCACACGTGTAATTCTAAGTGCAATAACGGTTGTCTTAGGTCTCTCACAGGTAATTTGGTTTTCCTTTTTCTATATTAAAAAAACTATTAGCTACCTGTTGAGATTAAAATTTCACCATCCATTTTTATCAAATAAACAAACTTAATTTTTCGTAAATGTGATACACTCTGCACATGTTTAAGATAAACATCTGGTAACATTGGAAGCGTAAAATTCAACAAAATATTATGACAGCTAATGTCTGATGCCGATGGTATGGTTCAAAACATACGTACTTCTGAAAATAAATAAAGTTAGTTTTCACTTTTTTTTTTTTTGAAACAAATGGAGCGCCCCATCACTTCCATTCAATGAAAACAGAAGCATACAGAATAACAAACTACTTTCTGTTACTCAGGATCATCCCTTTTCACCTGTGTTACTCGGATACGCCATTTTCCTAGCCGTACGCGTATCGGATACGCCTCGGATACGGATATGCCACGGATACGGTGCGGGTGCGTATCGGATACGCCACGTGGCGTATCCGATTATTTTATATTATTTGACCGACGGATACGGTCAAGATACGTTTTGGATACGTTTCGGATACGTTTTGGATACGTTTCGGTTACGTTTTGGATACGTTTTGGATACGTTTCGGATACGTTTCGGATACGTTTTGGATACAAATTGAGTTTTTTAGTAATATTAAATAAGCAATTGTGTATATTATATAATATTATTCACGCCACGTAATTTGTATAGTATTATTTTCGATATAATATGAACTCTTTTGTCAAGAAAGTGTTTAATCAAATGCTTATATTTTTTGTTATTTCACAAGTATCAATATATATTAAAAAAAGTTGAATATAAAAACAAATTTCAAGCATTTTAATATATAATATGATTTTTTATTATATATATATATCCGCACCCGTATCCGCGATTTTTTAAAAATGCCGTATCGCCGCACCCGCACTGTATCGGATACGATACGCGCACCCGCACTCGTGCAACACAGCTTTTCACAGAACTCAGACCCCTTGTTCGGCACCAGAATCAGTCATCTCCTGAAAATAAATAAAATTAGTTTTCACTTTTTATAATTTTATTTTAATTGTTAGTGATTTGCAGGTCATCAAATGGTTCGGCTGGTAAAGCTGGTGGTTTATATGGTTGGTTAGTACTTATATAGTAGGGAAATTTGTCTATATGCCATTACATAATACGTCAATTGTCAAAATGCCACTGCATAACAAATAATTGTTAAAATGTCATTAAATTTGATAATTATTTGTGTTTATGCCACTATTTCGATTTTAATACAATTAAAAAATAAACAAATTCGAAAATACCCACAATGAGTGATTACTTGTTTAATGGCATTTTTACAAGTACCAAGTAATCACTCAGAATCACATATTATATTTGTTTTTAAAGGGAATAAATAGGCTCCGCAGGTGTTTTGTCACAACACACAAGTAAACATAATTTATCAATTGAACTGATATTTTAGATTACAAGTATATACAACTAACTAATCCAACATTTGGAATTTAGTTTTATGCCATCAGCACTGTATATGTGGTTAAATATTTCGTAAACTAGAACAAGGTCAAATAGTAATCTAACCAACTTAAATTATATGGAAATATAGTTTAGTACTTCTTGTATAGAAAGCAATTTAAAACTTTGTTAGTGTATCTGAACTGAACTTAATTTAAGACTACGTGTTTGTAACTATCACTGCCAATGTAGATCAGGTTTAGAGGTTATGTATTTTATTTGGATTTTTTGAATTTTGAAGAACTGATAAGGAAACATCCGTCACAATTCAAGATAGCAAATAACCGTGATGTTGGAATATATCTCTTTCTGTTTCAATTTGGATATCCTACGGGTTTGATGAACTTTATTTTATTTGCTTCATTTATTGCAGTATTCTTTCTTTAAGCAATTTATGGATTGATTACAATAGAAGACTATGCTACAATGAGACTTCGCCTCATAGAGGTAAGCAGCACCAGTGCTTTCCTGCTCTACATGAAGATTTAATTTAACGACAAAATAGTACCAGTTCTCCCTTCGATATTTTAACCAGATACAAAACTAGCAGTACCAGTTCTCTCTTGGAGATTGTATTCAATAAAATGAGGTTTGCAAAAGGGCGTGTGTGCCGACAGGATCAATTATCTAGCGCAGTTGGATTAGTCCAATTCTTTCACATGATGAGCTGAAATATATGATTAACTGAGTGAGGGTAAAATGGATTATATGAGGGTTTTAGGGTTTTAGAAGGTTAAATATGATATTAGAAAGTTTGCAGACTAAATATGTAACTTCAAATATTTGAAGAGATGTATGAAATTCTGCCTACAAGATATTATGTAGATAAATCACCTTCTGAATGTACCGTTCACAGCCTACCTTCTCCAATCTCCAGCAAGAGCAGGGGAGGGATGGTTATAGATTCAGCTTCTAGCTTGACACTGCTGGAGGAGTCGGCCTATCATGTGAAGAAGCACAAGTTCATGCAGCAGGTTTGAGGTTTCCCCTAAGCTGCCCTTCTGGCGCATATATATGGTGGAGACCTCTGCTTCACCATCTCCCCTGAAAAGGATTTAAGGGGCTTCCAGTCTTGTCAACAAATATAGTAGGATGCAAGGACCCAAAAAAGTCAAAATGTATATACAAGACAGTACAAAAGCTAATTCTGAATTAGCAGGATGCAGGGAGAACCAATTTCAGTGTTATTTGTTTGTCAAGGTGAAAGCCAGAACTGCATGTTTGTATCTGGTGGCCAAGATTTCAGTCTGTTTTCTCTTTTCTTATAGTTAGGAGCAAATAGGCCACCAACTATCATTTACAAAGGAAAGATATTATTACAAAAGGCTAATGAAAACCTAAAACCCATCCATATCAGACTCCTGTTTCAGTCTATTCCAATACGACATCCATTGATCCTACCTCATCACATGGCATATGTTACCACTTGCACAGGAATTGGAACAATTATCAATCCATTCTCTATAAGATGCTTTTATCAGTTGGGAACTTCTGTGCGACCATTTTAGATCCAATGGGATAGGTGGTGTTCAGCTGGTCAAGGTATAGGACCAAAATGTGTAAATTTATTATTCATATTTCTTTTTATCCTGGAAAGATGCGGCATTTGTACATGTACCAACTATTCTATTACCAGTACAACAAGCAAGAAGAACATGCACTTAATAATTGCTACTGCAACCTATTCCGTTGAGAAAAAAGCTGAGAAATCACATACCGAAATGAGAAATGAGAAATCGCAGCTTTACTAGAAGCAATACATGAACGATTGTAGATGTAGAGTTGACGTGTAGAATATAATCTCTTTTTAACGGTGACCTCACTTACCAAACATCATATGAAATCTGACAACAACTACAATCAGATACAACCTTCTACATGTAAGATAGTTTTAGAATGTAGATAAAAGTTAGACTTTTTGACACATCAATAAGATGAGTGACAGAATCATATTTTGCTTACAGCACAACTTCAAAGTGAAAGATCTTGAAAATGATCAAACAATTGTTGGGCCCGTTCATATGCAAATCCACCGAATAATTTGACAAAATGCAGATCAAAAGGGGGATATTCTCAAACAATTAAGACATTGAATCGGTATAGCTACGAAATTTTCTAACATCAGAACAAATAGAAAGAAATTTAAGTGCAAAATTGTTTTCGATAGCAAAAGAATCATAGTCAGCACAGATAGATTGGATCTGCAGGGAAGCCAGAAAACAAGAAATCTGATCTCTGCAAAAACTTTCTATGTCTAAAATTTGTACAGAAACAAACACGAAGAAAATCGATCTGGCAAAAAAGTGAGCGAGAACGAATTGATACGAAAGAACCAATCCATCACCAGATAAAAATCAAGAAGCAAGAGATTCAGGAATCAAGAAGAATTATTACAAGAAATCAGAAAACAATTTGGACCATTTCTCGACTGAAACAGGAGTCTGGTATGGATGGCCAAGATTTCAGTATTTTTCTCTCTTCTTATAGTTAGTAGCAAATAGGCCACCAACTATCATTTACAAAGGAAAGTCCCTATTACAGAAGGCTAATGAAAACCTAAAACCCATCCATATCAGACTCCTGTTTCAGTCGATTCCAATACAATATCGATTGATCGGTTGATCCTACCTCATTTTTGTCTTATTTTTAATCGCATGGCATGCATTACCACTTGCACAGGAATTGGAACAATTAACAATCCATTCTCTATAAGATGCTGCTCATCAGTTGGAACTTCTGTGCGACCATTTTAGATCCAATGGGATAGGTGGGGTTCAGCTGGTCAAGGTATAGGACCAAAATGTGTAATTTATCATTCTTATATCTTTCCTTTTTTTTCCCCTGGAAAGATGCGGCATTTGTACGAGTACCAACTATTCTATTACCAGTACAACAAGCAAGAAGAACATGTATTTAATAATTGCTACTACAACCTATTCCATTGAGAAAAAAACTGAGAAATCACATACCAAAATGAGAATGAGAAATTGCAGCTTTACTAGAAGCAATTCATGAACGATTGTAGATGTAGAATTGACATGTAGAATCCAATCTCTTTTTACGGTGACCTCACTTCCATACATCATATGAAATCTGGCAACAACTACATTCAGATGCAACCTTCTACTGTAAGATAGTATTAGAATGTAGATAAATGTTAGACTTTTTGACACATCAATAAGATGAAGTGACAGAACAATATTTTGCTTACAGCACAACTTCAAACTGAAAGATCTTGAAAGTGATCGAACAACTGTCGGGCTCGTTGATATGCAAATCCACCAAATAATTTCACAAAATGCAGATCAAAAGTGGGATATTCAAACAATCAAGATATTGAATCCGTAGAGCTACGAAATTTTCTAACATTAGAACAAATAGAAATAAATTTAAGTGCAAAGTTGTTTTCAATAGCAAAAGAAATCACAGTCAGCACAGATAGATTGAATCTGCAGAGAAGGCAGAAAACAAGAAATCTGATATCTTGAAATACTTTTTGTCTAAAATGTGTACAGAAACAAACACGAAGGAAATCGATCTGGCAAAAAATTGAGCGAGAACGAATTGATACGAAAGAAGCGATCCATCGGCAGATGAAAATCAATTAGCAAGAGAATCAGGAATCAGTTTTATTGCAAGAAATGAGAAAAAAATTTGGACCATTTCTCGATTTGTGCGTGTCATCCTTGCGCAGGGGCCATGCTAATCTTCTCTGTATCGTTCCAATTTTATCGGATGTCTCCGAAGAGACGATATCCTTCTCTCGACGACTCTATATACGAACGAAATGGGTATGCAACTAAACAAAGTGGGATTAATTAGCGATCGAGATTATCGAATTCCGGAGCGCGATGTAAGACTGGGTCACTGCTCGCTGGACCCACTTCGCTTGTAACTGCTATGTTCTACAATAAAAAGGAAACTAATCCAACCCAATTGAGAAAGCCCATGAATTATTGGAATGAAATCTGCTGCTCACATATCCCTACTCATCATTTTACTCGCATAAATCTGAATCGTTCAGAATTTTGAATTTATTATAAAATCAATGAAAACAATTTTCTTCACCGGAAGATAATTTATTATTTAATATTTAATCTTATATACCAAAGGATCATAATAGCTTGCATGACTACAGTTTTAATGTTCAACATATTTAGGTTTTATGGATTATCTAATTTGTAAAAAAATTAGTGACTTTTTAAAAATGCAGGTGCTTAATTAAATATCCCAAAACATAAGATGTTTCCTTCTATTTTTATTTTGATTTTGTATGATTTATTTTATTGATATATGAAAAGTAAATATAATATTGATATATAATAATACTATAAAAATTAATATTGAAAATTATAAAGTATTATAATTTAATATTTAAACGAGGGCACATAGTCATTTCGTACTTAAAAGTTCGCACTTGGTAATGAAAAATAAATTTACTAGAGAGAGAGCAAAAGAGGAGTCGTTATCAATTTGTCATTGATTTTGTTATTCAGAAGAAGGGTTGTATTTATGCTATGTTATTCAAATACTTCACAGTATCTTGTCGCATTATATCCGATTAGTTACGTGACGTATCGAGATTGACGTATCCGATTATTTTATACTTTGACCTACAAATTCGATTTCCGATACGTCTCGATATGTTCCGAAACTCCACGTGACAATTATCCATTTATTAAATGTACGGTAAGTAATACTATTTTATATATCAGAAAGAAAGAAATAAAATGATAAATCCATTGTTGTAAGTTGTAAATTAAGGTTATAAATTTATTTAGATCTGGAATTCATATACCAAATTTCCATCTGAAACGCATCGAAGGATCAGACCTGAATCCAACCCCCATAAGGCCATAACTGAACTTAACCGCAATGAATTTGAATTTCAGACCTAGAAGACAACCTGAATCAGACAAACAATGGATTCGTATCACCTACTTTGCAAAAAAAAAAAAAAAAGTAGGATAATGCTTCTCATTTTTGAACTGTTGGATTTAAATGAACGAATAAGATTTACAGTCTCCTGAATCTCAACAGTGACGATTGAGCCGTCCAAATCAAATCCGACGATGCAGACATCAAAAGCAGAACCCTCTTTTTTTGCAAAATAATAGCAGATACGGATCCGACAAACAATACATCCCACGACAAAATATTTATTTACAAATCTAATGTATATTTTTTTATTCTATAAATAACTAAATAATTTAAATGACGCGACAATCTATGTAGTAGAAACATTAAGATGTCGCCTAAGGGCTTTAAATCAAAAAAAAAAAAACATTAAGATGTAATTGATATGACCAAATTCAATACTTCCTTAGTTGAGGCATATACAATATTAAAGCAAACAAATTAGTACAACTTTTTAACATAAAGCTGATGTGTACTGAAACATAACTCCCCATCAGCAAGAAATATATAAATATAATAACACTATTTTACAAGCATCATTACAAATAGATCAAGACATTATGTACTTGAAAATTGTGTCCTATAATTATAGTAGCCACCATCGACCTGCTGAGAACTTCATTAATTAAAAGCGAGATTCCGATCACCACAATATTAAATAATTATAGAGTTATCATAATAATTTTTTATTATTTTTGAAGTCTAAATGGTTGATTCAAATCGTTAAACATGATCTCCACAATAAAATACGCTTTCAGATCAAAATTTATATTTTTTTTTAATTTTTTTATTATTTATTAAGATGGATGCAAAATATGACAAAGTTACGATAACGTGAACTATTGAATTTTGTTTCCATTTTAATAAATAATAAAAAAATTCAAAAAAAATATAAAAATGATTTGGGAGCGTATTTTATTATGAAGATCATGTTCAACGGTTTTGATCAACAATTTGAATTTTGAAAATGAAAAAAATAATTGTGATAACTTTGTAATTATTCAGAATTAGTCATCCGATCCCTCCTCTAATTAAAATACCGTAATACTCTTTTCTATTTTATTGTATTTATTTTATTTTTGCTGCTTCGCGTTTCACAACCAACAAAATCAGAAAATCGTTTTAGATATACCGGAGGCCAAAACACACAAAGTTTTAGGTACCGACGATGCCTTTTTGTCTTTGCTAAAATATTCTCTTCTGTTGTCAAGGGTTAGTACCAATACGACGAAATTTAGTATGAAAGACAAGAAAAGTAGACGGTACCAACCACAATCTGACTAGAGGGCTCAAATCCCGAAATTGAAGACAATAATGGTAAAAAGGGAACGGATTCATCTACCAGTAATTTCTCAGGAATTACCAGAGACAATTCAGCAAGAAGTTTTAGCTCTTACATATGTTCACTAGTCAGAGCCATTACCACTTTACCAGCAATCAATCATAGAACACGGCCCCATTTATCAGAAACAAATGCCTCACTCTTCATTTCCCGTGAAACAAATTGAATGCACCCTTCCACTTCTCAAACCCCGTGAACCCATTTATTTTCAATTCCATGTTAAAAATATACCATATATATATGCAATTAGACCGTTGCTTCCCTCCAAAACCAACGTTCATATCTCATCTCCCTGTGTTTAAAAATCAACAACCAGACATGTCATGCACTCGACTTCAATTACTCTTTGTTATCATCTATGTAATACCGTACTTATCACATGCCGAGTTCACGGTAATCCTGCCCGACACCTCCTCGGCCGCAATTCTGGACCCACCAACTCAGCCTGGTGATGCATCAACATCGGCCCGCACTGACCCGTCAGAACAGTTGGCAGCGCAAGCCATCATGGCAGCTACTGGAAACGACAGGGCAACATCTATCTCAGATGTGTGCCATGGCCGATGGCATGGTATCGAGTGCATACCTGGTCTTAACGGAGATGTTTACCATGTAGTATCGCTCTCTTTCGGTGCATTATCAGATGACACTGCCTTCCCGTCTTGCAGCAATGGTGCCACTCTGTCGCCAGAAATTCTCTCATTGCCTCACCTTCGCGCTCTCTTCTTCTACCGATGTTTTACGAGTAACTCACAGCCAATTCCTAGCTTTCTCGGGCAGCTGGGTCGCACACTCAGGTCATTGGTGTTACGTGAGAATGGCCATGTGGGGCCTATTCCAACCGAGCTAGGTAACTTGACTGCATTGCGTGTGTTAGACCTACACGGCAACAGACTCACGTCAACCATACCTAAGTCTTTCCAAAGACTTCAACATCTTCAATTGTTTGATTTGAGTCACAACAGTATCAGTGGTTCAATACCTGAATTCAAACTACCCAAATTGAGAATCCTTGACCTTGGACACAATGTATTGCATGGACAAATTCCAGAAGGTTTCGGCCAATGTGGATCCCTTTTGAAAATGGATCTAAGTAGAAACCGTCTTGCCGGACCAATACCAGATTCAATTGGCAAGCTGAAAAACCTAATTCTTCTTGATTTGAGCCACAACTCACTCATGGGCCCACTTCCAGTCACACTAAGAGAAATGCATGCTCTGAAAGCATTGATACTTAATGGCAATTCCATGCAAGAATTCACAATTCCCAGCAAAATATTTACCGGGCTTGAGAATTTGATCGTGTTGGTATTATCTGATATGGGTCTAGTCGGACCTATACCGGACTCCATCGGATATTTACCGAGACTTAGAATTCTTCGTCTAGATAGAAACAAATTCAACAGCTCTATTCCAAAATCCTTTAAAAATTTAAAGAATATTAGCGAATTAAGTGTCAGTAGCAACCAATTGACAGGACCAGTGCCATTTGGTAAGGAAATGGTATGGAAATTGGGAAATAAATTGAGAGTGCACAACAATTTGGGGCTTTGCTTTGATTATAGAAATTTAAAGTGGAATGAAGAGATTGGATCAATGTCTGGAATTGGAAAATGCAAGAGGGGACCTATAGAAGGTCAAGTTAGAAATGCCAATGCTATAGGTGTGGCTAAACACCAAACAAAGCATTTAGAACTGAGGTTTGATTTGCAAGTTTCTGGGGCTGAACTGATATACTTGGTAAATTATAAGGTTTTATTATTACTTGTAGTTCTTATGTTGTAGGGGATGATTTTATAGGAAAAAATATTTAAATAAGGTGTTAGGACTTCTATTATATTTATTTACAGGGATTGACAGGGATTAAGTGTCAGAAATAAGAATATGTACTAACTCCAAGGAGTGCAATCAGATCGGATATTTATTCGATTATCTGAATTCGGATTCGGATTTTAACGAATATCGAATATTCGGATTCAAATATTTTCAAATACGGATACAGATACGGATACATATAATTTTTAATCGGATACAGATACGAATACGGTTTTGAATTTTAAACCGGATTCGAATTCGGATAATTATCCGAATTCGGAACTTTCAGATTTTCGGATATCTGATAAATATGTCAGCCCAAGTCCATTGTATTTATGTTTCTTTTTTATAGCTAAATAAATTAATTATTTAATTGTTTCAATTATTTATAATATTAGAAAAATAAATTATAAAGACACTACTCATTGCAACATTTTAATTATCCCATTAAATTTATTTTATAATATAATTTAAAATAATTTTATTATTGAATAATGATATATTAACGATTTTTTCATAATGTACTCATTCCATTTAATTATCCGAATTATATCAGTATTTGCATCTGTATCGTTTATTATCCGATTCGTATCCGTATCCATTTATTATTTGATCCGTGTTCGTATCCGAAACTATGTGAATCTCTATCTGTATCCGAAAAATAATAGCGGATACGGATACGGATACGATAACGCTATTATCCGTCCGTATTTGATCCGTTTGCACCCCTAGTACAATTATGTATTTGCAATATATATTATTGGTTTTTCTCTAATTGCATATAGGTGACTTGGGTGTCAGAAGAATTTCGCAATTGTTGCAGAAAATCTTTACAAAAATTTCATTGGGCCTGAACATTGAAGGCCCAATTATTGAGATCACATATTTGTATTAGCTTATGTCAATCCTGAGTCAAGCCCATGTACGCCTGATCCGGTCCGTAACTAAAGTTTCCATTCTAGATTTTTTTTATTTTTTTATATATAATTTCCAAGGCAAACACTTGTCAAGAAGAGAATATTAATTTAAAGGTGTTGGTTGGGCGTGTGAGTGTGACCACAAAAACCGCTTTTGGGAATTCTTGACATAAAAGTTTCACATCTTATAGACATGAGTGAAGTCTAAGGCGGATTTAAAGACTCAGTAAAATGTAGTTGTTTTTTTTAAAAAAAAAGAGATTCGCAGGCAGGAGCAGATTCAAAATTTCTTCGAGAATGAATATAGCATTTTTTCAGAATAATTCAAAAGATGCATATTTTTATTTTTTTCTAATTATAAACATATTTTTCAGAATTTCTTTTTTTATGTAAATTTTGTTTTTTTTTCCAGAGAGATTCAGCTATCTTAGTGGCTCCGCCACTGTCCGTAAGCATAGTAAAAACATAAACGTAAGGAACTCATTTGTAGAGAATAATGGATAATAAATTATGATCATAAGGTTATTATCTTATTCATAAAAATTTAAGTAGAAACTTTTTTGAAGCAAACTACTCTGCTTCTCTAATTTAGGTAATAGAGTACAGTAACGCGCATGTAGTAGGTGTCACAGTGATTTTTGTTGTTCAATTTTGCTTACATATTTACATATCGACACCGATTTGTCATCGGATTAGGAAAAGAGGTTTGGTTCTGATATATCCAGAACATGCAAATGTTATAAGAACTTTCACATAAAAATAATTATCTTTTCAGTCGTAACTTGTAAGTTGTAACCATGTGAAATTGTGAACTGTGTGCGCACTGTGCAGTGAACACTTTTTCAAGTGTTAGGAAGAAACAGAATCTTACTTTCTTTTTTATTTTTGTTATTTTTAGCTGTCACAACTCACAAATAGAAATGGAGATCTGAGAAGATTCGGATTTGGCGAACACACCTCTCAGCAATAATTAGTTTATTAAGTGTGAAAATGTAATCAATTTCTCATCCACCAGCAATCAAATCATATCAAAACCGCTCTCTTTCTACTCTACGACTACCGAGGTGACCGGCTACTGACCGTCGCCATCACTTCCCTAACTCCACTTTCATTCTTTTAACTATCCTCTCCGTTACTGGTAAAAATACACGCATCCATTCCCAATATTTACTCATTATTTGCTTGGATATTAATAATTGCAGAGATCCTATATATCAGAGTTTTATTATTGTGATGTGTTTGTACTTTGTAATATTGATTTTTACATTAATAGTTGCCTAGAGTAACTATTAAACATGTAAAAGAAAAATGACATCGTAATTTTACGTTGACAATTTCTTGTAAAAGAGGAATTTTATATTTTAGTTCTCAAACTTTCAATTTAAAAATAGAAACAAATTAATCGTTAATATAACAATTGAAGACGTCTCAAAAATACATTAAAGTTAAAGAGCATTTAGATGGAAATCTAATATTTCCTGCTTTATAAAATGGAGAGGAAATAATGTCAATGCCTCCATTTCCTCTCCTTTCTTGAAAAAAGGAAACCCGAAACTCGTATTCCCGGTATCGCTTCGACTCTACTCTCTTTCTCCCTCTCTCGCTCTCTCACCTTCAAAAAGAAAAAAAAGATAAATAACAAAAAACGAAGTAGAGAAATAACAGAAGAAGAGATTAAAAATATAACCTATTTCTCTCTGCTACCTCAATCCTTCCTTCTGTACTTTCTCCACTCAAATAGGAGAAAAAGGGAAGAAGAAAAAGGTAGAGATCATGGCGGCGGCCATGACATTTGATGAAGTGTCAATGGAGAGAAGCAAAAGCTTCGTCAAGGCCTTACAGGTGCTTTACCTCTTCTTCTCCGTTAGAGATCTCTTGTTTATTTGCTTATTTACTATTTTTCTGGGTAAAATTGTGTTGTCTATTTTGTTAGTGTTTTTTTTTCTTTTGTGAGCCCAAATCCTGATAATTGCTTGTTGCTAAAGCATTGAATCTGGTTCAAAGTTTGTTATCTTTTTGTGCAAAAAATCTAACGTTTTATTGGAAATGGAGAAAAGTATATGTCCCAGTTGCCTACATTTTTGCGTTACTTTGTTTGTAAAATGTAATTTGTCCTTTATTTGATTTTTATGTGCGTAGGAATTAAAGAATTTGAGGCCTCAACTCTACTCAGCTGCTGAATATTGTGAGAAGTCGTATCTTCACAGTGAACAAAAACAAATGTATGCTGCCGTTACTATATAATTATGCTTAAAAAAATTAGTTTTAACTTGGATTTCAAAATTTATCTTCTCTCAAATAGAGAAATTTCTTCAATTATTTAATTATAGTTAGCCACTGGTCAACTGTATCATCTAACTACAAGAAAATCTGGGTACTTTACTGTACACGTTTATTTTTTAATTGTTACCTTGCTGTAGGTGTATGTGGGTCCAGATAATAATGAACGCCAGAAAAAGTTTTATTTTCATGTTGTGACTTATTTTACCTTTATTGGATGCTACAGGCCTAAAGTTATGTAACCAATTATGTCCAAGTTGCTAGAAATTTTAGCTCAAAAACAGGGTATATTATGACAAGTCACACCAGCAAAATTTGGGATGTCATAAGGAAGTATTTGGTTACTCCTACACAGCAACCTACCTAACAATGAATCATTGACCTGCCAATTTATACCAATATTGGACTGGCATGTAGCATGCATATCTAGCTTTTGTAGCCTCTAGTTCTTACCTTTTACTTGTTTCTAATGAATTCGAGTTATGCACTTATGCTGCATAAAAAGAGTATGGTTTATGGTTCCATATTCTAAATGTATGGATTTTATTACAGGGTTTTAGATAACTTAAACGATTATGCCGTACGGGCTCTAGTAAATGCAGTCGACCACCTTGGCACGGTTGCTTATAAATTTACTGATATATTTGACCAACAGTCGTCCGATGTGGCAACTCTGGACTACAAAATTTCATCTCTCAACCAGGTTCTATATCCTTAGTACTTTTAGGAAAACCATTTGTACAAAGATAGCATTGTATTCAGTAGTTTAAATATACAATCACGACCTTCAATTATTTTTCCATTTGGTCACTAAAGTTGGAGATTTCCATTTTGGTCCCTTAGGTTATCAATTTCAACCAAATTGGTCCTATCAGTTCTTTACTTAAGGCATGTTCTTATAAACTGAATGAAAATCAATGTCACTGATGCGACAATGTAGATATCTTGATGTATGTAGTGCTATTATTGTCAAAGATTATTCACAATTTCACATCGATTATATATATATAAATGGCATGGACATTAATGTTATCACTCCATTATTATATATTTGTTATTTCGACATTCATGAAAGCATTCAGGTCATCATAGAACCACATCATTGTTTCAATTTTAAGATTAGTTTGGTACAGTTTGACAACTTTAGGGGCTATAATGAGTATTTGGAACTTCTTGGTGTAAAATGAGAAAAGTTGATGCCTTAAGAACCATCTGTGTCATTTACTTCATTATTGGCAAACAAGTTTAGGGTTGGCTTTATAGTGTTGTTGTAGTGAATTGTGAACAGATCCATACAATTTTTTGGGCATGTACATGAATTGCATTTTGTTTGGTGGGCACAAATGAGAGGGGAAAAAACCCAATCTAGTTAACATTAATTTTTTTTTTTTTTATCTGAAATTTAGCGAATATCGACATGCCAAACTTACATTGATAAAGAAGGCCTGAGGCAACAACAGATGTGTGGAGCTGCACCAAAGCTACATAAACATTACATTCTACCTTGTAAGATTGTGGAACTAAGTCTTCTTTTTGGAAGTTTGTCAAATGAACTATTATTATATTGTTTGTTGCTTTTTAAAACCAGTACTTTTTTCTCTCTTTCATGGTAGATTCTGGCAATTTAAAAGGTCCAGGTATTGTACAGCAGCTTCAAACAGAATTCAAACAAGATTCAAGTGAAATGAAACCACGACCCTACAGCTCAGGTGCATCTTTTAGAAGTTCTCTATTTAATTTTAAACTTACTTTTGAAAAAAAATCCCTCTCCAATCCTGCAAAATCCAAATATATCGTATATACCTTAAATAAAGTATACTGACATAAATATTCCCATCAATATAGAATCATCCATGTAACCTTCCCCTTTGTAAAATGATCATGCATGCGTTCAAAATTGATATTTTAAGTATGCTTACCTATAGTCCTCTCCTGTTGGTAAAGAATTGTCTGTTGAACAACAACAACAACAAAGCCTTTTGTCCCAAACAAGTTGGGATAGGCTAGAAATGAAGTCCATATTGAATTTCATTTCCATAAGATTGGCTGAATTTTTATGTTGGCTTGCCAAGCCTATAGTCCATATTGTCTGTTGAACAAATGAAATTTATTGTACAGTAAAAACTCTTTCCTGGCATCTTTCTTCTGAAAGCTCTTCATCAAACACCACTGCTCGGACTGTACAGAGGCAAGTTTCTTTCGATTTTTTTCTTCTTTTCCTTCTTGATTTTTTTTCTCACTTGATCTTTAGTTGTATCCTTTGGCATATTACACTTGTATGGATTACCTTTGTGCCTCTGTAACGAATATGCTTTGTATAATTTATGCAGCTCAGTAGAAGCTAAAGCTCATAAGATAACCACTGACCATTTCAAACTTCCTGGTAGCTTTTCTTTCAACTCCGGTTTCTCTTATTTGTTCTTGGGTGCAAAATCTTTCATGAAACTATAATTTTCAGATACTATATTACTTCCTTGAGATGAATCTTTTATGAAATTGTAATTTCTAGGTGCTGAAAAAGAGAGGGAGGCAAAACCAACTCTGATCTCAAGGCATTTGCATGCTAATGGTAGTAATCTTTCAACAGACGTGGTTTCACAAAAAACTAATGTAAAGGTAAGTTTCTAAATGCTGTCTTGTAAAGAGATGAGGAAAACCATATAGTCTTAAATACTATTTCACCATGTTAGTATACTGTTGCATCTGATATCTGCACTCTATATCTAGTACTGGATCATTCACAATTTCCTCTTTTCAAATTTTTGCATGTGGTTGTTGATATATATTTGGATGTTTGTCTTATCCTGTTTCTGAGAAGCAGCATAATACTTGTTATCTAGTTTATAACTTTACTGAATGCAAGGGGAACACATGGTGCACATGGCAGAGACTTCTCTTTATTAACTGGTCCCCCAACTAGTACATGTGATATTGCCATCTTAGTTGGCATGTTCCCTTTTCACCTGTCTCGTTCCGGGCAAGTTCCGTTTGTCATGTACTGCTACCCCACCTAATCTGGACTATTATGTTATAGAGAGATTAGTCAAATATGCATGCTGGCTTATTTCATTGGTACTTGGGTATACCCAGCTTTTAGAGTAGGATCTAACTCGATCAGTTTGTCTAATTTGTCTCTGGGGCTATAGTTTATGAAACTACTGGGATTTTAAGCTAGAGGGGTAGTTTGCCTATTATATTGTTTGGTTTCGGTCAAAACTTCATGTTGTTATTGCTCTTTTGTCAATATAGGATGCATCACACGGTGGGAAGCAGATACCAACGTTTAGATCATATGAGAATCCGACCATTGGCCATCAGATCATAAGGGCCCCACCTCGCACCAAAAACATGCTTTCTGCTTTCTTTGTGAAGAACAAAGCTGCTAAGATTAAGAAGATTTCTGTCATCTAGTATATATTTTTTTTCTTTTTTGAAGGGGGGAGGGGTTTGAAAATTTGTATAGAACTATCATCCTGTTTAGATATAATTTTGTTGAAGGAACGCTTGTTTGATGTTTAGAATAGACCCCTTGTTTAACACTCAAAAGTCGAGATCTTTTTTCTCTCTAAGACTCTTTAATGTTTTAATTATTTTGATTTTCAAATCTTGGATAAATGGCTTTTGTGCTTGTAGAATTTGGATTGTTACTTGTGATATTAATACGTGTATATGGACCAGTGACGTCACAGAACAATTGCAGGTTCGGAATTGAGTAAAACAGAAGACCGACTAAAAACAATATCTTCTGTGCGAGTGTGTGAGAGATTGCAGGTTCGGAATTGAGTACAAATCAAATGTCATTGGAGAACAATTGCAGGTTCAAAATTCAGTAAAAATCAAATGTCATTGGAGAACTTTAGATTATTTTGAGAGATTCAACTACAAAGATCTAGTCTACTACTCAAAAAATAAAAAAAAATGCACACGAGAAGGGCATGCTATGTGGTAACTGCTCAGTAGTTGTGTGAATTTAACTAGGGAAAATAAGTTTTCACTGCCATATTTTAACAGTTGGTAATTATCCATTTTACATGATGCAGTCTACAGCAAATGACTTCTGTTAAAGCATCATTTTTGCATGAACTTGTATTTTAATATTTTAACAATGTGGTCAAGATTCAAGTTCTCAGGACAGGATGGTCAATGTATAAAGTATGCTAAAATAAATGATCAAGTTATACAGTTGAGTTGCATTCTGGTACACATCACTGGACACTGGTACAAAAGGTGTGTCTGGGTCAATATGAAAAACAACAAAGAAAAAATAAAATAAAAAGAAAACAAAAATAATACAGAGACGTTACAAGAACAGTGAAGTGCTTCACATTTTCTTTCTTAATTGACCTTCAAGTGAAAATATGCAAGAGCTCAGAACAAATGCAGGGTCTTGAATAGCAATCCCTTGTGATTGGGCACACAAACAAGAACACTAGAGAATTCAGGGATGTTTCTTTAATGCCTGCGTCTTCTGTTTTGTGCAATGGGCTCTGGACCACTGCTTTTCATCATCACCACAAACTCCTCATAGTTTATTCTGCCATCCTGGGGAACATAATAAACGATATTATAAAATAAAATAAATGCCGGAGAAACAAAGAAAAGTAGTAACAAAGTTCACCTAAATAAACCCCACTTTTTATGAAGCCATTTTAACATTATTCTTTCTTACGGGAGAATGAGCGAGAAATACCCTGGCTTTGCATCAGTACAGTAGGATATGATTAAACAAGCAGCTGATAAGCATGCCATGTTTTTTTTTCTACAGCTGCTTTCTGTTTTAAATTGGCTAGGTTTATACATACCACACTTTATGACCTGAAGTTAAAAAATTTGGTGTCAGGAGTAAATGAAAAGTTGATAGAGGATATACATGGTCAGTATCGACTTCAGCAATGATTTCTTTGATTGTCTTCTCATCTCCCATGTCATGTTTCATAAGAGCTTCTTCCAATTCCTCAACAGTAATATATCTACATGGGTTACAATCAGATAAGCACAGAGATTCTCCATATCTTGAATAAAGTTGACAAAACCAATCATGACCGTACATATCATTTGTTATGAGAAAGTATCATCTACCCTGCTCCCTACTTCCTGCAAAAATACCCAAACTATCCTTTTCTTTTTCCAGCCAAATAGAAAAAGGTAACCATGCAGAATTTAGCTATCATATTTAAAGCACTTTTCTTGTCTGCCCTAAAAACCTACTTCCCTATAATTAAGTCAAAAAGGCATTTTCTTAACTGAAATAAACTAAGAATACTCTGTCCATTTAACCAGTACTAAATTGTGTCTATAAGGAACATGTCAGAATATCCAAAATTCTAACTAATAGATGTATTGGGAATTAGAATAATTGGTTATGGATTTCAGATTTCTTTATTATATAAATTTAAATGTTGTAAAAATTCAGATGTTCTTAAAGGATTACATATAAAGTTCCTTTCATTCTGATAAATCAAGGAAATAAAACAAAAAATATAAGAAATGTCCAAGTTACCCGCTATTATCTTTGTCAAAGTACTCAAATGCTTTGAAAATATGGTCATCTTTTTCCAATCTATTCATATGCATAGTTGCCGATATGAACTCCAGATAATCAATGCTTCCATTTCCATCCACATCAGCCTTTTCATATAAGAAATATCAAATGAAATGGGTTAAAGCTGCACCAACCAACAAGAGGACAGCAATAGCAAAGAGTCATCCCTAAAACATGGCATCAAAACTGCTGGCACAAAGGCCAAATGAGCAACAACTTCAAAGCATCTTCAATGAAAATTAAAAGATAAGATTTAAACATACTGCCTCCATTAGTTGTCTGAGCTCAGGTTCAGTGATCTTAGTACCAAGTTTCGGTAAACCAGCTCTTAACTCATCCAGGGTTATTGTACCACTATTGTCCGTGTCTATAGATTTGAACAACTCTTTTAAGCCCATTATCTCTTCTTCTGACAAATTTTCTGCTACCACCTGCCGAAACAAAAAAAAAATCATTCAAATAATCTGTCTTGTTCTTACTCTGTTTCTTCTATTTATTGATATTTTATACATATCAATCAAAAGCTTATTTGATTTTAGCTATCGTCATGGTCGATATTATGCATGGGTGAAGGAGCGAACAGGAAGAGAGGTTGGCAGGTGTTAGATAGAGAGACGGAACCTTGAGGGCAACTTTTTTCAGCTTGTTCATAGCCCTAAATTGCTTCATTCTGTTAAGAACTGTGCTGTCAAGTGGCTTGTCAGATGCCTCACCATCTTCTCTGATCCATGGATGACCTGACATAATTCCACAAACCCTCACATTGGTAAAACGCATTGTCATAAATGACATAAAGTGATGCAAGATAATACAATAGCTGGAGACAAGAACCATTAACTAGTTCTCCAAACTAAGTTTGAAGTCAACTATATTCAAAAGCAGCAGCAACAAAACCTTTAGTCCCAAACAAGTTGGAGTAGGCTAGAGATGACACCCGAACGGAATAATGAAAACCAACATAGATGATAAAAATAATATAACAATATGGCATAAAGTCTAGGGGTAAGGATAAAAAAGGATGGGAAACTTCTTTAACTCCCCCTATGTATTTTTACATAGCCTGTCCCAAGCCAGGTCAAGGAGGAGAGTTGTGATAGGCTTGGCAAGCCAGCGTAAAATTCCATCCATCCTCATGGAAATATAACCCAATAGAATTCAAGACAATAAAAAGAAAATACAAGACATACTCAGAATTTCAGCTGCAGTGAGCCGCTCTTTTGGATCTTGCCTCAGCATTTTCTTGACTAAATCTTTTGGGCCAGGAGAAATAGCTGGCCAGGGGTCTGATGTGAAATCAATGTGGCCTCTCAACACCGCATCAAATATTCCCTCCTCATTTTCTACAAAGAAAATCCAACATGAGTACTATAATAAGGATTCCCGGAGAAATAAGAAGTAGAGGCCTAATTGATTTGAAATGGCTGACACGTATCTTGAACTGAATAAATGGGCATGTTAAAGGATTTTGGCCTTTTTAAGTCGCCAGTGCCAGCACCAGCAACATTTTGGAATTATAGGCAGGGTACGTGACCAATTGGTATAGAATATAGATTACAAAATCAGCTAGTTACTACTTTTCTAAGGCAGTCATGCAAACAGTTGAACAAGATAAGTTGTAGTAAACAGAAGGATGTGTGCATACCAGCCCAGAAAGGTGGTACACCAGATAGAAGAATGTAGAGAATAACTCCAGCACTCCAAATATCACATTCAGGACCATAGTGCCGTCTGAGCACCTCTGGTGCAACATAATATGCACTCCCGACAAGATCCTTAAAGACTTCCCCTGCATGCCCAATACTTCTATAATTCATTATCACTAGACAAAAAAAATTCTACTGCTTTACAAAAGAACTGTCAAAATTAAGCTAGTTATATAAGACCTGAATTCTAGGTCACACTGTGCTATTCACAAAAGTGACTTATCGACTTAGTTTTTCTCTTTATTCTTTTTTGGATGTTGTAGAGAAGTCCCATACAAACCTAGAAAACAGCAGAGTATGTGATGCAACTTTATAGTAAAGTAATTGGTTGAGCTTTGAATCTGTCTTAGTCAAGTTGTTTAATCATCAATCAAATTGGATCCCATTTTGATCGAATTCCGGGAAGATCTGTTAGAATCCGTATGCTTATTTGTTACCAAAACAAGCTTGGATCATTAAGGCAATTGATCAAGGTATCATATTAATCAAGCTTAAAGGAAGTCATCATTATGTACTTCATTTAATTTTGTATGGTTAAAATTTGTTTCCTTTTGTTAGCTTCTTTGATTACTGAGGGTTGTTAAACTTTACTAGGATGCAAAATAATTTGTGCAACTTTTTCAACTTAAAATTGTTTTGGTAATTAGTTGATTACTAAGGTTCATCAAACGATGCAAAGTAATTTGTAACTGAAAAATGTGGTTATGAAATGAGAGATTTGATTGTCTCTCTTGTACCCAATCAAGTTCTTACCTATATTGTAGACCTAGACCTCTACTCACACCCATTTTGAAAAGAGAAAATACAGAAAAATAGTGGCATACAATCACCAGGATGTTCAACACTGAGCTCAAAGCCAAAAACCAATGGTACTAAACAAACAACAACAACAAATCCTTTTGTCCCAAACAAGTTGGATAGGCTAGAAATGAAGTTCATATTGGATTTCTTTTCCATAAAATTGACTGAATTTTTATGTTGGCTTGCCATAAAAAATAGCAAGAAAGCTCTAAAAATCACGAAATTTTATTTTCTACAAGATTTTGATATGATGAATTTATTGAGCAACTTAAATATCAATTTAATGACCAAATTAAATACAAATGACCCCATAGTACGTTATGTGGTGTACTATGCATATTATTTTAGCCATGCTCACTTAAATCTCAATTTATTGACCTATATATATATGCATGGTACGAAATGGGGTGTACTATGCATATTATTTTAGTCATGCTCTATATATATATATATATATATAGAGTTGTGCTAAAATACTTTATAAAGCATCAACATTCATATACTTTAGGCTCGTATCTCAAGATACAAGGTGCAAAGGACCGATCAAGACCGTTGAAAATGTTCTCCATACTAACATCTATTTGGAGACCAAGTTTTACATTTTTTGGACTTTTTTTACTATTTTATCGGATATGTGAAAAATTCATTAATCTAACGATTTACAGATCTCCAATTTAACCAACTTTACACCCATCCGATAAAATAGTAAAAAAATTTAAAAAATGTAAAATTTGGTCTCCAAATTGACGTTAGGATGGAAAACATTTTCAACGGTCTTGATCGACCCTTTGCACCTTGTATCTTGAGATACGAGCCTAAAGTATATGATTATTGGTGTTTTATAAAGTATTTTAGCATAACTCTATATATATATATATATATATGAGGAGGGATCGGATGACAACAATTTTGAATGACACCAATGTAACACCAACCATTTCCTACATTTTTAAAGTCCAAATTGTTGAACATGATCTCCACAGTAAAATACGCTTCCAGATCAAATTTTACATTTTTTTTTTATTTTTTTACTATTTATTAAGATGGTTACAAAATTCAACAATTCGTGGAGACCATATTTTGACTAGATTTTGTAACAATCTTAATAAATAGTAAAAAAATAAAAAAATGTAAAATTTGATCTGCAAGCTTATTTTGTTGCGGAGATCATGTTCAATGGTTTGGATCAACAATTTGAACTTTGAAAATGTAGAAAATGGTTGGTGTTACATTGGTGTCAAAAAATTGTTGTCATCAGATCCCTCCACTATATATATATATATATACTAGTATCGGCCCCATGCGTTGTTACAGGTGTTATTTAATAAAAATGTTGTATTTAAATACAATCATATTTTCAAAAGAAACATCAGACCATTTTGCATTAATTGCTTAAAAGTACTTTTCATTCTAAACACAACAATTATTACTGAATATAAGTATTATAATAACAGAGGACAATAATAGAAATATAATTAATGCAAATCAATTATACACCAACATAAATCTTATTGACTTTAAAATATTATATGAGAGATGATAACCTGTAGCGAGATTACAACACTCGAATATGTTGAAGAGCAAAATTAATAAGATTAAATCTTGACCATCGCTCGATCATGACAAGATAATCTATAATTAATTTTTATTACGAAATGTGATTAAATCAATCGCTGAATCTAGACATGCTTAATATATAGTATATATATATATATATATATATATAGAGCATGACTAAAATAATATGCATAGTACACTCCATTTTGTACTATGCATATAGATATAGGTCAGTAAATTGAGATTTAAGTTGCTTAATAAATTCTTCATATGAAAATATTGTAGGAAATAAAATTTCGTGATTTTTAGAGCTTTCTTGCTATTTTTTAAATATTTTTTAAAAACAGTCCAAATTTAATACTACAAAAGTGTCATTTTTGGGCTGTTTTTAAAAAATATTTAAAAAATAGCAAGAAAACTCTAAAAATTACAAAATTTTATTTCCTACAAGATTTTGATATGAAGAATTTATTGAGCAACTTAAATATCAATTTAATGACCAAATTAAATATAAATGACCGCATGGTACGAAATGGGGTGTACTATGCATATTATTTTAGCCATGCTCTATATATATATATATATATATACAAAATCCAGTGCATTTTGTTTTTTTGTCAAAGAATTTCACTTTAGATCCCTGCTTCAACCAGAAAAACCAAATTGTTAATGTTTCAATTGCATGCATGTGTAGACGATACATTGAAATATTTTGCACACCAATCTTTAATATTGTAAATGATGTGGCTTTTGTGTACACGCATACAACATTTAGTTTTGCCATTTTGAAAGTTGGAAAATCTTCATATGAATTTTATTTCTCTGACACCAAAACCTTTGGCACTGTATATCCTCACAAATAATAAAAGGATATGCTATATCAAAATTAACTTGATTGCACTATTGTTGATGCAAAACCAACTTGATTGCACAATTATTGATGGCAATCAACTTTTGTAATTGATTTGTGTTTAAATTTTTGTCCATATCAGACTCACTCTAAAAAGCTAATAAAATATCCATTTGGTTAATAAAATACAAAATTTTGAACTTAAATTGTAGTTCCTAGAAACAATTTGAATAATAATGCAATAAACTTGACCTAGCATGGCTAAATGGAAAGTTTCCTTCTTTTGAATTCTGAACTTCTAGACCTAGCAGGCTAAATTTTTTAGTGCATGTGATTGTGTTATGTCCATTTTTAGATATAGGTGTTTACCAACAACCAATCAAATTTAAATATTACAAATATGAGCTCGAGTGAAATGTAGAAACAGAAAAGTCAAAAGGTTAAATGACTTAATTTCTTGCAGGTATAGCAAGAAAAGTAGTGCAACTTGAGAATTAAAATTCATACCAGGTTTGAAGAAGACAGAGAGCCCAAAATCGGTAGCCTTAAGTGGGGAGTCCTCTCTTTTATTTAAAAACAAGAAGTTTTCGGGTTTCAAATCCCGGTGCATGACCCCCATTGAATGGCAACTATGCACCACTGTCACAATTTCTCTGCACAAAGCAGCCGCCGCTCTTTCTGAATAGTGTCCCTTTGCTATAATTCGATCAAAAAGCTCACCTCCTTCGCATAATTCCATTACCAAATTCACTGAATGCCTGGCATTTTTACCAAATATATTAGTTGAATCTATGGTAGAGTTGTCATTCAGCGCTGTACCATAAGTTTGGTACTTTCAGTACATCATGAGCGGTGACTCAGGTGGTGGTACTGAATAATTTTCATTTGTGGACTGCAATTGTTGGGGCTCAGCCAATTTGAGAAACCTTACCAAATCAAGGATTGTAGTACAGATCAGAACTATATTTTCATATGGAAGAGTACCTGAATTAATCAAATCGCCTTACCAACACAGTATGGCGTTGTTCGATATCTACCATCCAATAATAACAATGAATTATATTAGTGTCTAGCGGTGTACCAAAAACAGCAACAATTGCTACCTACACTACAAAACTGGTACAGTACAGAACCCTCACTTCCACTAAACAAACTATTTGAATCGAGTGGATTTACGAACTTATCCTCGTAGGCTCCCTTGAGCTCGACGATGTTGCGATGACCAGTCAAGTGGTGCATGATCTGCACCTCCCTTCTCACATCGTCGATATCATCCTTGTGCACAAGCTTCCTAGTGGCGATCGACTTACACGCAAGCCTCTCCCCTGTGACTTTGTGTGTAACCAAGTAGGTGACTCCAAACTGCCCCCTTCCCAGTTCACGGCCGAAAGTGTAGGTCCCACGCACATCCTCCATCTGACGGCCTAGAACCTTACCAAGCGCCACTTGCTCGGTATGCGCCGGAGCGGAGGCGGATTTGCTCGGCCGAGGCACGGCGGGTTTGGTCGGAGCACCATGAGAGTGACTTTGATTGGAACTATGGGAAGATGCTTTGGATTGATCCGCCCGATTGTGGCGAGAGGCTCGGTTTCCCATTGCTAGCGAGACAGTGGAGAGAGAGAGAGAGAGAGAAGAGAGAGCAACTCGGAGCGGAGAGGAGGAGTGGGTCAGAAAAGAGGGGTTGACGAAGGAGAATCCGGTGATTGAGAGGACAATCACTGTATCGGTAGGATCCACTTGTCAGTGAAAATAAGTGGGTCCTAATTGCAGTGGTTCCTGGGCAATGGAACTGATTCAAGCTGTGATATTTTTTTGGCGTGGTATTCAATCAAGGATATAAAGATTCTTTATCTGATCCCGGATCACAATGAAAAGGATCTTTCGATTCAATTATAGCTTTCAGGGGTCCCGCAAGTCGGTGTAATGAAGTGGTGTTCTTGGAGTAAAGAACACGGTCGTTGGGGTTTCGAAAAAATCGGGGAAGTAGAGGAAACCACGACGAGGTTGCTGTCTGTCCCGGTGCCGCACTGGTAGATCCGCTGTCATGGTCGTAATTGCTGGGTCAATGCTGCGTGTATGAGTATTGACTGCGCGACACGAAAGGGGTTTCTCCAAGTCTTAACTGGGCTGCTGTGTCAATCCCCACGCGCACATGGGTTCTCAAGGGTTCCGCACCGAAACGATCAGACCAGAAATGTTGGGATGGATAAGGTAATAACGAGGCGGCGCCACTTGCAGTTGGAACGAGTTTCGCAGTGTCCACGGAATCTTAATTGGTCCAGTCAGAGTTCATTTGATCATACTAGAGTAATAGATGAGCATACTAAAGTATTTAGTATTGATTTTAAGTATTTGAGTAGTTATAAATATTAATTATTTGAGTTAACGAAGGAAAGTGTCACGATTCAGTCTGATTGATGGTCATATAAAAATCATTGGATGGTCATACTAAAATATTTAGTATTGATACTAAATAATTGGGTGATCATATTAGTGTGAGATTCAGTCTGATCAAGAATCAATAGTTGAGTCGAAACTGGATTTTTTATGTTGGATCTAATAGAAGTTAATAAATAAGAACTGCAATATGACGATCAGGAAGGAAGAGAGCACTGATCTAACGATTGTAATTCATATAGTTAGATTTTTTTTGTTAGTTAGATAAAAATATGTTAGGGAGCTGAGTTGTTATTGTATTGTGCTATATTCGTCTATAAAAAGGTTGTTGTTGTAACAGAGGTTTTCGTGTGAAATGAAATATTATTAAGTTTCGGCAACTTTCTATTTGTTAGCTTTAGTTAGCTTCAATAGTGTTTTTTCTTATTTTTCTGTGAATTTGTTTTATTCAAGTGATCAAATCAATTTGAATACTTGACAAGTGGTATCAAAGCATCGATCCTAGCTCAATATAGTGGGTTGATCAAGAAGCAAGAAGGTTATGGCAGGCGGATTCACACGTAGCACCTCTGACGATCACCTTGATCTTGTAGAACCTAGAGGGCCTAGGTGCTTAACTAATTTTTGCTCGATTAAACCAAATAGGGACCTAATTGCAAATTTCAGAAACTATGGCAAACAATTCAATTTAGGCAATTCAACAAGCAATTTATTAATTCCCTAATCAAGCAATTCAAGCACAACTCAATTCAATTCACAAACAAATCAAGCAATTAAACTAATTGAATTGAGTAAATATAAATAGAGATAAAGGAAAGAAATGCTCAATCGCGTGTTGACGGAGTTCGGCTTGCACTTAAGGCCTCGCCTACGTCTCTGGGTCCTCGGCGCCCCCGCTTCTTGCGGTAATAAGCCCAGTCCGCTACACTAAATAATAATCGCTTGCTTAGCGCTACAACTTTGGAATTGGGGCTCTCTTACACACACCGGTGGAGCCGCCAACCGTAACTCGACGCCGGACTCTATATCGCTTACACACATCGGTGGAGAATCGAGCCGACTTCCTTGAACTCACTTACACACTCCGGTGGAGCTCAAGACAACACACACACTCACAATCTACTAACAATTTGCTAATTGGAAAATTAAGCTAGGAAATCACTCAAACAACTAACTCTCTATAATCCCTAGATTAGATTTAGCTAATTAAACTTGAGATTAAGAGTAAGAATTTGATTATAGGTTTAGAGCTCAAGGTATGCTGTAAATGGTGTTGAATGAATAGACAATCAGCAGATTCAATTGTTGAGGGAGAAGGGTTTATATAGGGCTCAATTCTGGCCAAAAGCATTCCTGCGCCACATAGCGTTATAACGCTATGTCATGTGTAAATTATAGCGTTATAATGCTATCTTGTGTCAGGACAAATAATATGATCGTTGGATTTTGATCGTACAATTTTCTCATAGCGTTATAACGATATCTTGTGTCAGGATAGTACATTTGACTGTTGGGATTTGTCTGGCGTTATAACGCCATATGTAGCGTTATAACGCTACACCAAATTCCTACAGAAATTTCAGTACTTAGCCAAATTTTGGCACATGAACTTACCTTGGCGTTATAACTGTGGTCTATAAAACTTGACCATCTTTTAATCCTACAGAAATTTCAGTACTTAGCCAAACATTATATCTGTGTGATTAAAATGACATCTATTGTTAGTGGTCTGTAAAACTTGACCATCTTTTAATCCACACACTAACCTTATAGCGGTAATTAGTGTTCCTGCTAATTATCTTGGTTTAGTGACTTTTAAGAATATATATCATCTATATTATGAAGTTTCACAATTTCAGTTATTAACTCTGGTCAGTAAAAAATATGATTCATAAATACAATAATACTCAAGGCAACAAAATGACAGTTTATTAATCACTTAATTCATGAACAAAGCTTTATGATAAATTATCGTATTATTGACTTCTAGATTATTACAAACTAACAGATATTATGATCAATGGTGTGGTGGGTTAGTTTATCATGCAGACGGGTCACATAACTCGTTTCACGCAATTATAAATTTGAAATTTTGATTTTTTTTATTTAGTTGTTTTATGATTTAAAGTGGTTAAATAATTTATGAAATTTATGTCAGTAACTTTAATTCGATGTATTAAACTCATGTAATCATATTTTAGCTTATCTAAAATTTTACCGTATGAATTATCTTTTTTTAATTATCTTAATTATTTCTTTCAAGTCATTAATTAGTGTTTAATTACTTGTAGACTTGTAAGTAATTTTATGATTGACTAAAATCTTTAGGGGAACTCTATAATTTTCTTAAATTTACAAATTTATGCTTTTGTTAAATTTTATATGTATGATGTATATTTACTTTATTTAAATGTTTTTTAATTATTTATTTGAAAATTTTGCTGTATGAATTTTAAATTATTAAAATTGATCAAACTTTTTATGTAGTTTAAGTTGTTCAAAATTCACGGGTTTCACAACAAGGCTATTATAAAATGCATATGACACCCATTTCCGTCATATGCATATATAGTTAGCTGAATAAATTGAGATTTAAGTTGCTCAATAAATTCTTCATATCAAATATTACAGAAAATCAAATTTAGAGATTTTAGAGCTTTCTTGCTATTTTTAAATATTTTTAGGTGCTACAGCCCAGAAAATGATATATTGAAATTTTGTAAAATGCCACTCGGAAATCAATAATTGTGTTAATGCCATTAAAACTCAAAACCTATTTTAATTATGTCATTATACCCTTTTAATCTCAATTAAAAAATCTCAATCTTTCTAAATGGCAAGAATACCCCTATGGAAAATCAATAATTGTGAACAGACTAATAGATCGACGACAAACCCAAACCAGATCGTATCTGGCACTCCATAACACTCGACAGCCCTAGGTTAGGGGTTCTTCCCTCCGCCCTGCAACACCCAAACCCAAAGAGAACAGATCGATTCGAATCTGACACTCGGCCACTCGATAACACTCGACAACACCAGGGTTAGGGGTTATTTGTGGTGGCGATTTCTTTGCTTCGCCGGCCGTACTCCCTCCGCTCTGCATCGCCAGCAGGGTTCATCGTCTGATCAATCAAAAACCAAGTCAGTTAGGTTGTTATGTTGAATCAATCAAAAAATTCGATAGTCTTCAGTTAGCTTGTTCTGCTGAATCAATAGAAAAGGTTGTGAGAACAGCTATTTGTTTGGGGTCCGATTGTATGTAGAAAAGATTGTGCTGAATCAATAGAAAAGGTTTTGCTGAATTGATCGTCTTCACTAATTTACCGATGATACAATTTTACAATTTTCTGGTTTGTTTGTTTGGGGTCCGATTGATTTGTTAATTATTTGTTTGTTTGTTTTGGAAGCATGAATCGACCTCACCTTGGTCTGAAGCACTGCAGCAATTCACAACCAGTGTCTTCAAGTGGGTTGCTGTCAGAATTTAGGAAGTTGCCGCTCGTGGAATGTCCATACTGTGGAATTTATGTGAAGTGGTTTGTGAGCACCACAGATGCAAACCCGGGAAAACCTTTCTACAAATGCGACAATCACAAGATTGTAAGTGATTTTTTTTGGCAATTATTTTCTGGTTTGCACTGAGTTACCAAGACTGAATTTTATTACCAGTCAGTGAAAACCAGTGAATTTTTTTGGCACTGAGTTACCAACCAGTGGTTTACCAGCCAATGAATTTTCTGGTTTGCAATGAGTTATGATACCAGCATGTAATTTCAATGACTTAAAGAAATAATTGAACCTTTCTAAATGGTACTAATAGAATCTATTTGTTCAAAATTGTAGATTTTGGAAGTGGGAGAAAGATTACGAGGTATATCTTTGCAACATCGGTGTATTTGGAACGCAAAGTAATGCGATAAATGATCTATTAGAACATGAGATCGTACAATTGAAGAACAAGCACTCACGGATGGTTGGATTTTTGAAGAATGAAATGGAATCACTAAAGAAAAAAATCTGTGATTTGAAGAATAAGATCGGTGATATCAAGAAGGACAACTACAAGCTTATCAAGAAGGAGAACTACAAGCTTATTTTTGTAATTGGAGTTTGTGTGGTGATTTACGGAATGATGGTAGGCATGTAATTTAGTCTTTAGTATATGTGGAGTGTAATTTCATGCAATTTCATGCTTTGTAATATTGAATTTCATGCTCTGTATTATTACCACTTGTTATTATTATATGTGGTAATTTAGTCTTTACTAATGTTGAATTTCATGCCCATTTTGTAATATTGAATTTCATGCTTTCTAATACTGATTTACGGCTATTGTAAAGAAGTTCAGAAGGCTATTGTAAATATACTTCTGTAAAGAATTTCATGCCAATTCTGTAGCTTTCAGGCGTGGTATACATACTTCTGAAAAGAAGGTCAGAAGGCTATTGTAAAGAAGTTCAGAAGTTCATAAAGGCTATTGTAAACACCAGCTGTTCAGAAGTTCATAAAGGCTATTGTAAACACCAGCTATATGTGGACAGTTTTATTCTATGTACTATTGAAACTACAAGTCTCATAGAGTCGGATGTTTTTATGAATTAGTTGTCAAGTGTTTATGGTTCGGCACTTCAATTATGTAGTACTGATTTAACCTAGCTTTAGTTGCCTGGTTTAATTGCAAATAACTGAAAAACCATTGGGTGCTTAGTGTGAATGTGAGAAATACTGATAAATGCAAATGCTATTGAGTTGGGTTGTACATTGAAAAAGCTCACCAATTGATTAACTGATTTCATAGAAACATAAGGATTTTTTCCTCTTTTGCTTACCTTGTTCTCTTACTTCTGTTATGTGGTAAGGTTCTTAGATGTCTTGTTAAGATATATCAGCAATTGCCTCACCTCGATTACTGGAGCATTTGCCAGTGTGTTATGTTTTTGAATGACCCTAAAACTGTCGCCAATATTCTGAAGAAGCTTCTCTTTGGTTCAAAGTTACCACATTATTTTTGTTGTGTATTCTGTTATTGATAAAATAATGCAAATGCACCATCTTTTTTACTTTCTTTGAGTGAGAGAAGTCAAAATGAATCTATGTTTAATTTCTCTTATTTCTGTTATTTTCTTTTAAGGCATTCAACTCCACCTTTTTTAATAAAGATTATTAGTCATTCTTAAATTAAAATTAATGATAGAATTTACTTTAAAATTTTATTATGATTGATAAACAAATTATGCTATTAAGTTGGCTTTCTTTGAGACTCTTTGGTGAACTTCAGCTTATGGTTTATTCAGACTCTATGAGACTTGTAGTTTCAATAATACATAGAATAAAACTGTCCACATAATAAACACCAGCTAATTCCCTCTATTGTAAACACCAGCTATAACAAAAAGTTCATAAATTCTAACAGGCATAAGTTCAGAAATTTGCATCTGCAACAAAAGGTTCAAAAATTCTATCTATTGTAAACACCAGCTAATTCAGTTATAACAAGAAGTTCTTCAAACGCATAAGTTTAGTTACAGCTTAATTCTAACAGGCATAACATGCAACAAAAAAATTGGAGATATAATGAGCGCCATCTTGTTCAAATTGAACCAGATGCACCATCATGAGGAGCCAATGGACCAGATGCACCATCACGAGGAGCCGATGGACCAGATGCACCATTACTTCTCTTCCTATACCAGAAATTACATAACATGTTAAATAACAGAATGAGAAATTTACATAACATGTTGAAAGAACACTAAATAACATGTTGAAACAGCACTAAATAACCTTTTGTTGGCCGCTTTCGGAGGTCTTGGATTATCCGATTCACCAACTTTGCAAGTTCTCTGTTGATGCCCAAATTGTTTGCATCTCTTGCATTATTGTCTTCTCGCATCCGGCTCGAGACATCTATGTATTCTCTCCTTTTTGGGCCTACTTGGAGGTCTCTTAGCCACTGGTGGGAGTACTTGCGCTTGAAGATTAACTTTTTCCCACTTTGATTTGTCAGGCATTGCTGGAATTATACCTGCATAAGCCACTTTGAATCGAGCAACCGAGTAGTACTCGTGCACAAAATCTTCCATGTTTGCGCCTCTAAGTGAGCAAATGAACGCAACGACATGCATGCAAGGTTTGCCGGTAATCTGCCACTCTCTACAGCTGCACTGTTTTGTATCTAACTCCACTACATGTCTCCAAATATTACCCAACATGTCTACGCCACTGACTTCACCATAATCATTGCCCCCTCTAACAATTTTAGGCCTACCACATTTCCTGCTTGATTCAGTCAACTCTTTCATAACACTTGGAACAATTAGACCATTGAATTTACTGACGATTGACCTCCTTATGTTAAATTTTTCCAACAGCAGCTGCCTAATCTGGTCAAGGAGATCAACCAAGTGCAAACTTTTGAATCCTTTTATCCAAGCGTTAAAACACTCGAATATGTTGTTGTTCACGTAGTTGACTTTACTGATCTCGGAAAATTGACTCCTGCACCAAGCAGCCTTGTGGTTCCTCTTCAAGTAGTCAAGTACATTGGGTGGCAACTTATCCAAATGGCTCTGACACGTCTCCATTGAGTATGCCTTTGATGCAGAATACATATCTGAATCGTAGACATCACCTGCATAAAGATGCACTATTTTAGTTGCTCATGTGATACTTGTATTTGTTACATGTAAAATGGTTTAGAGATTACCATGAAATTTCTTTTTTAAAATTTTCATCAGATGCCTCATGCACTCTCTATGCTCGGCTTTTGGAAAAACACTTGGGATAGCGACTTCTAGTCTTTTCCCCACATCTGAAGATATTGTCAATCCCAAAAGAGACCCTATAGCTTGTCTAAGTTGAGTTAGAAACCACTCTCAATTATCCGTCGTCTCCAAGTCGAACGCTCCATATGCAATAGGGTATAACCAATTGTGCCCATCAATACCAACAGCAGCTGCAAACTGTCCCTTGTACTTTCCTGCAATTTATTCAATTTTAAAAGGAATTAGCAATTTAGGACGATCTTGTAGCAAAATTGACCAAAATTGGGAATTGTTACTTGTACCTGTCAAATGAGTCGAGTCAACGCCTAGATATGGTCTACAACCAAGTAAAAATCCATATATGCATGGCTTAAGTGCCACGAATACCCTCTTAAATAGTATCTTGTTGCCAACTCTATCAACATCTACCTCAACAATGCTTCCAGGACATCTCTTCTCCAATTCTCGCTTATAATAGTATAAGATTTCAAAGCTCCCTTCCCACGACACATGAATTTGATTAAGAGCAGCTTCTCTACCAGACCAAGCCTTGTTGTAGCTCACCTTCACATGGTACTCATCTTTTAATTTGTTTTTTACGACTTTGGCTCCAGCCGATGGATTATGTTTCATCCAATTGGTCACTCTATCTGAAACCCATGACTTAGAAGCCATCTCACCATCAACCATTGTAGTTGATGGGCAAGTGTGCTCATGTGGTAGCACCTTCACCTGCAATTACATGAGTTCTGTTAGTACATATTAGTTTGTTTATAGGATAATAAATATACTTGAGAATTGAGTAAATTATGCATAATTACCTTGAAAACATTGCTTTCTCTGATAACAGAAGCATGAACTCTCCAAGGACAACTAGGATTTCTTCATTTTCCTATGAACCTCTTCTTATCGGTCTTAACTGTAACAACTTCGAACTCATTTTTTATAGCAAAATGTCGTAATGTCTTTCTAAAGGCATAAACATCGGCAAATAACGCACCAGCCTCTATCTTGGAATTTTCAGTATCAAGAATAAATTCCCTTTCATTCGGAGCCATGCCCTCTACAGATGGTTCCTCATAACTACTCGGCTCAATAGAATTGGAATCAACATTTACCTCTTGTGCTACATTAACCTCCTCGGCATGTTCGTCAACATTCGAATAATACAAGAACTCATCGTGCAAAGCCACATAACAATCAGCTTTCGCGTCAGCATCAAACTGGAAGAATCCTTCTTGAGTGCTCCCCGCATGACTATGACTACCAATTTCAATAACCAAGGTTGGTTGAATTGGAGTGCATGGTACTACCGCATCTGTGCCACTACATTTCGTATCAATTCTAACTGCCATGATATCTTGGTTCCTGAAAACAGATCATAGCTTCAAATTTGACATTTGGTATGAAATCTTATGCTTGAAAGGCTTATGCAGGGACTACATAAGCTACCGAAAAGGCTTATGCTTGAAAGGTTGAAATCTGTGGAGACAATAATCGATTGTAAAATCTCATGAAAGGCTTATGCAGGGACTCGGTTGTTATATCAATATCGATAAATTTCATGAAAGGGAAATAAAATCTCAATGTCGAGTGGAGATACCAGAAAGGCAAACAATCGAACAAATAATGCCAAAGACAAACCTAGAGACAGAGAAGGAGACAATAATCGACTGTAAAATCGAGTGGAGACAATAATCGACTTTAAAATCAGTATCGAGTGGAGCTACCAGTATACAGTCAATGGCATTATTTCTATCAGTGTACAGTTGTTACGGCCTATCTAGGAGATAGCCCGTAGGTGTTCTTGGGTGGAAATGGGTGGAGAGCAGTTAACCGGAGAGGTTAACTGCCTATCTCTTGAGTTATCAATTCTTCAGTAGTGTTTTGTGTTCTTCAGAGTCTGATACCCTTCTCTCTTGGACGTAGGCGTATTTATACTGGTAATGCTGGTTTTGTCCATGATATCAATCGTGGGCAGTTACTTAGATCGTGCCATAGTGGAGTTACACTGGATTCGGTTCCAATCCGGATGCTATTTTGGGATATGCCCTTTCGGTTGGGTTTCTATCGGGAGGTGTTGTTTATACACGTGGTCTATTTCGGGTGCATGCAGGCCTTTATGGACCTTCCGGATGGTCCTGGGCCTTTACTGATTTTGGGCCTTTGGCAAAATGGCCTATCATCTGCCCCCCAAGCCTGTAATGTTGTCTTTGATTACATTAAAGGCTTAACTTCTAGTATCGGATAGTTTGTATGTCTTATCTAGTAATATACTTTGTGTATAATGACCTAAGAAAAATAATCTTCTGGCGTTACCTTCCCGGATCATCATTATTTTTTACAAGGTCTTCCTGGATATCTCACGAGATATCCTCTTCCGGGATATCTATTAAGATGTCTCCCGGGATATCTCCTGGCCCCCCAAGCCTGTGATACTATTCTTCGAATATATTATAGGCTTTAATGAGATCTTCCATGATCTTTCTCGATATCGTTTGACTTTCGAATTTCATGATAGCTGTCAAATGTCGAAACGTTGCGCCGGCATCGAGAATTGAAATAATCATTCGAAAAGATGGGCAGGAAAACGAGGCGTCTAGACTTTTTTGTTTCCGACAGTATTTTATCTCTCTGTTTTTTCTACTTTTTTCTACATAGGGTCTTTATTAGCCATATGAGTTACAGGTGGCATGTTCCGATTGGTTCGAAACGAACGACTATTTGTATTCATAGTTTATAAATACCTTCTTCCTTCCTCCGGAAGAACTCTTCTCGTTTCTAATACTATTACTCTTTCACGTTTTCCTCAACCTTTCCGAGCTCCTTTACTCGTAGAATCTTCTCTTTTAGTCAGGTAATCGATCTTTTTGTTTTCTTGTTGGTTTTTTTCGAATTTCTATTAGTATTAGATCCTTTTTTAACAGTGTTTTGATCGAAATAACCTTCTCGCCATTAATGGCCTAACTCTCTTGGATATGAGTTTCTATTCGTAGACTTGTAGCTTAGTCTTTTCTTTTTATTTCTTTCTAAGGCTCTTGAATCATGAGTTCATCACCATTCCCTTCTCGCCTGTCTGGAAAGGAACCTGCAGAGGTTTCTGAGATTAGTTCAGGGTGGAGCAGATTGGACGACGACCTTGGAGGTCCGAATGTAAACCACCCTTCCACAGTAGAAGTAGAAGCTCAGCCATCTGTTAGTGGGATGGATTTAGAGGAAATTCTTGAACATGAGCCCGGG
>CAXKVX010001178.1:0-70093 GCA_964058865.1 Eleocharis quinqueflora
AACCCATAGCAAGCCAGTGGAGCCAGACAGACTCTTTGACTGTTTGCCAAGCTCTCTTAGGCCATCGTCAGAGTCACCGAATCACCCGTCTGAAATGGGTAAGAACCTGACCAATGGCAACCTGTTAGAGAAACAGGAAGTAGCAGTTTACACACCTCCAACCTTGATTGATCCTCGGTTTGTGCCTCTCCTCTCCAAGCTGGCTCTACAGTTGGTTCAGGCTGGCCACCGTGCTCAGTGTTTGAAGCTTTACAGGTCTCTCTCTCTCTCTAAATGGAAGAAAGGTATGACAAAATGAAAGGCTGTGATTATTTATGTTTACTTCTACAAATAAAAGAAATGCAGAATGTTGCAATGAGTAAAGTTTCTTCAACTTATGTTTTCTTGATCCTCGCATGTTCACTCTAAGGTGGAAGTCGAATGAGGATCAATTTGAACTTCTGGGTTACAACAGGAAAATAAATTAGGGGCATAGGTTTATCATGCACGCAATTTTTACCAACTTAATGTTTTTATTTATCCAATGGAGAATAGGGATGCTCGTGCATCATCATTGGAGATGAGCCTGAAAAATCTAGGAGTAGAAAAATTAAGCAAAGAGGAGGTTCAAAAGATGCAATGGGAGAGTCTCGAGGCCAAAATAGGGAACTGGATTCACTTTATGCGCATTGCTGTATGTTTTCTCTCCTGCTTCTAAATTCCCTTGCTTTCAACTAAGCTGAAAACACACGACTCTAGTAGCAACTTTTAAAGGATTTATGTATGTACCTTTGAAAGCCTTAGTGTTTTGTTTCTTGAACACTGACGAACATCATGTTAGTTTATAATACAGTATAAATGACCATCACATACACCTGCTGCTTTCAGAAGAAGCTGTTTTATGAGGGGTACAATTGACATAATTACAGCTTTTATGTCAGTATAGGATACTTCTTTTGTATATGTTTGGAATATCAAAGGTTAGTATATAGTTATCTAGCTATTATAAGTTGAGTGGGGATCCCTTGACAACTACTAACTTTGACAACCTTTATAATCAATTTTTGAATAATTTAAGTAAAAGTCTTAAAGGTAGAAAAAAGATCATAAACATATCTTTGCGCTTATAAATTGCTTGTGTTAGTAGTTGTCAAGGGACCCTTGCCATTATAAGTTAGAGCATAAAAAACCTTTCATATCTATTAAAAAACTAGACCATCTGAAAAGGACCTGTTTCCTTTTGGAGTACTGAAGGTGAGAAATTTAAATTTCTATTAATGGGAACAGGTTAAGCTACTTTTTGCGGCAGAGTGGCAGTTATGTAATAAAATATTTGAAGGGGTTGATTCATTAAAAGACGAGTGCTTTGCTGATGTGACCTCAAATAGTCTGTCAGTACTTATGAGTTTTGGTGAGGCCGTTGCTAAGAGCAAGAGGTCGCCTGAGAAGCTATTCGTACTACTTGATATGTATGAGATCATGCGGGAGCTTCAACCAGATGTATGTGTTGTTCTGAATTGCAATATCTCTAAATGTTCACCTTCTTTAGTATGTTAGCTCAACATTTTTCATGAGAGGTTCTTACAAAGCTCATCATGTTTTTCCAGTAGGTATACTTGGTTGTTCTTTCTGTAGGAAACATCATAAGGGTTGTTTAAAATTGATTTCCACTGGAAGAACTAATTGCTTTGATTTTGGTGGGAAAAAATGCAAGGTGGTACTCGTTCTAGGGATATGTACAAATACGGAATTGTATATCCATGGAATGAACTGTAATTAGATTTTGTAAAACCTCAAATGCCCTTGACAACCATATAAACAAAATGCAAGAATTGCATCTATTATACCATTTTTTAATGGTATGTTTTTTTTCTGACTAACAATGGTATGTACTATACAATTTTATATTCAAGGAGTCAGACATTAATTGAAAACTTTTGCTTGCACAGATCAAGATGATATTTGAGGGGAAGGCATGCGCAGAAATGCGGGAGTCAGCACTAACCCTGGCAAAGCGACTGGCTGAGACAGCACAAGAGACCTTCAAAGATTTTGTGGATGCTGTTGAGAAAGATGCCACCAAGACTACCGTCACAGATGGCACTGTCCACCCCCTGACTAGCTACGTGATAAACTACGTCAAGTTTCTGTTTGAGTAAGTGCACAATCATGTGAAATGTGTAAAGGGAGATTTTGCAATTTGTCTTGTATAGTATAGATGTAAGATAGATCAAGTTTCTGTTATTAAAGGTCTTAATTCCTTTCTGTTTTTTCTTTCTTTCTGTGGAATATGAACCCAAAACACCACCCTCTGCACCATTACCCCACACACCAAAAAAAATAAAATAAATAAAAACCCTTGGCCAAAAAAGAATAACAGGAGAAAGAGGGATTCTATTCTGTAATGTTTACAGTTTTACTACTGTTTAAATTCACCATTAAAAAGGTTGAAACAATATGCAGCTACCAATCTACGCTGAAGCAATTATTCCAAGAATTTGGAAACAGTGGAGATGAGTCACATTCACAATTGGCTACAGTTACCATGCGAATAATGCAAGCCCTTCAAACCAACCTAGATGCAAAATCAAAACAGTATAGGGATCAGGCTCTGACGTATATTTTTCTTATGAACAATATTCATTACATGGTCAGATCTGTTCGAAGGTATGTCCCATTTGTACTCCTTCATTTCATAGACCCAAACAAGGAGATGAGTTTTAAAAGATCTCTTGACCTTTTATCATGCTTTAGATTGCTTGTGGTTCTTTTTATCGCTTAATAAGGCAGCGGTATCTTTTGTTCATTCAGAACTTTATATTTTCAGGCTTCAACGTGAGTCCTGGTACTTCACAAATCAAACCATTTGATGCCATTTCATTGATGATGATTCACCAAAGGACTGTTTGAAAAAATACCCAAATTTTCAGGGATTTATTTGAAAAATGTGCAAAGTTCTGGGGCTGTTCTCTGGTTTCGTAAAGCAAATAATTTTATTCTTCATTTTGTTGTCTGGAAAATTTCTAGATCAGAAGCAAAGGACCTGCTTGGAGACGACTGGATACAGAGACATCGAAGAATAGTGCAACAAAATGCTAACCAATACCGAAGGGTTGCTTGGGCCAAGGTAAGAATGTAGCTTCAACATAAATTGGGAAGATACAATTTTGGTGCTTCAACTTTTTTTAAAATAATCAACTTAGCACCAAGTTGATGCTTGTACTTCTTGGGTAAAAGTTTTGGAAGATGAAAAATAATTTGGTCCCTAAAATTTTTATTTGAATTAAATGGGTCCTTTTAAGAGGACTAATTTGGTTATCTTGGGAGAATTTGAAGGAAAACTCAGTTTCTTTCTGGTCATATGAAAGTCCATGACCAACCTGTTTTGTGGTAAATAAAGTTGAACGATCAATTTGTTTCTTTTTTATGTTCAAGGATGAAAAACTGATTTTTTATTTATTTTGATAGATCAAATATATTCTTTATGATTAATTGGTTTATTGATTACAATTTGAAACAAATAACGTAGGTATTGCAAAGCATATCAGCACAAGGACTGACATCATCTGGAGGTACTGCTGGTGGTGAAAGTGGCAGTGGTGGTGCCTCTCGAGCTCTCATCAAGGAGAGGTTCCTTTATTAATTCTACTTTAGCAGTTTTGAATTTTCTTTTTTCTGAACAACCCACAAATCATATATTAAGATAACATAAAAACGGCATCTAGGGGATTCATGCTGTTTGATTAGAACAGTTGGATTTAATGTTAACAAGCACTAAGAATGGCAAGGTAGTTCTTTCATCTTTCTGCAAGAGGAGGAGAGGGAAGGTTCAAATATGAATATCATGCATACTTGTATTAGGTAGACAGAAAACTACTTACTTCTAGTAGTTCTAAGTTGTTAATATACAAAGAAGATGTTGTCTCTACCTAGCTCCATCTTTATTTTATTTCATTTTATTGAATTAAAACTGCAGGTTTAGATCATTCAACATTCAAATAGACGAGCTGTACCAGAGACAATGCCAATGGACAGTACCTGATCCAGAGTTGCGAGAATCTTTGCGGCTTGCTGTGGCAGAAGTTCTTCTCCCCGCTTACCGATCTTTCATAAAACGTTTCGGGTACTTATTCATTTTTATATATAATTATGGTGTATTTTCATGTTATGAATGGATTGCCATGTCATGCCTCAGAGGTTACTTGCAGATGATTGTGGGAAAAGGAAGAAAGAAAGAAAGAAAAAAAAGAAGTGAAGTGACAGGTGTAGGAGATGCATTCCCTAAAGGCAACATATGAAACAGGGCATTTTAATTAGGATATTTTATTTTTTAGTGATGCTACGGTACTTCACAAAGTACATATCTAACAATATTCACATCCGTAAAACGAATTTCAAAGTCGAAATGACCGATCCAAACTGTTGAACATGATCTCCGTATTAAAATCTCATTTTTATACCAAATTTTACATTTTTTAGATTTTTTTACTATTTTTAGGAGGTGAAAATTTTGTCATATTGGATGGTCAATATGGTTCAGAAATGTTAGGTCAACAAAATTTTTACCTCTCTAAAAAATAGTAAAAATATTCTAAAAAATGTAAAATTTGGTTTATGGAGATTTCAATGTGGAGAATATGTTCAACAATTTGGATCGAGCGTTTGGACTTTGAAATTTGAGATACGGATGCGAAGTACCATGAGTGATGTGCTTTGTGAAGTATCATAGCTCTTATTTTTTTTCTTGAAATTTTTTTTCTTTTAATTAAATGTGTATACCATTTAGTCCTCTGCATTGCAACGATCCAACTACTTCCTAAGGGACCTTAATAAGATGTGGAATATAAATGTAGGCCTCTGGTAGAAAACAGCAAGAACTCTCAGAAGTACATAAAGTACACGCCAGAGGATCTTGAAACAATGCTCGGTGAGTTTTTCGAAGGGAAGGCTGCTAATGAAGTAAGGCGCTAGTTTGGGCTTCTGTGCAAAATCACACTCTATTGTAGTTCTATGCTTAGAATGTTGGTTTCTTTTTTTCCCCTTATAATATTTTGGTGGTGATGTTTAAGGTAGTTATATAGTAGCACTATGTATATAACTAAATGATTAGTTCTCCTAGATTGCAATTAGTGGTTCTTTCTTGTGACTGTCTAAAAGTTAGTGAATAGTGATGACCCGAGTCTAAGTGCCAACATTTTTTTTTCAAGTAGCTGGCAAAATACCTACTATTTTCGTTAAACAAATTTAAAAAAGGTTATAATAAAATGAAAAGAGAAAAAAGAAATACAAGCACACAATAACTTCCTACTATTAGTATGGCCCTAATTCTGAAAGATGATCCGTTGCTTTGGCATCTATAGTTTGTTGATGAAGTGGTCAATGGTGTAGGTTGGCAGAGAGGATAAGAGGCGAGGCGGTTCTTACTGGAAGGGTGGTTGATAAAGTGGTGTATGGTGTAGATCAGCAGAGAGGTGAGGCTGTGCTTGACGCAATGGTGGTTGGTGGCGTGGAACAACAATGAGGCAGATTCTATCGGTGAGGTGCTATGCTAGATTGTGGTCACACAAGGTTCCAGGTTTAAGTTGAGCGAGGAACGTCGGACTCGTCAGAAAGGAGGTGGTATGTCAGGGGTGTGGTCCATCTCCTGTGCCACTCCGAGTTCTGTGGAGTGTGGAACGCCGGGGGAAAAGCATGCAACCGCGGCGACTACACTAAGACTCTGAGAGGAGTGTCATAGCGTACCCAGTGCAGCTGCATGTGCCAATGATCTACTAACAGAAATGAACTAATGAAGCACACTGCATATCCAAGCAATTCGTTATTCAAGTTGAAATTTCTCATCTCAGTTGTAAAGCTAAGTTTTCCAATTCAAATGATTTAAGCCGGTCTGATTATCTCTCAGTTTCGCAATTTAACGGGCCGTTTTGTTATTTTTTATCTTCTAAACATCATAAGATTGTAGTTTAAGCGGGCTGAGTTTCTTCTAAAATCGCCGCAAACAAATGGAACAGAAGTACAGATAGGTAGCGTTGTCAAACGTACGGAACGATCACGCAAATACTCTTTTGGATCTTATGTTGTATTTTAAGAGCGTAAGAATTTTCTCTTGCGTCTTACGTCACGTGTAAGAAAATTTTCTTGCGTTTAGTTAAACGTAAAAAATGTTAAAATATTTAATTTTTTGAACGTTTAACTTGCTACTAACGGTGCACAACAAAATCAATAAATTACAAAAAAATTTCCATGGAACTTACGAATTTTGTAAAAATAAAAATGACCTATGAAAAAAGTTGCATACGTCCTTAAAATAGACTAAGAGAAATTTTGCAAAAATAAATGATTGTGATTGGATTTGAATCATAGAATAATACTTTTATGTTAGATTCAATCAAGAAGAGAGAATAGATTCTTTCATTTGCATGTGAATGTAAAAGTTATTCTTAGTCATCTCCATTTGCAAAAATAAGTCTCTACAAAATAATCATATTTCTACTACGTACTCTAATTATTTTAGACTCGTATAATTCTAAACGTAAGACGAAATAAACATAACAAAAGTGACTATTTGCAGTGCCATCCTCATCTTTGCTCAAAATCAGGTGCATAAAATTTTCAAAAAGCAGATTGCACTCTTACTAGTGAATTTCAAACGGGGCGGGTCGAGTATCCGTGGATCCGACCCGGGCGGATTCACGGATTCATGAATCCACGGGTTCAACGGGGCGGGTCTCCACGGGTCCGACCCAAAAATCTCAATCGGACCCGTGATAAACCCGAGCGAATTGGATCCAGGCGGGTCGGAGTGGGTCGGGTAAGGATCCGCCGGTTTTTTTAAACACATGTATTGCACGCCTATGCCTACTGACTTACGAGTCCTGCACCTCACGGTCCACATGCACCGAGATTACATAGCAAAATACATTTGATGTGTCTTAATTGCTTGTGGGCCCCAGTACCTCATTTTATGCGCATGCCTACAGGCTTTTGTCATATTTTTCCCATTTTTTGCGCTGGGACAACTAGGCTAGGTCAGAGCATTTATGGCATTAATTGAACTTTTCTTGTGAACCATTATTAAGTTGGTTTTAGATGTTAAGGAAAGAAAGTTTTGCTTGTACTTGAAGTATGTGAGCCATAAGTGCTGAAGTTAATTTTAATATAATATGAGGTTTATGTAGACCGATTCCACGGGTTTGGGCACGGATTCACGGGTCGGGCACGGGTGGATTTAGGAACGGGTCGGGCACGGACGGATCTAGGCACGGACACGAGTTCGGAGGATTTGGGGCCAATCCGACTCGTGCTAGATCCGTGAATCCGAGATCCATGGATCGGGTCGGATCTGGGCATGAGCACGGGTCGGACACGGTCCGAGCAGAGGTGTTGCCAGGCAACCTGCAACAAAAAGTCGGACCCGTCCGAATTTTTTGAGAACTCTATTTCTGAAATCCACCAATTTCGGTTCTGTCTGTCTGGCTGCAACCAGACCACCTGCAACAAATGCTTTACCATCTGATTGTCGTGGTTCGGTGCTGCCACTGTTTTTGTTCAGACCACCAGGTCGTGACTCAGAGCAGAGGTGTTGCCAGTTGCTGCTGCCAGACTTGCTCGCTCCCTGTTGGCCTGTTGCTTCTTCTTAACATTCTCCCACCAATCGCGATATCCGATCAGCTCAAACCCCATGGTATCATATGTGCCTCTGAGAAATTTATTTGTAACCTCTCGCTGCCATGCCATGCCATGCCATTGCCACTGAGTTCTGCACAGTCTGAATCATACTTGATCATTATACCATGACGGTTTGCTTCACGCCTTACATGAGCATATATATGCTTGCTTGAGAGATGGAATTGGGCTCATTTGAAGCATTTGTGTGCTCCAACAGTGTCAAGACAATGGCTCATTTAAAGCACTTTGGTCAAAGTATTTAGTAAAGTTTTATAATTTACAATGAACAAAAAATAATGTTTGTAAAAATTTATCGAGTAACACAATCAAAATGGAGAAATAATTTCGTCTAAACAATAAAAGCCTAATTGTGACTGGGGTATTATTATAAGAGAAAAGTATGTTTTTGGCCTTTAAACAATTTGATTTGATTCAATCAAAGTCCTGAATTTTGATTTGATTTAATCAAGTTTCTGAACTATTGATTTTGCTAAATGACTCTCTGAACTTTTTTCAGTTCAAATTATCTCTTGAACTATTGAATTTGGTTTATTTTGCTTCCTAAATTATCGGTTTTGTTTCAATATGCATCATTCTATTAAAAAAGTTAAGAAAAAAAAGAACCAAATTCAATAGTTCGGGCCAATTTGAACTAGCAAAAGTTCAGGAGTCTGTTTGGACCAAAATCAATAGTTTAGAGATTTGATTGAACTCAAATAAAATTAAGGAATTTAGATTGAACCAAACCGCATATTTCAGGAGTCAACAACAAACTTTTCTATTATTATAACTAGAATAGTTTATTGAGCTTTACTCCAGAAATAAATTATCTATTGCAAAATAAATTATTATTATTATTTTATTCATGTCCGTAAACTTGCACTATACACACAACACCAATTCCTACCCAAATCTGAAAAATTGCCACATGATCTTCCCCATGTAGGACTGATGCCTTAACCAACTGCACTTAGGTGTTGGTAGTGCAAAATAAATTATTTTTTAACAATTATATTAATTTCTATAAAAGTCCAAAAAAATAATATTTGGTCCTATAATAATATTTTGTTGATGAATGTTCTTTTATTGAAGTTAATATTAATCATTTTAATATTATTATTTGATAAAATAATTTCTCGTGCTTCTTTATGTGCCATGTCAAATTAATCCTTCAGCGTGGAGATTACTATCATCTAGAGAAAATTGGCAAACTTTTCCGTGATATAATTGACAATATTCTAAAATTTAAAGTGCAACAAACCTATGCAAGTTGGGATGACCAAATAACTATATTTATTCGTGACATATTCGTTTACAAGTTAGATACAGCTGCTAATTATAATATAAAATAATGATGAAAGAAACCTTCTTAGCAATGTAATTTTTTTTTTCATATAAAGCACGCACGTTATAGTGTGTTGACAAGAAATAACTTGAATACATGTTTTCTTTTCTATCTCTATTTTTTTCTCTTGTAATCCCTTGCAATTGGATGTGTTCCAAACGTCATTTAAAGTACAACTGACAACAAATTAACTTAATAAAGAGCATAGTAATAATTAATTAATTTTTCATTGCAATAATCCTTAATTGAAATTTTAAATCATATGAACGACTTCATTGTCGGAATAAATTAAACAAAGATTGTGTTTTGCATGCTCACAAACAATATTTCGAAATCACATTAAATTAAGACGTTCAAAATCTCTGCAAATTTCCTCTCCAGTGCCATAAAACTTGACACACTTTTATTTATTGAAGAATTGATAATTATAAATTATAGTCATTTTGTACTTAAAATAGAGTTTTGTATGATAAATGAGGTGCTAAGAAGGTCATTGTCATGGATCACAAAATTTGAAGAAAAACCGGAAAATGTTTTTTACCAACCAAAAGTCCAAGACCACTTGTAACATTATGCAAATCAGAAATGAAATAGAAAGCACTCCAAAGAAACATTTTAATCAATGAAAGGATTGCAATGTGAAATTTGTAGTGTATTATATATATACTATATGTAAACTAAGAAATGGTGGAAATAATATTACTTGGGCATTTACTACCCCCAACAAAATGGAGTATGGTTTTCTTATATGTAATGGAGAGGATATAATTTCCATAAACTCGTTTTGTTTCTAATGACACGGCCAAAAACAATTGTTTTATGTTCAGCTAAAATAACTATTTTATGAGTTTCGTATGCCCTCTGCTTTCCCTACAAAACCCAAGGGAGACTCGGTTGTGGAAAGCACCTCCAAAAACCATTTGACACCTTCCTCTTCCTCTTGTTCTGATATCATCAAATTTCTCATCTCTGTAATTTTCTCTATAAAGTTCTTGTTTGTGCATTGTACTCCGTAACTTATATATCTAATCCGGTAATCCCCAATACCAAAAACTTCTCTTTTGTTTGTGCACACAACTTAAACTACTAATTGCACCACTCAAACTCAACCATGTATCACCTACAAAGAGCCCTGAAGGTGCCACGCAGCCACCCATACAAGTACATCGATGCGTACTACTACCCAGAGGAGGAGCGGCACCGCCAGTCGAGTTGTTGTGTTCGCATGATTGGCCACATCTTCAAGTTCATAATTGTCCTCCTTTTCTTCATCGGGGCCATCATTTTGTTCCTCTGGTTATTCTTTAGGCCTTTTCCAGTGGATGTGTATGTGGAGGCAGCACAGTTGAACAGGTTTCAAATGTACAAGACGACGCCACCTTACATCAATTACAATCTGACGACTGTTGTTAGCATGCAGAACTCGAACAGGTTCATCGGCATATACTATGACTGGCTCGAGCTCGACTCGTTTTATGAGGATGCACGGTTTGATTGGATTCCACTCTCTACCTTCTACCAGGTATAGATTGACATGTCTATATATCATTTTCATGTTTCATTGCTAGAAATGTTGAGTTAATTTTTTTTATTGCAATGTAATTTACCATTTTTCTGAAAAAAGATTGTGTGATCAAATTTACGGACTGATTAATCAGACAAAATAATTTGGGACCCAAAAAAAAACTTGCTATGAAGTATCTAATGATTCAATTGTATAAAAACAGGAACCAAAGAACAGCACTGTGCTAAAAGCTGATGTAGGTGGCGGCACATACTTCTGGTTGCGCAGCAAAGGAGTCGACGATTTCTCAAAAGAAGAAAATACGACAGGCGTGTACAGTGTGAACTTGTGGCTGTACGGAGATGTTAGGTACCGATTCAAGTGGGTCACAAGCAGGAAGCGGAAGCTGAGCGTGAAGTGCCCCATCAAGCTCGGTGTCACTGTTCCGGGGATGCCGGCAGCCTTCTTCAACAGGACCAGCTGTGATGTTGTCAGTTACTGGATGAAAGCTTGAAGTTGTCTATAAATCTGTGGATGTGTTTTGAGCAATTGTGGATAAGTTGAGCGCAGACGACGGCGAGATGACGAGAACAAATAGTGTCGTTTGCTCGACTGTGAAATTTGTTTCGGTTTAATTTTTGCAATTAATTTTTTGTTCCTATAAGAATGCCATTCTTTGAAATTTATCTTTTAGAATGATTTTTTGAAGAATATGTATTAGATCCTGTACGTTTGTCTCTCTTTTCTGTTTGTTTTTATTAATTTTTTATTTGTTGAGTGTTCTGCAAAGTATTCATTGAGTAGAATATGTACGTAAATAAATAAATAAATTGTTGAGTTGTAGAATGAAAGCCTGAAGTCCTAAAGAAAGAAGTATCAAAGAAGTTTGTCATGTAAAGCTTCAGTCATTGCATGAATTACTTGGTGCACAGCATGTTGTTTAATTTTCATATTTCTTCTTCTGAAGATTGAAGGACCTCGCCAATGAATATACAATTAAACCATAATTGTTATTTCTTTAATTATTAGAATAATAATAATAATATATGTGCAGCCCGTGGATTTTAGCAAATATATATTTTGAATCCGTTTGGTGCGTGTTGAATCCGTCGTAATTGTGACGAACATATATATTTTGAAAATCAGAGGATTCAAGTTCAACCATACCGTTTCTTTGATTATTAATTTCATATCCAACCGTTAAGAGGTGACACAGAGGGGAAAAAAGAAGATCTAACCTAGCTCTAGGTGGGGAGGTCGGCGGCGGCGCCGATCTCCCCCGCCTCCCCCCTCCCTCTCCCTCTTTGTCTTTCTCATTCTCTTTACTATTCTCCCTCATTCGCAGATCCGACGCGCCGCCTCCTCTACTTGGTTGCTTGCGTCGCCTAGCTCCAAAAAAAAAACGAAGTCGCTTCCCCTAAACTCGCGCGTCGCAGGGGGTCGATCTGTCGCGCCAGCATCGCTACTCCAGACGCGTTAGTAGTCGCCCCTCTAAAATCTGGGTCGCGTCGCCGCCGTCACCAGGGAGGTCGCGACACAGAGGCGGCACTGGGCGACGTCACCCAGGGAGCTTGCGTCTGCTGGTAAGGTCGCAATAGTGAAGATCTCGCTGGTAAGGTCGCTGTGTAGGGTCGCTATGTCGTAAGGGGGAGCGATAGTGGAATTGGTCACAGCCTAGATCCAGCTCAGATCGTCAGTATAAGGTCGACATCTAGGGTTTTCTGACCTGTTTGGACATCTAGGGTTTTCTGACCCGGTTGACCTCACTTAGCCAGCATGGAAGGCTGATACCCCATGATACCCGAGGAAGGGTGGATAAGGACAGATCTCGATATCCCAGATTGCAGGTCTGTCGCGTCGCCACATCGTCGGCTGGATGCGTCGCGTCGCCTAGGTATGTGGCTGTTGGTCGCGTCGCTGCTAGTCGCGTCGTCAGAACGTCTTGAGGCCACTGCTAGGTCACGCCGCAGTCGCCAGTCGTTGCTAGGCTGAGTCGTCGTCGTCTGTCACAACGATGGCAAGGAGCTCCATCGATTGTGGTTTACGAGCTTTCTGAACAGCTCGTGGAAAGGGGTTTGACAGCAAACCTCTCAATGGAAAAAAGGTCAACACTGGCAAGAGTGCCGTGTGTGACCGATGCAATGACTGAGAAGTGCGACTGTTGCGATCGATGTAGCACTCTGAGGATATGGAATTCAAACCCTCACTGGATAATTCAACCCCACAAAAGGACAGTTGCAGGTGGTAGATCTACTAGCAACAGTGCTCGTAGATAAGATCTGGTCTGAAATTGGGAGTCAGGCCATGAAAATTTCAGCTTATGTCGGATGGTTGTCATGGTAATTCGCCTTTCAGCTTTCGCCATCCTTGTACCAGAAAGTCGAAGGACTTGCGCCGTCTCCATGGATGCTTTCTCTCCATATCTCACATAACTGCCTCATCAAGGAGATTAAATGGTGATTCAGAAAGACAACGGAAACTGCTTCAAAGAAAGATGTTGCAGCAGCTCAAGAAAGTGGGACGATGGATTTCGACCTCCAACAGCAGCAGATGACGAGGGTAGCATAGATTAACATCACGATGCAACGATCATTCAGTTGTGATCGTCTTTATTTTTAATTTTAGGATTATTATACTTCTTGGTAGTTGCAATTTTCTCTTTTTTCTATTTTTTATTTATTTTGTAAAACTCTTTTTATTAGTTAATAAAAATTATGTAAGACAAAGTCTTACTCCTAAAAAAAATGAAAAGGAGGCTCTCCTTTTTTTTGGTTTTGAAAATAGGTGATCTCAATTCGAGTGGTTCAGGGAAAAGCTTATTCGATGGATCTATGTTAAACAACTTTTGGTCTTCTGCATTCATCGAGTGACAGCGTGGCAGGTGACAAAGGTATACCTGGGCAACCTGGCCCAACCTACTCTCCACAATTTTTTTTGTAATTATAAAAATAGTAGTGATAAAAACAGCTAACGAGTACAAGTTTTCCGATCAAATTGTCAGAACGGTAGATCTTCTATCGTGCGACAGGTTTTTTTTTCCGCACGGTAGAATATCTATCGTGGCACAATTCGTTTTCTGACCCAAAATTCAACTTCAAAAAGTATTTTCTGTTATGACTATGTATAAAAAGATATTTTAGATTATGACTATGTAAACAAAAATATTTTAGTTGTGACCATAGGTTTTTTAATTAATTAATTTAATTTAAAATAAATTTGTCAGTGCATTAAGAAAATATTACATGTTGATGCATAAACTTATCTCAAGCATGAACTATATTAATTGATTTATTTATTAATGCATTAATAAATACATTTAATGGTTATAGTCGAAATTATTTTACTATATATGATCACTATCATAAATATTTTTTATACAAGCTAGGTCATTTCTATAGTACATTTTAAGATCATTTCTCTCACACGGTACTAGTTGTACCATGCACATATTTTCAAAAAAAATGTCGCACGATAGAAAATCGATCATGTAGCAAAAAACAAAGCTGTCGCATGATAAATTTTCTACCATTATGGCTATTCGATAAAAAAACTCGTCCTCCTTGACTACTTTTATCACTACTATTTTCATAATTACAAAAAAAAAAATCTGCTACTCTCTATATATATACTGAAAACATATATATATATATATATATATACAAATACAAGTCTATCAAAGAAGTCAAGTCAACCATATTAACAACAAAATTACATTATTATTATATTATAGTAGTTTAATTCCTTACCCTAAATATTCTTACAGCTGCCAAGTGAACTTTTCTCATCCTATATATTTATTTGGAGAATGTTCCGTAGATACCACATTTGATACCAACTATCGATATCGATTTTATTTTGCATCTTATTTGAGTTATCGTGCATATTATTTGAGTTATTATGCATGTTATACCATAACTATTTTCAGTACAAAAAATAACATGTATAACTATTTTATTACAAAAAATAACATGCATAATAACTCAAATAATGTGTATGATAACTCAACTAAAGGTGCATAACAAAATCGATATTAATAGTCGGTATCAAATATGATATCTACGTATCAGCTTCCTATTTATTTATCATACACATAGAAGTAAAAAAAAGTAAAAATAAAATCATACATTAATTTTCCTCCGGCAAATTTTAACTGGGTATATAATAAATTAATAAATGACAGTGATGAACAATTCCAAATTGAAACTTCTACGTATCGTTATTAATGTTGACGATACGAAATTACGAATTGACTTGCATATATAAAGACAAATTCTAATGATGCAATTATATTAAATGATAGAGTAATTCTAGTGTAAATTCAAAATAAACTTACATCTCATTTTGTGATACATTTAACGGTTCTAATTACATTATAGAGATTAATAAAATTCCTTTTTTGTTTGTACATTCATTAAATAAAGTCATAATTGATACACAGAAAAATATTTAAGAAATATTATTTCGGTATACTTAATCTCGTACTCCACACTTGTACCCCGCATAAGATAAAACTCTTTCCAATTTTGAATTTCAGATCTAACCTCTCGTCTCTCACTCTCCTTCATCTTTTGTCTTATTCTTATTTTGTCTTATTTCTTTTTTAAACTTATTTCTTTTTCTCTCAACTGCATATTTCTTCATAATTTTTCTTTTTTTTTCTTTATCGATGAAAACATTGAAAAACATCGCTGAATCAATACTTTCTTTGCATCGATGAGTTGATGAAAAACATCAATGAAATATTATTTCGCACGATGAATCGATGAAAATCAACGATGAATGTCAGATTTGCATCGATGAATTAATGAAAATAAAAAAAGAATCGATGAAAACATTGAAAAACAGCGATGAATCGATGAAACATTGAAAACATCAATGAATTGATGAAAACATGATGAGTGGTTGAAAAACATCGATAAATTGATGAAAACATTGAAAAACATCGCTAGTATTACAACATGAAATGTTAGTATGACCATTGGAGGAGTTAGTATAACCACCTAAGATGTTAGTATAACCACCAGAGGAGTTAGTATGACATTATGAGATGTTAGTATCCTCATCAGGGTTAGTATGACCATCAGAGGAGTTAGTATGACCATCTGAGATGTTAGTATGACCATCAGAGGAGTTGGTATAACCATCTGAGATGTTAGTATGATCATCAGAGGAGTTAGTATGACCATATATTTAGTTACTATTAGTACATTCTAATATAGTGCAGATTAGACTTGAAACAACTAGTCTTAACACCTACTTTATTTAGTATTAACACATTTTTTATTTAGTATGCACACTTATTTTATTCAGTATGCACATCATTTCTGTACAAAACGAAATTGAAACAACTAGTATAACCATCAGAGGAGTTAGTATAACCACTTGAGATGTTAGTATGACCATTAGAGGAGTTAGTATTAACATCAGAAGAGTTAGTATGACCATATCTTTAGTATGCACATCATTTCTGTACAAAACAGACTTAAAACAACTATTCTGAACACCTATTTTATTTAATCTGAACATATTTCTTATTTAGTCTGAACACTTTTTTAATTTAATATATGTCTCAGAACTGACTTGAAGCAGTGCAAAAACAGACCTGGAATAATTAGTCTGAACACCTGTTTTATTTAGTCTGAACACATGTTTTATTTAGTCTGAACATCTGATGTATTTAGTTTGAACACTTGTTGTATTTAGTTTGAACACATATGACCATATCTTAGTTAGTATAAACACAAAATAACGTTTGATCTTCGAACAGACGTAATTTTTGACTCGTAACTCTGATTCACGTGTATGAGCACTTTTCGGAAATGGCACGACATGACGCACACACTTTAACCAGATTTCACCACGTAATGACACTGTTTTGACCCCTAAAAATGCTTCTAAAGCCTGCAAATCATATTTTTTGTGCACTTTTTTGGCTCAAATATTCTCAACAAAAATACTTAAAACAGTATAAAAACATATTTGAAACAACTAATATAAAAACATGTTATATTTAATCTGAACACTTATTTTATTTAGTCTGCATCTCTTGCATTCAATGCAAGACAGACTTGAAACAGTGCAAAAAAGACTTTAAAAAGCTATATGAACACCTCTTTCAACTATTTTGAACACTTGTTTTATTTAGTCTGAACACCTATCAAATGAAACGGCTGTACTGTACAGTGCAATCGATAGAGGCTTATCATTTGACGTATTAAGTATATAATTATCAAGCTAACATGCAAATACATGTAGGCGTAGTACAATGGCCGAAGGCTAAAGCACGAGTATTTTACTGTACAAGAGAGCTCCGTAATTGTTTGTTTGTTGCATCTGCGGGCTACACTGCTGCAGTTCTATACAGTGCTACTTGTACAAGAAAGCTTCATTTCTAACTACAGTTGTTTGCCCTTACATGATACTAAAACAGAAACTATCAAATTGTTCATTTTTAGTAATAGAACTTTGATACATCTCCAAACTTTGCCACTTTCTCGTTGTTTTCTTTAAAGATGATAACAAAACTTAAATTAAGTGCATTTTTTTTCTTCTAAAATCTTAATTATAATTCATCTTTCTAATATAGTTGTTAAATTTTTACCACTTTTGCTGAAGATTTTCATGACCAAAACAAGTTCGATATAAAGTGTAGTTACCTTTCAAAAAAATTACCCCTCTATTTTGTTTGCCAAGTTATTTTAATATTGCAATTGCTTCTACAGTTCTATTATTTTCCTTTTTACATCTCTCTACCATCCAAATTCCGACAGTGACAAAAGCTAGGAGACGACCATAAAGGGAGAACAATATTTCAAATTTATCTTTTATTTTCTATCTCTTGATAAAACAATAAACTGGTGAAAACACCTATGCAAAGACTGCAAATCAGTGTTTAAACAAAAATTTCGACATGTTTTGTCCTAAGATTGTCATGTGTGATTCCAAATTCTAATTATTTAAGAGTTGTCAGTTGGGTTAGTTACGATTACGTCCCAACTAAATAAGTAAACCGCATACCAGTTCACACAAGGATGCAGCATCAAGCAGGATTATTTCCTAAAAAAATAATAAGTTGATTTTACATATAAATTACAACAAGAAGGCTATAACAACCTATAAATGATAGGAAATTTTTCAATTTGGAAAATGTCTTGAAAAATCTTCATCCTCCCACTCACTAAAATCAGAATTTCCCCCCTCACTGTCTTCTTCATCAATGCTAGAAAAACTACCAATAGCCCCTTGAACTTTTTGAGAATTCCAATCAGGTGGGAAGGTTCTCTGCAGAGCCTCTGTGAGCTTGCCACCTGTCTGCTCAATATTCCTCAGGGACCTTGACCAGTGAGCAGCAGTGCATAAATCTACTGTTAAACTTCTCTCTGACATCTCTTTGCATATATTTACAATTTCTGCATATACATCTTCTGATGTGGCAGCCCGGGATAGAAGAGATGTCATGAGGCAGTGATATGCTGGACGGTCCGGTATGAAACCAGCTGATTTTGTTTCCTCGAAGCACTGTAAGGCCTTTTCTGGGTGGGAAGCCCGGGCCCACCCCTTTATAAGGGTTGTATATGTTTTTAGGTTAGGCTTAATCCCAGCTGAAGCCATTTCTTCCAACACCTTCTCAGACATCTGAAATAGATAATTTGAGGATAATTAGCTAACTTTCCTGAAATTATGATATATATTTTGTTCATTCATGTTTACGTCATAGTTATAAATCAATAATCAAGTAACTAATACTATACACATCTGGTACCAGAATGTCCTGGTCAGTATGGAGCCATCTCCATCAATAAAGATCTTAACTGAGCCCAAAATTGCTCTTGGTTGTACACCAAATTACCATATATTTTAAAAAGACAATATTTTGGTGATATTGCAAAAAAAAAAAAAAAAAATCCTTTTTTTCAATTGGCAAATTAATAGATAATGTCCTTCCTGGTACTTCTTCCAAGAAGTTGAATGCTATGAAGTCCAAGGAAAAGAACACAAAAGAATGTTTTATGTAGTCCTATATAGTCTAAGTATAAATACAGACGAGTTATGATGGGTACAGCAGGTATCACTATTCCGAGGTATGATAACTTATAAAGAAAAAAGAATGTATCTGGAGATGGTACTTACCGCCATGTCACCTGCCTCAGAGCAAGCATTGATCATCGAGGTGTATGTATGTATGTCAGGATGAACGCCTTCCTTCTTCATCCGTTGTATCAGATCTGTAGCTTCCCATACATCTCCTCTCCGGGCCCACCTGCAGTGTGCAAACAACACCAAACAAAACTAAAATAGCAGGAATGCATAAATACATATTGAATAAACAGATAAATACAGTTTGCCCATTAAATGCACACTCAAAAGCTTACAGCAACCATATTCCACAGCACCAAGCAGCATACCTTACAACCTGACCCCAACCCACCTTCCAAAAGAGAGGAAAATACTGGACAAAAGAAAGGAAAGAAAAGACATAAGAAAAAGAAAAGTTCCATCTTGAACTATGAGTGTGACCACTGGATGGGGGGTAATACACACAAAAAAGAGAGATCCAGCCCGATAACAGCTGTCCATAGAACACCCCCAGCAAGCCCCTAACATATGTTTTGGGCAAAAAAACAAATACAACAAAAGTTCCAAAAACAATACGGCAACCAAACAATAAAAGCAAAAAAGAGTGTATACTAACAGAGAAAGAAATGTGAATAGGATGTGTTGTGTAACCAAACAACAAAATGCACTTGTTGAACAAAGCAGGAGCATATCATACCCGTCAATAAGGATATTATAAACATAGGTATTCCTAGGCATGCCTCTGGCACTCATCTCCCTGGTGACAGCAAGTGCGCTCTGCATGCGGCCTGACTTGCAACAAGCCTTCAACAACCCCTCGTATACAAACACATCCACTGTCAAACCTGCCTCCTTTATCTTCTTGAAGTACTCAAATGCCTTCCCTATGTCACCCGTTGCTGCATACCCGCCCATTATGGTAGTGTAAGTGTGTACGTTCGGCTTTGTTCCCACCACATCCATCCTTTCTATCACACCTACAGCTCTCTCTATCTGTGAATTAGATTTCTCGTAAGTGGACTATGCTTACAGGTGATCACCAGAGCTTTGTACAATTTCTGTACTTCTGTAGTTAAAATGAATCAACGATTTGTTGCAACTTATTAGTTTAGTTAGTATAAGCCAATACATACCATCACAGGTCAATGCCATACTCTTAGTGGGCACAATCAATCTAGAGAAAGAACATTTAAGTGCAAAACACCACAAAGAAGAATGTAGAAATATCAATACCTGGTTCATCCTAACAAGTCCATGAATAAGGGCATTGTAAGTCTCAACAGTTGGTATACATCCAGCTTGTCGCATAAGATCAAAAACCTCCATCCCTCGTCTCATATCTCCAGCCAATGCAAATCCCTCAATTATTGGTCTGAAGGTTCGGCTAGAGGTTTGCAATTGTTCTCTGCGCATTTTGTCAACAATCCTTAAAGCTCGATCCATGTTTCTCATCTTACAGAAGGCCTCTATTATATTGTTGTAGATCACCTGGTCAGGTACTAGTCCTGACTTGGTCATTTCCTCAAACACGTTGAAGGCATTCGCATAGTCCTTCAGTTGGACGAAGCCGTTTATTAGCATGGAGTGTGTTTTCTTGTTATGCTTTATGCCGTATGATTCCATTTCTTTGCTTATTTCTAGTGCTCTGGAAACCTTTCCAATCTGCACAAAATTGCACATATTTTTCCTGAAATTAGTACATTATCTACATACAGAATTATTGCAAGTATGTCCCTGAAAATGTCAAAATATCCCATATATATGCCGCTGCAACAGAAGAGCATTATAGATTTCATGCTAAAGATTTCCATTTTACCTCCAGAAGGTATGTAGCAACAAAATATGAAATACATGCTTTAGACTACTTGGTTGGGGCCTTGCCTGTTAACACCAAAACATAAACCAAACAACCCTTCCCTCAGTGTTTACCTCCACAAAAATGAGAAGCAACCATATTTCTCCAGAAACTAAGAAATGTCATAGTTTCTATGATCCACGGAGAGTCAGAGACATAAGATAAATACTGTTTTAACAAGGGCACACGTGAAACATTATGTACGACCGGGGTTCCTTCAAATAGAAATAAAAGAGGGAAAGTACCTTCACATAGCAGTTGATAAGACACCCGTAACTGATCACTGATGGTCTGAACCCAGACTCCTACAAAAGAGAAACAGTCACTTCATCTAATTTGAATTATTAAGAATATCATATATAGCATTGTAAGCAGAAGACATAAATAGATACCTTCAGTCTCTCAAAGACAATCAAGCATTTCTCTTCATTCTGACAATGTGTATATCCATGCATCATGCTGTGGTATATATCAACAGGTGCATCTATACCATTTTGCTCCATTTCTCGCACCAGTTCTTCGGCTCGGGTCATGTTTCCACATTGGCTGCATCATATCAGAAAAGACACGCTGTATCATAATAAGCGCAAGAATGTTGAGTTGGAAAGAATAACTCGAATGCAACTAATATTCAATTATACGAACCAATGAGCATATATGATGTTACTATATATTACTGGATTCAGTGTTTCAATCTTCCTCTTGGCCTCCTTAAACAGCGCATCTGCCGATCTTTTCATATCAACAAACAAGACATGTTAGTAAATTAACTTAAAAGGATTTCATCTCATGCACTACCGGGGGTATCAGACCTATCAATACCAGAACTGGACCAATCAAAACGGGATGGAACTGACCAACTCTCTAGGATGATCAGAACCAGTACCTACTATGACTTCTATGTCCCTGAATTTCCATTCAGAACAAGAATATTGTGTTATAATATCCCTTAACATTTCTATGTATGGCAATTAAAACTGTTTTTCCCTCATCTTTATCCATAAACAAGTTCGGGCACTTTCTGAAAGAAAAAGCAATGCAGAATGGATAATTATTTGTATGCATTCCATCTTTACAAGAACTACCTTTGTAATACCTAAGCCAAAATAAGCAGTTACCACAGAAAGGGATGCACAGAAGTTGCTGATGAATACTGTACAATAATAAAGAAACTTAACTCACTTGGCATCATTAATTCTGGCGAAACCTGCAATAAGAATACTATATGTGACAACTGTCAGATCAAGTGCTTCTGATTTCATTTCTTGAACACATGCTAAAGCACCTTCCATATCTCTAGCAACTGCATAAGCGTGAATCAGGCTGCATCAACGTACAACTAGCATGAAGAGAAGAAATGTCTAACAGTGCAATGTGATATTTGAATTCATTTGGTAAGACCCGAGAAATTATCTCAAAAATCATATGAACTTTTAGTCATACTGGAAGTGATTGTGAAGTAGATAATATTGAAACAGTGCATATAAATTGCTTTCTCTAGCCTTCATGTTCATTTCAGTAAGAGACACATAATGTACCGAGAGAGAGAGAGAGAGAGAGAGAGAGAAACAGAGAAGCATCTGACAGTCTCTGTCAAAAAAAATTAAAAATTAAAGGGAGATTGATCATTAATCTAGTAATCAATCTCATGTTTTACAAAAAATCATTGCTTTGACACCTTTCTTCCTCTATTCACTTATTTGTACACAGATGAGGAAGATTGAGAATTTGAGTAACTGCAGATCAATAACCAATCAAAGAGGAGATGTTATTCTTGCTATTAATGCCATCCTAATGAAAGCATGAATGTTTCCAAACTAGGAATCTAGATGCCATTAAATGATAACTTTAAACATGGTTGGAGAGAGGTGTCAAGCTCGTGCAAGCCAAATTTAAGAAAATATTTTTTTCAGCTCCCAAGCTTAGACTAAATTGAACTCAATTCAAGCTGAGCTTGTGACAACCTATGAGAATTGGCTTCTCTTGTGTTTGTTCTCACATTATCTAGTGAACCAAGGCCGCATTAAATTCAATTAGGTAAAAATTTAATTTTGTTAGCAACATTTGATAAATCTGCCTGACAATATCCTTGTGTTACCATGTGTTACTGACAGGTTTAATCACACTCCAAGGTTAAGTTCCCTTTGAACTATCAGTCAAACAAAGTAGAATGCTAACCATTTGAAGGTGCGGAATTTTAGATCCTTTATTTCTTTGCAGTTTCTTTTTGTCATAATCTGCATTTTTTGCTGCTTTTAATTAAAGCTTTAAAAATTAATTATCAACCAAAATTAATGTTAATGGATGAAGAAATGTTGGCTTAAAAAGAAAAGAAGAATACGTTATATTCACCTGGTGAATACATGGCAATTAGGTTCGATCCCTCTAGCTCTCATGCTCTCAAAAGTAGCACGCGCATGGTGCTTATCACCTCGCTTTGCATAATACATTACCATTAATCCATACTCCCGCCTTGATGGCTAATTAAGAGAAACAATATTACAATGAGGTAATCTGATATGGGTTCTCACATGACTTTCTACAAAGTTCCCTTTTGTTTAGATATACTAGTACATGATTTGTGCCTTCACATTTACATAAGTTCTAACATTGAGCTTACAAAACGTGATGAAGCATATGTCTGTGGCATCTCAACTATTAACTCGAGACTTCAAATAGAATTTATGTAAAAAGCCTTTTCCAGTATATAATTTTCAAACTACATTACCTTGGGAATTTTCTCAAATGCTGACACAACAGCCTGCCAGTTATCAGGCCGCGTCTCCAAAACCCGCTTAAAAGCACGGGAAGCTTTGTCTCTCTCCTCGTGCCACTCAGACCGGAATTCTCTCCCCTCTATTTCACCTCTTACCCACCTCTCTCTTTCCTCTTCCCTCTTCCTCAACCTCCTCCCATCATCCAGTTTTACTGTAAGCTGCTTCCCATGGAACTCAACTCCATCCAACTCTGCTGCCTGTAAGGCTGACTCCTCAGCTGTGGGCCCACCATACATAACAAAACAATACCTGTTATATTAGAAGGATTTTTCAAGTTAGTTTTAAAGCCTCTAGTTATTCAGATTCTCAATAATCTTAGGAAGAACAGTTTCGGGTCACAGTATGATAACTTGCAACAAAACATATTAGAATATCATCAATGACCAATCAATATAAGATACTGTTACCGTTCAAATTAATTCCCGCCGATCATACCGTACATACTCATTCCCAATCAATATTGAATGGCAATCAGTCTAAGAAAGTACAAACAAATAAACTAGCTGCTATGTTTTGCTAGTCAGTAACTAATAGTCAGCATCAGTATTCTATAGTCAGAAATAGCGCCCAAAGCAACCCTCCTTCACACTTAATGGCACATGAAAAGGAGGGGGGGGGGGTGATTTTGGCATCATTGGTACAGAATTTGTCACATTAGGAAGAAGTACCCGACATTTCGCTCCGGACTATCATGCCCCCTTATCAATTCAACCTTCTTAAGTGGCCCAAATTGCCTAAAGAAGCGGCATATTTCGTCCTTCTTAACCCAGAACGGAAGATTCCCCACAAAGATCTTTGTTTTATCTCTCAGTTCAAAGTTCGGTTTAGCTGTTTCAGCTTCCGTTTCAGGTTTTGATTCCTGCGTAGACGCTGGCGGGTTTGGTTCAAGGGTTTTCTCTTCCTCTTGCTTTGGAGGAGGAGGAGAGAGCTTTTTAGTGAGCCAGAGCTTGGAAGAGAGGGGGTTAATGGATGGAGGAGAGGGTTTTGGGGAGCTAGTACTAGTTTTTATGGGATATACGGGGTTTAAATGGCGGCGTGAGACTGAAGGCGGAGGTTGCGCCGCCACCTTCTCCGGCGAGGGCTTGCGGGAGGAGAGGAGGAGAAAGGGGGAGGGCTTTAGAGTTGGGGTTAGTGTGGTGAGAGAAAGAGGTTGCGTTGAGAAGGAAAATGCTGAAATGGAGAGGAAATCCATTGGAAACACTACTTTACATTACACGCTCAGTAATAATCTTTGAATTGAGATTGAGATAATATGCATGTTCCATTGGAGCGAGCTTGCATTAGAGCTCCAGTAGGAGCGGGAAGAAAGGATTTGGTTGGCTGCGCTTCTGCCTCTGGGATAACAAAGAACAGAATTCCGTCTATGGATGAGACTGGTTTTTTTGGGATATTATTTTTCTTTTCTTTTTGAGTTAATCCCATCAATTTTATTATTGAAATTTTATATAAGTCACAGAAAATAAAAAAAAAAATTCCGATGAAAAAGTAATTTTTTAAAGTATCTAATTAACCTACTCCTATTCCTACATTATATAATCTAATATCTAAATCTATTTTTGTAACGAATATCAAAATATTGTACTTTAACCAATCAAAATACTTGTCTAATTATCTATCTACCAAAGAATCACCCAATACAAATACTCTATCACCGCAAATATTACATCACAATCACAAAAACATTGTTTGTCAATACCAAACATACTAGACTAGTCATTTAAAAAGACTTCTTCCAAGCAGAACAATCATGGACATGAACTCAGGGGTGGATTCAGGATTCTCGCCAGAGGGTTCAAGATTTATGGGTTTTTTTCAGGAGTTCGAAATGATGGTTATTTCTAGAAAACAATTATTTTACATGGTCATTTATGCAAAAAAAAAAATTCAAATACATGGTCATTTTTGAAAAAAAAATTTCAGGGGTTCAGCTGCACCCCTGGAGCTACGTGGCTCCGCCACTGCATGAACTGGAGTTAAATGAATTAGAGACCATCCTTTATCTCTATGTCGAACCTCTTGTTCTATCAAAGAAATTTTTTTAGGGCTTTCTTAAAACAGCTCATCATAATTACCAGAATCATCAAAAATAAAAGTGAGTTCTTCATCATTAACTTATGCAATAAAACTAAAATCATTCAGTAAGCAATAAAATTTCTGATGTCTCTAATATTCCTCTAATTTGAATATTATCTATATTTTTCAATCTAAATTTTGCGGATATTTGAGATATGACAGAGGAATCCTCGACCCCAAATTTCATCGATTTGATCGAGTGGTTCTCTAGGAAAGGCTCCGCACATCTTTAAAACCGAGTTTTTGGCGCTGTCCACGACAAGGAATAAAAAGAATCAAAGAATATAAAGAAAAATAAAATACTCGGTTTTAAACACTAAGTACAACTTAGAAGATACCGATGCCCACGGCAACAGCGCCAAAAACTTGATCGATTAAGTATGTGGTATATTGATTACTCAAGTTTTAAAATCTATAATATCGAATTTTAGGGTTGCAAGTATACACCTTGTTTGTTGTGGTACTTAAGGTGTCGAATTTCATAGGGACAAGTCGACCTTCTAAATTGATTACTAGTGTTTAATCCTAAGTGACTAAAGATTTGTTGTTTGGTTTTCAATGATTGATGGTTCAAATAAGTAACAAAGCAATTAAACAAAGTTCAAGTCAAGTAAATTAGGCCTATGATTGACGGGATTACCACCCACTTGCTTAAGACTAATCTGGTTAATTAAGACAAATTTTGGTCAATTATGGTACCGACAATCAAATATTGATATTAAGGGTTGAACTCTCAATTTAATATCATACTCAAGGTAATTTAGGGTGTCGATCGCTCAAATCCTAAATTACACCTAGTTGTGAAATTGTGCCTAATTAGGTCTTGCAAATTCAAATTACTTAGCAATTACGCATTCGCAATTTTTCTAAACAATCTCTAAACCCTTAGTCAACTAATATTTCCTCTCAGCCTTGATCAATACCTAAGTGCTTCTGCTCGGATCGGGATTTCAAGTTGCACTTTCTCAAATTCAAAATAAAACTCTAAGATTGAATTAAGTAAGAAGAAGCAATAATTAACATAAAATCATCCTTAATTGAACCATGAAAGAGTAAGCAAGTTTCGGGTCTTCCTAACTCTAGAGAGGTGATTAGCCTCTCATGATGGAAGGAAATACAAAAGAAAATACAAGTATAAAAGAGAACAAGAGATTAGAGAAAGTAAATCGAAAAAAAATCTACTTGCATGTCCTCGGTCTTCTCCTTGATCTCTTGCCCTAGAATCCTCTTTTCTCTTTCTAAACTAAGTCTAAGAAGAAGAAAATACGAACTAGTCAGAGAGAGTACACAAAACCGCCTAATCCTATTTATATCCTTGACAAACTGCTTTTCGAAACTATCGTTTGTGGCCCGTAAAGGACCTCTTACGGCCCGCAAACAAGTCAAGAAATTTCTGCCCAAGTCAGGCCTTCTGTAGTTCTCTGTGGGATGAGGTTTGCAGCCTACAAAGGTTGACTTGCGAATCGCAAAGCTTGTCAAAAAATTCTCCCGAATATGCTTTCTGTCAATTTGCTACGGGGTTGGTTTGCGACTTGCAAAGGCTATCTTGCGGCGTGCAAACAAGTGCAAAAGGCACTGCTTTGCTCTGCTTTATGTATAGGACTTCGTCTCGGGGTTCATTTGACTTGATTCCTCTTGCACCTGCATGAAAATACAGAAATAGGACAGTACCACGAACTTGCATGTTTTTTACCTAAAACCAAGCTTTTAAAAAGCGGCGATAACGTCGATAAAATAGATATAGCAGAAATTTTTCTATAACCGGACGATTTATTTCAAACACGCCGATAAAACGGTCTTTAGTGATAAAACGAATGACAGTCTGAAAAAAGCAGTGATAAAGCGGATATATCGATACTTTTGTTCAAATGATCATAACTCCGATTTTAGTGATTTTTTATGCGTTGGAAATATCACGACAAGCTCTGCATTTTATTCTCAAACATCACCTACAAGTTCTTATCAAGAAACTAGTTAAATTTAAGCTTTTTTTTAAATCAACAGACCAAAGAAATTGTTTAGGTCAATAGTATTTTCTTATATGTTGCATTTTTCTATTAAGACTTAAGAGAGATGCATATTTCTTGATAAATTAATTTAATTTAGTAATTTCATTGATATTTTTTACAATTTGCTTTAAAATAATGTACGTGAAGAAAATAGTGATGTTGTGGTTTATCAATCGTTTTATCACCGTAATACCGCTAAACGCTAAATGACTTCCATACCGCTATGGACCCTATACGCTATTTAAAACCTTGCCTAAAACTAAATTAAATTAACCTAAGAAAACACCAGATCTGATCAAGTTTGTACCCTAAATCTTAGCAATCGGTAGATATGAATCGGGCTTATCACACCGCACCTTCGGTCGAAGAGAAGAGTAGAAATGGGTGGTGGCCAAAGCGGATGGAAAGAAGAAAGGAATGGCATGGCTGCTACATCAAATGAAGGCGCTGAATTAACTATCAACGTTGAAGGAAGAAGGACTCCAATCTGATCCAAATTCGATGCAAATCAAATCGCTGGCCCAAGTCTTAGTCAGGCCCAAATAGATTATATTGTGCCTTAAATAACTCATAAGTTGGGAATAACATGTATTTACACAAGTTTTGCATCTCATATCAAATCTTTTTTTGTTCAACAGTAAGATAAACAAAAATATTATTCATTCTGGCACAACTAATCACATGACGAGAATATTAAAAATTTAGAAAATTTAAAAGAAAATGGAAATTCACAAACTGTACTATTGCAAATGAGAACCAAGTACCAATTAAAAATATAAGAACAATGAATTTATGTGGAAGAAAGCATTCGAATGTACTACATTTACCTACATTTAATTCTAATCTATTGTGTGTTAGTAAAATTAGAAAAGATTTAAATTATGATGTTATTTTCTCATCTCGAGATGTGAAATTTCAGGAAAAAAATGAACGGGAGGATGATTGGTGAAGGAAGATTAGAAAACGACATTTATATTTTAAAATTTTCATTTAAAAGTTAAAACCTTTGTTGCAACTTGCAAATAATAATGTAGAATAAAATAAATTGTGGCATTAGAGGGTTGATCATCTCTTTGACAATGTTTTAAATAAATTAATTTCTTTTTCCAATTTAGATTCAAATCATTGTGAGATTTGTCAATTTTCAAAACAAACCAGATTACCATTTTCTTTATCTACAAATAAAACCTCAAAAAAATTGAACTAGTACACTTTGATGTTTGAGAACTGGCACCAGTTGACACTTACAATAGTTTTATATTTTTTACATTTATTGATGATTTTTCACGCACCACTTGGATTTACCTTCTTAAATAAAAAAAATGAAGTTTTTCTAAATTTCAAGAATTTTCAAACCTTGTTGAAAATCAATATGGTACCCAAATTAAAATATTTAGGTCCGACAATGGTACTGAATATGTTAATAAAATCTTTTTTGAGTTTTTTCAAGCAAAAAAGAATTTTTCATCAAACAACATGTATAAATACACCTGAATAGAATAGAGTGTCAGAAAGAAAAAATCGTCACATATTAGAAGTTACTAGGTCTTTACCTTTTCAATCAAATGTTTCAGAAAGATTTTGGTCGGATGCTATTATAACTGATATTTATCTTATTAATCAATTATCTTGCACAAATTTAAACAATAAAAGTCCATTAGAAATTTTGAACAAAAGAAAAATGAACTTAGTTCACATTCGAGTCTTTGGATGCACATTTTTTTACACATTAAACGACAAGATAAATTAGATAAAAATACAGTAATAGCTATATTTTTTGAATATTCTTTTCAAAAAAAAGAATATAATGTTAGTATAGTGACCTAGAGGACCAATCATTTGTGATGGTACTCTTGTTTAGTTTTATGCATTGGATGATTTATATCATTTTGTTCCTTGAGTTTGGATATTTCACGGATCATTTGAGTTGAGGACTCGAATTGTGAAACTCTGTGGTTGGTTATCAAAACTCTTAATAGTCCCTAGTCTTATATCATTAGCATGGAACACTGAATGATTATATATAGACTAGTATGTGGATTAATGTGTGATCATGTTTCACAGATCACTGATACGAGGTATCTGTTTAATCACATAAATATACATGTAAGGGTACGTGATATTGGACATGACCCATCTTGACTTGCTGTAGAGATTGTGTTTGTGTCATCAGCAAAGTCATAAATTAGTATTGATTCTATTATCTGAGATATCATAATTTTAGATAATTAATGTATATTTTGTGCGATTATCAAACGCTGCTTTTAACCGAGGGCTATAAAGATAATTTTCGGATATACATGAATTATGCTAGAAGTTATGGATAATCAATAAGATATATTTGTCCGTCTCATTTCATATGAGATTAGTAATATCTCTGGGCCCCTTGATGCAGTGATAATTATTATGCATGCATTTGTGATCATGGGATGATACAAATAATAATTATGCACTGAGGATCATGAAAATGATTAATGGTCAAGGATGACACGTTCCTACGCTTGACATTAATCAATGATATTACGTGACAAAGGAATCAATACAAAAAGAATAAAGGATCACGATTTGTCTGTGTTTGATCAGACGATTATAATGCATTGCTATATGCCAATTATGATTCATAAATTAATGTTTATTAATTTATTACTGATCATGACATAGATCCTACTGGGTCGCTCTATTTGACAAGTTGAAGCATAGAACAATAATTAATTATGTGAGACATGATTAATTAAATTTGAATTGGATTAATTTGAGCGAGGCCTAAATTACAGACGAGATATATTTGGGCTTAGGTGGGACCGAGCTCATGAGAAGAATTAATTTAGAAGAATAAAAACAGAAAGGTAACTTCTGTTTTAATTGGCACATTGATTCTTATCTTTATTTTGGCGCATTAATTAGTGCGTTAAAGTTTTGTTTGGTTTTCCTCAACCTCCTGACGCATGAGGATGGAGGATATATCTCTTCTTGCCATATTATTGTGGTTCTCTCTTGATTTTCTCTGGACGTGAGAAAGAAAAAGGAAATTGGAAATATTTTTTAAACTCAAAAAGAATATTTAATCTCTGTCATGTGTTGAGATTCAAGAGATTGAAAATTCTTGTTCTATAGAAGGTCTAGCAACCTTGCTTCGACTCGTTAAGGAGTGCATGTGGTAGAGGCTTCACGCTTGGGAAGCTTTCGTGAGACGAGACGAGAACCAACATCCTTGCCGTTGATTTGTGAAACAACCTCTACGCAAAGGAAGTCGTCGCGCTTGGTTACGATACCAAGTAAGGTACAAAATTCACAACCTTGTTAGATTCGAATTTTATACACATGATCCTTGAGATTCAAATTGGGTTGCATGAAAATTTTAAAAATTCCGCATATCATGCACGTAACAAAACCCTACATATAAATGTTATGATTCTACTAACAAAATATATATATCTAGAAATGTACCTTTTTTGAAAAAAAAAATACAATTTTATAAAAAGGAAGAGGATTTGCAACCTAGAAATGATATTGCTCTTCCAGAACTGACAATTTTTTTAAGGTACAAAAACTCAAGAAAATCGCACAAGTGCAAATGACGAGGAGTTGCACTCTGGGGGAGAAAATCAGTATGAGGAACAAATAAATGAGACGGATGAGCAACATACAGGGGAGAAAGTTAAGAACATACAAGTCTTAGGAAGCCAATTCGATCAACACAATCATCATTCAGGTTACATGATTTTGTCACATATAATGTAAGGTATTTGATTCATGATTATGTTTCTTATAATAAGGTCTCCTTGAAACACAAAGCCTTTTTATGGGTACCTCTGAGAAAATTGAACCAACCACATTTCAAGAAGCAAAAAAACAATCTCGTTGGGATCAAGCAATGAAAGAAGAAATAAAGGTTCTTGAGAAAAATAACACATGATATACTGTGTCTGTACCAAATGGAAAGAAACATGTAGGATGCAAATAGATTTACAAAATCAAATACAATAGTGATGGTACTGCAGAAAGATACAAAGCTAAACTTGTTGTAAAAGTCTTTACCCAAACGTATGGAATTGACTATCAAGAAATATTTGCTCCAGTTGTCAAAATGAACACTGTTAGAGTTCTTTTATTAGTTGTTGTTAACTTGGGATTGAGTTTATTTCAGATGAATGTTAAGAATGCATTTCTTCAAGACACTTTAGAAGAGGAGGTTTACATGACTTTATCTCCTGGTCACAAACATGAATTTGACAAAAATCTAGTATGTAAATTACATAAGTCAATTTATGCCTTAAAACAATATCCTCGCACGTGGTATCTCAAACTTAGTCACTCTCTTTTACTTCACAATTTTAAAAAATGTTTTGCTCACTCATCTATGTTCATTAAACACAGAAACACTTCAACTACTATTGTTCTAGTTTATACAGATGATATAATTGTCATTAGAAATAACAATATAGAAATTAATAATGTTAAAAGAAACCTAAAAGAAAAGTTTGACATCAAAGACCTAGAAATACTCAAGTACTTTCTAGATATTGAAATTGCTCATTCTCACAAAGATTTATTCATTTCTCAAAGAAAATATATTCTTGACCTTTTAAAGGAGACATGTAAACTTGGTATAAAACCTGCTAATACCTCTATGGATAACAATAATAATCTCGAACTAGAAAGTGGTGAACTTTTAAAGGATACATGACAGTACCAAAGATTGATTGGTAAGTTAATTTATTTAATTGTTACTAGACCATACATAGTTTTTGCAATTGGTACTGTAAGCCAATTCATGCATGCACCAAGAATCACTCATCTAGATGCAGTAAACCAAATTATTAGGTATCTAAAGGGATCTCCTGGACAAGGGATATGGATGAAGAAAAATAACACTAACAATATTCTTGCTTACTCAGATGCAAATTGGGCTCGAAACTTTGATCGAAAATCAACCACATGATACTGCACATTTGTAGGCGAGAATCTCGTGACATGAAAAAGTAAGAAGCAAAATGAAGTTGCAAGGTCAATGCAAAGGCAGAATACATGACAATGGCTTCAACAACTAGTGAGCTAGTATGGCTCAAGCAATTGTTATGTGATATGAAGATTTCATGTGAAGGGCCAATGTAAATATATTGTGATAATCAAGTTGCTAGACACATTGCTTCAAATTCAGTATTTCATGAAAGAACTAAGCATATTGAGGTGGATTGTCACTTCATACGAAAAAATATTCAAGTGGAGAAATCAAAACTCCGTCTGTGAGAAGTCATGATCCGTTTGCTGACATTTTCACCAAAGTGTTGAATAAAGGGTTGTTTCAAAATATATTATACAAGTTGGGTTCTATTAATTTGTTCGAATCTAACTTGAGAGGAAATGTTGTGAAACATAATTTAAGTCTCAGAAAATCATCATTGATCATTTATAAAGAAAATTAGACTAGCATCTTGAATTAGCTATCAAACTTAATTTAGTACCTAAAATAATTTTCTGAGATTAGACAAATCTAGAATATTGTAATTTAGAAAAATAATAGCCAACGGTTATATCATTCTCAGCTTATAAAAGAACCTTAAGAATAAATTGTAATTTGTAAAATAAGAAAAACATATCAATAAAATACATTCTTCATTTCTGTCTCAAATTCTACACATATATAAACTAGTTGCTTTACCGGCGTATATCTTCTTCCCAAACATCTCTTCCTAGGCCTGTACGGCTATGACATTTTCCCTGGGAATTTTTGGGAATGGGTTTGGGTATCCTTTGTTTCAATTTGAATGATCCCAAAGATTGAACTGCCCATGGAAATATATATAGAGAAGGTGTTCGGAGGTACTGGGGAGCAAATTGTTTGGGATTGAATGGCAATTTGTAATGAGAAACGGTTATTGGTTAAGGATTAAACTGTCAATTGACACATACGAAAGCTTTCTGTCATTGATTTTCTCACGTAGCGCACAAATCACATCCTGTACCAATAAAAGCAAATTTGAATTAAAAATTCGACAAAAAAATTAATATAATATTTTAATACATGAATTTAGAAATCACGTTGCATTATCATACTGTGTTGTATGATAAAATAAAAATAAATTGACAAAAGTATAAGCTTAGTACTGATAAAATTAATTTAAATAATAACTCAAGGAACAAAAATGATACAAAATCATCCACTAATAAACAAAACATATGATCTGAATCTAAAACATCAACACTAATACCAACATCTCAATTTGACACTAATACAGGTTTCTACAGAATAATGCTTGTTTTGCCATCATTCTCATCTACCTTGTTTTGCATCAAAATATCGACTGAACAAGTGAATTGATACCAGATTACCAGTACATGCAATTGTTCAAAATAGTGTCAGCAATGTCCTTTATGAGACCATTTAAAAGAAAACAAAAGTAAATTGATAAATAAAAACTGAAACAGTACCATACAAACTGAATTTTTTTTGTCATACTTTCAAATTTGCTTCATAAATATCAAGCATAATGTATTCACATGATTTTAAAGTCACAAAAGTACAAACAAAGTTCTGATAAACCTAGTCCGCTACTAAAATTCACAAAACTCGAGAAGTCAGTACTACTGTACTACACATAATTGTAACATACTGCCTCTTTGCTACTAAAATTCACAAAAGTAGAGAAGCCAGTATTTAACTATAAATTACTTCTCCTTGTACCTAGTAATCATCATTTTAATCCAATCTGACCTTATTGCTTCATGGCAACAAAGAAATGCCTCTCGCACTCCGCTATGGGCAATGAACATTTCACTTGCCAAAACAAAATCCACCAGGTCAAAACCTGGCAATTTAAAAGCACAGCTCTGCCACTTGCTAAGTACAAGAAAAGCACAGCTCTGTCGAATCTAAACCTTAAAATACCAAAACACAAAGCTAAGTACAAGAAAAGCACGGCTCTGCCACTTGCTCTAAAACAGAACCTATATACATGTTGCCATAAGTTAGAGACATAAAAGTAAAATAAAATATAAACCTATACTTTGCTCTCAAACTCTTCTCATTTACTATCTGTTGCAATTTCGTCAAGCCAAGTGACCAATTGATATGCCAAAGGCCTCAGTTTAGGAGACTCGCTCACACAGAGGCATGCCATGTCAAGCACTCTACAAGCCTGCTCTAAACTTCCCAAGTTACCCCTATCACTTGAAATGATCTCATCAAACACCTCTGCTTTTCTGCCCTCGGCTTTCATCTGTACCACCCATGATACCACATCTCGGTTCCCCTTTGGCCGGCACATGTCCACAGGTCTTCGGCCGGTAATAAGCTCCAACAAAACAACCCCAAAACTGTACACATCCCCTTTTAATGTGGCCAAAGGTAATTGCCCGTACTCGGGCGGTATGTACCCCAGTGTGCCAACGACATCCGTGGTGACATGTGTATCATATGGCAGGATTAGACGTGCCAAACCAAAGTCTGCCAAATGCGCATTAAAACTACCATCTAAAAGTATATTACTCGATTTAATATCACGGTGCAAGATATGCGGATCACACGATCGGTGCAAGTAACACAGACCCCTAGCAGCTCCACGGGCTATGTGTAACCTTTTCGGCCAGTCCAGTAGAACTGGTCCATCTGGCTTTTCATGCAACCAATAGTCCAGACTTCCATTCTCCATGAAGGAGTAAATTAAGAGTCGATCAGTACCGATTTTACAATAACCCTCGAGCAAAACTAGGTTTTCATGCTGGACCCTGGATAGGGTTTCAATCTCAGCCTGGAACTCCCTCTCTATCTGACAGAAATCACCAGAAAGGCGTTTGATAGCGACCCGCCTGCCATTGGGAAGAGTTCCTTTGTAAACTAACCCAAACCCGCCACACCCAACAATAAACCCTTGGTCAAAATTATTTGTGGATTTTAAGATATCCTCAATAGTCAGCTCCTTGCCGGCATCTTTGTTTTGAAATAAGAGCACTAATCGTGAGGCTTCGTTTTCTGATGAGCTGTCTTCCGCATTTGCCACTGCCTTAGAGTTCCGCTCTTGAGCCCCAGACTTAATTCTTGACGCGACTAGGAAAGATAAGGCAACAAATGCTACTACACCTGTTCCAATACCAATCACTGGACCGATAATCACGCCCATGTTTTTGTGCTTTCTCCTAGAGTGCGACTCTATGGTGGCATTCACCGGTTGGCATTGATTGAAGTGAGACCCGCAAAGACCAGGATTTCCCTCGAAATAGTCAGGTGGAAAAGACCAAAATTGACCTCCAGTTGGGATCTCTCCAGTTAGATTATTATATGCAACATCAAACTTTGATAAGAAGTTTAGCTTGGTAAGAGAGTCCGGTATTGCACCCGAAAGGTCATTGTGACTTAAATCCAAGGTCTCCAAGCTAGACATACCTGATAAGTCACTGGGTATTGTACCTGTTAGGTTGTTGTCACTCAGGTCTAACACCACAAGTCTTTTGAGGTTGCCGAAGCCAGGTAAAATAGACCCCACTAGTTTGTTGTGGCACAGAATCAGAGAAGGTGGAAAGCTACTAGCTTGGTTGTATTGGAGTGGCTTGCCTGTTGAGTTTCTCCTAACAAAGAAAGGCAAGTCCTCCATGGATGCTCTCGGTTTTGAGGAGTTAGTCAAGAGCATCAGGCTCTTCATTTGTGTCAGGCTGTCAGGGATCGGTCCACTAAGAGAGTTATTGGAGATGTCTAGGTAGAAGAGATGGTCCAAATTTCCCAGCCAGGGAGGAACCATACCAGTCAAGTGGTTCCAAGATATATCCAGCACATTCAATTTGTTCAAATTTGCAAGCCAAGGTGGGATAGAGCCGAGAAGTGCGCAATTTGCCATGACAAACACCTCGATATTTGAAAATCCATTAATCCCATCTGACGGCATGGTTTCACCACCATGAAAATTATTTGTCAGAACCAGGGTGGTAAGATTTGGCAAGTTTTGTAAAATTTGCAGGGCTTGGGCTAAGTTAGAGAAATTATTACCAGTAAGTGACAAGTAACTGATGGAGGTGAAGTTGACAAAATTGGACGGGATCTCGCCTACTAGGTGATTTCTTGCAAGGTTTAGGGTTTTCATTTGCTTGCAGTTGGGGAGGTTGAAAGGGATGGTACCAATGAAGTGATTTGAACCGAGATCAAGTGTATTTAGCCTCAACAAAGATGAGAAATCGAGATTAATCTCCCCACTGATGGAATTATTTCTCAAACTAAGAACTTTGAGCGTGTAACGGTTTGACAAAGACAGCGGCAGAAGACCGCTGAAATTGTTAGATGAGGCACAAAAGGATTCAAGATTATTAAGTTTGTCAAACACATCAGGTAAAGTACCAGTAAAATTATTGGCTGAAATATCAATCTCTACAAGATTAGCGAGGTTACCGAATTTGGGGATCAATGTACCAATAAGTGAGTTCCCCTGCAAGTTCACTTTGGTGAGGTTCCGGAGGTCAAACAGATCATCTTGTAGAGTACCAGTGAGAGCATTCATGTCAAGTGAAAGTTCAGTGAGGTGAGTACAGTTTCCATAGCCGGCTGGGAAGTCGCCGAACAACTTGTTCATAGAGAAACGAAGAATTTGAACTATACCTGAGTAATTGCACATACTCGAGGGGATGTTACCGTAAAATAAGTTACCACTGACATCAAATTCTCGCAAATTCGATGAATTCGGCAGAATTGGGAGGCTTCCGTTTAACTTATTGAATGATATGTTGAAAACCTGAATTGAAGGGAGGTTTAAGCTGGGAGGAACAGCACCAGAGAAGGAATTCAAGCTGAGATCAAGCGATTCAAGTTGCGGTAACTGGAGAAGACTTGAGGGAACAGAACCATGAAAGGAATTGTTAGAGAGATCGATGTACTTGAGTTGATCAAACCCAGCAAACGAATCATAGAGAGATCCTTTCAAGCTCTTATTTTTTAGAACAATCCCAGTTACTCTGGACCCGAACACAGAACTGAGATCATTGCAACTCAGACCAACCCAGTTGCAACAGTTCGACGAGGAATCGTTGAAGCTCCAATCAAGTACCGTCTTCGATTCGAGACCATCGTAGAAGCTACGGAGAGAGCTCAAATCGCCTGAATTGCAACTTAAATTCTGAGAATTGATGGTTTTCGCACGAAGAAGAAGAAGAGAGGAGATGAACGAGAGAATGTAATAAAGGTGGCATCTTTGATTCGATTTATTTCTCATCTGAAGCAAAATCGTTCCGAATTCAGCTTGTAGAGATTGCTCCAACAGGTTTTGGCCGATTCTTCCGACAGATTTTTGGAGAGCTTGAGACAGATTGAGACAGAGAGAGAGAGAGAGAGGGGGGGGGGGGGGGGGGAGGGAGTGGTGGGGAAGAAGACAAAGCAACCAAACCACTAGAGAGAGAGGAGAGAGAAGAAAGAGGAAAGTCAGAGAGAGAGCAGAGAGAAAGGAGGAGTTTGGTTTTGACTCGCACATTAATCCTATATTTTCTATGTTGACGCATTCAATTCTTTCCACATTAATCCCATTTTTTCTCTCTTGTTGTCAATATAGATAGCCTATAATTTCGTTTTCATACTTTGCATGATCAGATCAGGTTTCACACAAACAGGTGTAATTCAAAACACACAGCAACTATTCAACCAATTTAGCTACCAACTTTAATACTTAGTATTTTAGAAATATTTTTTTTCTTAAATTAAGGCTGTCATATTTTGACTTTTTTGACAGTAACAGTCCAACACACAAAAATCAGAGCAATATGACTTGATAGCATGAAAGTTCAAAAATTATAAAATTAAAACAGGAATTTTCTATGTTTGATCAACTTTTTTTTCTAATCACCCATCAATTTCTCAATGATTAAGGAATGTAATTACATATTTTATTTATTTGTGTGTATAATCTGGGAAGATCAAGCTTCTCTTTTAAATTTGTTGTTTGCAATTTCAACAGCCTAGATATATTACAACAACTTCTATCATGCATTTTTACCAAAGAGAAATATTCTAGCATAAATAGATTGAACTATGCTGTGCTGTTTTTACATAACGATTTTTTTTTAAAAAAAGGTTCCTTTAATTCTGACATTCATATCAATTTTTTGTGCCATAGATTTTTTTGTTTTGTAAAATGGCAATGCTCATTATCATAAATTTTAGGTCTATGGTTTTGTATATTTATTTAATATTAAAAAAAATCTTATATATGTTTCCAATTACTAGTATTAAAATATGCATAGTGATCTATTACAATAATTCTAATAGCTAGTTTGTTAAATTAATCAAAAGAATAAGTCTACTCATTAGAATCTAGTAGTTAATTTGCTTTTCTTATGATATAAAATAAAAGTTTAGTTCCAGTAACTTTTTACCTTTGTAAAGTGTTTCTCGGATCTGGCAGTAACTGATTGTGGGATCCAAATCTGCTGTTTGTAGTTGAGGTAAGCACTATTCTGTTTGTTTCGATTCGACCGTCATGAATCGATTGATCGTCACGGACGACTGTGATTTTATTTAGGAGGCAGATGCTTTGACTGTTAGATGAGTTTTGAACGATCCAAATCGAAACAAACAGAAAACAATAAGAAATTATAGAAGCAACAGATTTGATTTCCTGATTGTGTGTACATTATTGCATTGACTCTTACTAGACAGCTTTATCTTTTAACAACCTAACCTTACTTCACGGTTATTTTGTCTAGGAATAAAGCTTCTTTCAAATGTTGATCTAAAATGTGGAAAAATGTTTGCTTTACGCCATCAGTTGTACTTTGCTTGAGAAGTATATTCAAGTAGTTTTTTATTTTTTTTAACATAAAGTATCAAAATAGTTATTTGAAGAAAATTTTCCCCAATATGATCATTAACATTATTGTCAATTGTTAACTAGTAGCACGGTTAATAAATGAGAACATCGTGATTAGAATTAGATAAATAAAAAATTATTTAGGTAAAATTTACGATTTTTAGATAAAATTTCCCTCTCTAATGACTTGTGATATTTGATTAATGAAACCATCTTTCGCATTTTATGATTAATTATGTGATTTGATATGATGATGATGATTGATACCATTGAGTCGTTGACTAATGTGCAATAAATTGGGTTATTAGGTAAATAGATCTTGGGTTGAAATTACCCTTAACATGGGCCTTAATTTTTGGATCTGAACGTGGAAAGAGTTTAATTATGTAAAGAAGAACTAGAAAATATTATTTTTTTCGATGAACTTGACAGCTGCGAGCTGTCAAGTGTAGTACAGAATATAAAATACATCTATAGCAACTAGCATTCACGTTGAATCACTAGCAAATTAAACATCTAACAACAAGTACTAGAAATCTATCTAAGTCTCTATCTAACAACACAATCAAACTATCAAGGCAAAAGCAATAAACATAACTATCTAACTTATAGTCATCGTCGCAGTCCACAATCAGTTCCTTCGAAAGCTCGTAGAGTTTACCTAGGTCTAGGGTTTAGATCAAGGTTTAGGCAAGTGGAAGGGGTGACTGGTCGATTGTAGGTGATGGCGGTGGTAAGGCAACGACAGCAACGACAGCGGTAAGGCAATGGCAACGACAGTGACAAGGCAACAACAACGACAACGACAACGGCAAAGACAAGGCAAGGCAGCGGGGGCAAGACAAGGTAAGGCAACGACGGTGGCGGCAAGACAACGACGACGAGACGACTTGTTAGGTGCTTGATCTTCAACGGTGCTTGTTCACAGTGGCACAACAAAAACAAGGAGCGAAAAGAGAGAAGAAAGGCAAATTATACCCACTTTATTTATTCAACATAGATTCTGAGAAGTTTCTTCTTTGACATTTGATATGCTCAATTTGAACAAAAGTGAGGTTCAAAGTTAGTGGAATTGATATTTTTCTTTCAGAAAAAATAATAAGTGCACATCAATGTGAATGTTAATTAGAAGATGCCACAGGTTGCATTACTTGAAAAGGAAGCTAAAATATATGAATTATTTATTTCCCAATTCTAACTAATGGCATATTCTAGCTCATGGTTAGTAATTAAGAGGAGAAATATATGCAGTGTACTATGACTAAGATGCTTACAGGTCAAATCAAGCATTTTATTCAAGTCAATGAGAGTAACCCCAACCACTAATAGTGATCTAATGTACAATACAATTTTGTATTCCAATACAATATACACGTTAATAATGGACTTTTTATTTTTTGCCAAGAAAATATGACCAAAAAACTCTATATGTTCTTTTATTCTGATAAGAGGAGAAATATATATATAATTTGGTACTTTATAAAATATTTTAGCACCACTATATATGTATATATATATATTTCGTCTCTTTTCTGGAATTTTCTCAATTCCAGAATCACAGTTAGAGATGTAAATGGATCGGAGATACAGATAGATAATTGTCTTATCGTATCTTATTCGTTAAAAAATTTTGAATACATATACTAACATTAATAGTCTCGGATATATATACGGATCGAATATCGGACAGTTACGAATACAAAAATAATATAATTGAAATAATTAAAAAAATCTTGTTTTAATGTATGTTTATCCAAATGCCTGATTCTTGACCAACACAACCAAACCTCGAAAAAGAAAACTACGCTTAGCAATTAAATAAAGGGAAGAATTCCTTAACTGAGCCCAGCAGAGCCGAGCCGATCCGATCTGTATGAGGCCCAAAAAAGTCCATGAGCTGAACATGGCCTAAATCTATCTAATTCAAAGAGGTCCTGCATGCATCCAGTATGTAGAGTACCTCATAAAATAAGGGCTTAGGCCTGCTTATCTCAATTTCTGTTGCTTCGGTAAAACAAAATGTTAATGGCTTAATGCTTAGTTTATTGATTTTCTTTTTGTTAGAGCAACTTCATCTTTAAAATTTTTAGAGTTTCTAAATTGTTGTCACATCAATTTTAGAAACTTAATAATTCTTTGGTTTCTATACTCTTCATTTCTGAAACTAAAAAAATTAGAGTTTCTTAATTGCCACGTCAGCAAATACTACTAATGTTGTGAGAAACCGATCAATTTTAGTCAATGATTAAGTCACGTCAGAGTTTATAGACTCTAAGGCAAAGTTGCTAAATAAGAAACTCTGAAACAAAATTTCTAAATAAAAAACTCATCTACATCTCTGAAACTCATTTAGAAACTGTTACGTCAGATTAGAAACTCCAAAAATTTCAAGAATGAAGATGCTCTTAGAAAATATGTCATATGATTGATTCTTCTTAAAGAAGTTTTTTTTGTTGGCTAATTGATTTTCTTTTTGTTTCATTTTTAGAGCTCATGAATTGAAATGATTTATCTTAACAAAAATATTTGGATGTAAATAAGATTATTGCCATTAACTTTCTTTTGAGTTATGTAATAGAATTAATTATAGTTTACTTGTTTATCAATGGATTATGAACAATGAGTATTTTTATGATGCTCAAATAAGAAAATTATTACATTATGCACAGTAATTATTTTTCTATTATCCGGCTAATACATGAGAATAAGTTTGGGACTTCTTCCTTTTTCTTAAGTTAAAAATATTTTCAGAGGTTCAAAGTTGTATTTTACTATTAATTTCCATTACATGATACACCACAAATAAACAATTTATATATATAATTTGTTTTTTCATGTTTCATTAAATGATTCTCTTTTCTTGTGTAAAATGATTCCCTTTTTATTTTATACCGTGAGTTCGTGAACATACTTATGATCAGTGTATTATAATGTGGTTTGTTCATGCATGCGGAAGACCTCAGCATAGCGCACATATATGTGGTATGCGGCCGGATATGTAATTAAGATAAATCAAAACTAAAAGTCTAAAACTAAATATTATTTGTTAAGTCTAAAATAAAGTCAAAAAGGTGAAATGTTGAGTTCGGTTTAAAACAAAACAGTGAATTTGTATTAAAGTAACCCAGTGAATTTGATGTATTAAAATATACTTAGAAAATCGCCTTAGGTCCCTACTCTCAGGAGCGGTGGAGAAGTCGTCGATTAGTAGAAACCACTTTGATTTGTAAGTTGCTTAAATTAGTATTAGTAGAAACCGCTTTGGTATGCTCATTTACATTAGAGGAAATCAGTAAAAGCAAGGTCAGATATGGAATTATTAGTACTGGTAATGGAGGAAATGAAGAGACTGGTGGTGGTGGTGGTGACATGATACAACACATTGAGAGATTCCAGTCTCCTCATTTTGTTGATGATATCCATGTTGTTGGTTTTGATGATTACATGAACAAGCTAGTCACTCTCCTCATTCTGTTGATCTTAGATTACTTTGTTATAAACTCATATTAGATTATGCTCATTTTTCTTAGTTCTGCATCTTGTGTGCAGTTTTTTGAAAGGCGCCTCCCATAATTAAGTACTTTTCCAATATTCATTTTTGTTTCAGTATCAGGGATCAGAACTTCATGACAACCCAATCCATGTGCTATGCATCTCCTAGTACTTAATATGTTTTGTGCTCTCTTTACTTGTAGTTAAGCTGAGTTTGCACTATTGCTTTTCTTCCTGTCAATTATTATTATTTATGCATCACGTTTCTGTATAAATACTGTTATTTATCTTCAGATATGCTGAACTAGTGATTCTTGTATATTTATCATCATAATATGCTAAATATGGTATAGTAGGTGAGTGATGTTTCTCTTAGAGTTAATTTTTGAAATTTGTGTGCTTTAGTCCATCTTTTTTTGTATAGATTAATTTAATTTATATTAACTTGTAACAGCGTTTGCAGGGACGGATCCAGAGGCTTTTTAAGTCCGGGCACAATTGAGCTCGGACACTGAAATTGAGATCAAGCCCGGACACAAACCCGCTAAAATCTACTAATATCATTAAAAACTCATTTTTTTCACTACCAAAATAACTAAAAATACACTAAAATTTGCGTTTTTTTTAAAATCAAGCCCGGGCAAGTTCGCGTTTTTTTGAAAATCAAGCCCGGGCAGCGTTTGTGAGTATTAAGTATATTATTGTAAATTGTCTGTAAATTTGGGTGATTCTGTAATTTATCTTTCAATTTTCGTTCTTTATTTTTTCAATTGTCTGTAAAGTGAATTGCTAAGAATCGTCCAGAAAAAAACCTCCGTATCTTCTAAAAATTTTCCGGCGAAAGTAAGAGTGGACACTTCATGTCATATTTTATTTACACTAAAAAAAGCCGCGCGGCTGGCGTAGTCGAGTCGCGTTTTAAAGATATTTTTTATTGTGTTAAATAATATATAATATCGTGGGAAAAATATGCACGTATTATATAAATTTGATAAAATTATTGTTATGTGTTAATACATATTTATTATATATATATATTTAATAAATAGTATTATTTTCTCTTAATTTTTGTTTTTTCTAATATTTATTTAAGCATAGTATACAGTAGTACTTAGAATAAGAGATCGCCGTATTACATAAATTTAAGCATAATATTTCTCTTAATTTCGATACAGTCCGACCTGAAATTCAAGCCGGTCTCGTCCGACTCGATTCGTCACCCGAAAAAGATCGACGCGATCCGATCCGAAACCCGACCTGATCTCGCCCGACCCGATCCATGAGATCATGACCCGAATGTTATCGATACATGACGACCCGACCTCACCCGATCCGACCCCAACCTGACTATTGTAAACAGTCAAACTAACCTGACCCAACCCGAACCCACCCGAGCGACCCGACTTGCCACCTCTAATGCCCCTCAACTGCACGTCTTTTGAGTCAAAACAAAAACATACTACTAGTACTAGAGATGAGGATTGTTGACGTGTTGGCATCAGTATTCAAACACAAATCCTACATGTATAAAAGTTTAACATGCTTAGCTACAGGTGGTTATAAATAGGATTTTCATTGTAGCGAGCTACAATGATTTTAATGTAGCGTTTTAATTTTTTTATTGTTTCTCCTGAAATCTTTTTTTATTTTGATTTTACTGTAGCGTTTTATTTTTTTCCCTGAATTTTTTTTATTATCGATTTATTATAAATTTTGTTATATAATACGAAAGTTTAAAATTTAGCTTTTTTCGCACGGAGCGCGAGCATTTATCTAGTAATAATAAGGGCTCTACTCTTCTAAATGAAAATTTAATTATTACACACACCTATACAATGGGAACGAGATCTTCTACCGCGCAGCATCGTTACTGTGCGTGCTGCGCAGCAAATCTCAGCATTTAATTTGCATCAAGATTCGTGCAAGCTAAACTTTATAATATCAAACCCTTCTGAATCAAATCTAGGCCGTCCGTAGCTGACAACGCAGTAAATCTGAGCCGTCCGTCGGTACTTTGCGGTAGAAGAATCGGGTCCCTATACAATGTCGTAACTTCACTTATACTAATAGTAACAAAACGAGACAACAAGAGAGCCTAATAATCTCGGATCTAGTCATCTATGTCTGCAAATATAACTAGTTTCTTTAAAAACACTTTTTAACCCATAGAACCCATAGTAATATGATTAAATGATTAAATGATTAAAGCCAAACTATATATATTAATGTGTTGTGTTCATATATAAGCTATCTAGAGAGTTATTTTTTAATGAACTAGTTATAATCACCTCGGATCAACTTTTACCCTAAATGGATTCAAGCATAGTTTTGACGTATAACATGCGACATATTTGTCGTCACAGACAGAAGATGTTATAATATATTTTTTTTGAGAAATAGATGAGTAGTTTTTGTTCTTAAATATTATTCAAAGTGATCTAGAGTTCTTCAGTTATCTTTGACTTTCACTGAATTTCGAACCCGAACCTCCACTTGAAGCTTGTTGCTCTTTTGCCACTAGGCTAAGAGCAGTTCTCCAAGATGTTATAATATTTTAATGTGAACATTAAGTTTTCTTCAAGATATATTTACTGGAAAAATGACATTTCATAAATCTTAACTAGTTCATTAAAAAATAATTCTCTAGATAGCTTATATATGAACACAACACATTAATATATATAGTTTGGCCTTAATCATTTAATCATATTACTATGGGTTCTATGGGTTAAAAAAGTGTTTTTAAAGAAACTAGTTTATGTTTGCAGACATAGATGACTAGATCCGAGATTAGGCTCTCTTGTTGTCTCCTTTTGTAATATATTCGTCTAATTTCGCAAGGGCTAATAACGAAACTCTCTTACCTGCACCGCGGATACAGCACACCACCGCCATCTCTTCAACTCCGACACTTCAATCTCTCTCTCTCTCCCCTTCCTTCGAAGTTCGAATCCAACAATGGCGGCCCCGGGTACCCCTGAGGCCTTCTCGCTCTCATACTCCATGTTCTCTCTCCTGCTCCTTCTCTTCGCTTGCGTAGAGCTCGGCGACGCCGCATCCGCCGTACACGTGTACCGCTTGATCCAGTACGATCTAGCAGGGGTGCCTCTCGGCTCGCGCATCTCCGGTCTCAACCACCACGCCGCTTCCTTCCCGCTCGACCCCGGTGCGGATCTGTCTCGCTCCGCCTTGGTCGTCCCCTTGCTCGACCTTGATCTCTCCTTTCTCAGCGGTACCATCATCTTTCTAACCCATTCATAATGTTTTTTTTCCTGCAAGTAATGTTGTTTGAGTTTACTGAGACTGGAGCAATTCTGCATTTGAAGGGATTTAAACGACATAAACTACTAAACAGACAGTTACGACTGGACGGGGTGCTTTAATCAGGTTGTGCATGGTTCCTGTCCTGCTCTGGTTCTGCCTTAGTTTTGAACTTCGATCATAAATGCTTAGTTTCTGTGGGTGAAATCTGGAACGTCAGATCCCTTAATTTCTCTCTTGTTATAGTTTTTATACCACCTGATTCTGATTTCAATACCTGCACCTTTCACTACAGCTTCTATTCGCATTCGTTGTTTTTCATGGTACAGATATCTATCAAGCATTCATTGAGCATAAGAGTTCCTCAATTATTTCCCAATATATGTATATGTCAGGCATAGGAATCCTCCAATTGCTGGTCAAATGAGATCAATACCTGCTCTTGACCTGACCTGCCAAAAATAAGATAGGATGAACTTTAACGTAAATGCCATTCTTTGACGACATAATAAGGTCGTCAGACATCAGTACCATTTACTGAAGAGGTATTTAATTTGACTGAAATTATTCCATAGCTGAGTGTCAAGTAGTCCTTTCTTGTCTGAAGACTAGTTCCTACTCTATGCAATAATATGATATAACCTTGGTTATTTTTATATCCCTGTTCCAGATTACATTACTAATAAGAAGCCATTGGGTGGTTTGGTGATTCTCTTACCTCAGAAGCTCAGTTCCAAATTTGGTGATTTTGGAAAACATGTGGATCTCAGCCGAGTTAAAAGTGTACTGACTGAGTTGGAAGATCTGCTTGTTCATGCCGAATTACCGGTAAGTCCTTGCTGGTCCATCTCCATCTCTCTCTCTCTCACACCCTCCCTCCCTCCTCGTGCGGCTGTGATGTATAAGAGGTGCATTGGCATGACATCAACATCACAACTCACAAGTAGTTTTACAAGTTTTTTTATGTCAAATAAAGGAATAGTTAAAAACTAGGCAACTAGTTGAGCGAATGAGCGGATTCGTATTTTGATTACAAATGTAAATATCAAATTTAAATTGACCATTAAAAAAGCTCATGAAAGGATACATAATAAATGTACTTTATCCAAAAGTGTTAAGATACCATTGTTTTTTGTCTCAGGGAATGCAGTTCTCTTTCTCACTTATGAAACCTCAAAACTTTACTAAGCTGAAAGCATATATGAATTATCACTAGAATATTGGCAAAGGATGGCCAATTCGAACATTTTTTGGGAAGTGGGAGGGGAGGGTCTTAAGGATTCTTGTACTATATACAAGAAACATTCAGTTTGAATGGCTATACAAGAAAGTTGTCGCTCGTGGTAATTACCTAATAATTCTTTTATTATGTCTTATGCAGTATCCGGTGTATTTTGCATATGAGAGCAGCACATTTGACAGTTTGTTAGGAGACATCCGTGGAAATAACTTTTCTACCCAACCCTCGACTTCCACAAATGGAGGGTATAGAGTGATTACTTTATTGTCAAAACAAATTATCCGAGTTTTCTCAGAATTTGCCACAAAAAAAGAGAAGAATTCTAAGATCAACCATAACCACGTCTTAAGAGGAAGGCAAATTCATTAATAAATGTGTCTTGGTTACATTTAATTTGATCCAAACTCACTGTTAATGAAACAAGTTTTATATATACCCTCAGGAAGATATAAGTTCCATTGACTTTGATTACTTGGGGTAATATCTCATAATTTATCTTTGAATTATATTTCTAGTGTTGGGCATTGGCTGAAAATTATAAGAATTAGTAATCCTTACAAATGTTGCAAAGCTTTGACATAGCTCAGTTGCTTATGGAACTTCATTTTATTTTAAATTTTCAATCTAAGCGCGACAAGTATACAAATTAAACTTTGAACACTGTGGAAGGATTTAGAATTCAGAGCAATACGTTTTGAATTGCAAGGGCGCTGTAGATTGCAAGCGTTCACTCTGATGGGGTTGTTGATAGAAGGATACAGCAGGGAATTACTAAAAAAAGGGTTAGGTTAACTCGTGGACGCAACAATAGAGAGTCACAGTAATGTTGAAGCTGCTTCAAATCACAATATTCGAGAGATGAATAAGGGTCTTACAATGTAAGAGATGCCATGAACCAGACTCACTCATCTTTATGCGCGAAGCTGTGGTTTTGCAGTGTCCAACAAATTTTATGGAGCCAGTGTCCTTCTTAGAGTTTGAAATCCCGCTACACAGTGCCTAGATTTCTAAGTTGGATTTTTGTTGTGCTTAATAAAAAAAGAATAATACGGAACTCTACTGCTGTTCCTTTTCAGTCTTTGTTTCTTTTTGCAATGATTTTCAATAATTAGTTTGTACTGTTTTATCTTATGTCTCCTTCTAGTTACAAGTTAGTGATATCGACACCCGAGGCTAAGAAGTTATCTCCTCCAACCATTTCAAATTTTCAGGTGCACTAAAGAGATATCAATTATATCTGGTCTAACTTAGAATATGACTTTTAGTTTAGCTAAAACACAATTATTCATTACAGGGATGGCTTCCAGGGCGAAAAGATGGAGATTCTGATCAGCTGCCTACTATTGCTATTGTTGCCAGCTATGACACTTTTGGCTCTGCGCCAGTATGACATTTCTCAACACACCTTTCAACTATCTATTTTCAATGATATCTTTTAAATTGAATTAATGTACACTATTAAGATTAATATTTTTGTTTTTCTTTGGAATTGGAATGGTGTATAATACTTCTTGTTGTTAATCTGAAAAAGGGGACGAACAAAACCCAAAATTGCAAAATTTTGGAATTAGGAAGTTTTTATACAATGTCTGTGAACCAAAAGAAACCTCTTGTGTGAAGGTCTGTGATTTTGTTCCTGTGACCTTTCCATAAACTCTTGAACACCTGTCCTCACACACATAAGGTTTTGGCATTAATCTATACAAAAGGATGTGGCAACATATGACCACAATCTCCTCAATGGAACTTTTGCTCTCTTAAGAATCTGTATCCTCCATTTTTATTTTGGAAATTAAAGCTAATCCTCAAGAAAGATGAAAACATTTGTTTTTTAAAAGATGCGATTTGTATAAGAAAGCGACACTGCAGATACTGAAAAGTTTGATTATCATGAGATGATAATTTGTTTTCTTACTTTTTGTAAATATAGGCTCTGTCAGTAGGAAGTGATAGCAACGGAAGTGGGGTTGCAGCTCTTCTAGAAATCGCACGCCTTTTCTCACGCCTCTACTCAGACCCTAAAACGAGAGGGAAGTACAACCTCCTCTTTGGTTTAACTTCAGGTGGTCCTTACAACTATAATGGTACTCAGAAGGTACTTTCTCCAGATTTTGTTCTTTATTTTTTATGCTGTTTCAGACTAGAATATCTAGCTAATACAGCAGCAATTGAGAAGTATTTATTTTTATTTTGGATGAGATTGTCGTTTTCTGCTAGAATTTATACTACACCAGCTAAAAAGAAAAAAAAACAAAATCAGATAAGTGAAAATGAACTAGTGTCCAATAAATACGGTATTGATTCTTGGCAAATTACTATTTATTTTAACCGAATGTATTTTCAGTGGCTCAGAAGCTTTGATCAGCGTGTAAGAGAGGGTATAGACTATGCAATTTGCCTAGATAGTGTTGGTGCTTGGGAGAATGACCTTTGGATGCACGTATCAAAACCCCCTGAAAATGTGTACATCAAGGAAATCTACGAGGTATGTCATTCTGTGGCCCTTGCTGATCCTGAATATTATAGAAGCAATTATTGGCATTAGCAAAATTTCAGAATCTCATGCATGCACTTACTGATCCTGGTAACAAAATGTATATTATAGATTATAATGGGGGTCAATGCATGGATTTCTGTAACGAAATTTCAAAATCTCATTCATTACCAGTTGCATTCCTCCATCAACACTCGTCTTGTCAGGATAACCTTAATTACTTCTGCTTGAAATTCATCTTTTCATTACTGAGGGATTACTTAAAAAAATAATACATCAATGAGGGATAACTTAAAAAAAATAATACATCAATGAGGGATAAAGTGGTTTCATATGCTTTATCTTTGAAGAAATTGTAATGTGCTGTAGGTGATACACTGATATTTGAACTTTTTTGAAAGAATTATGTGGCACCTTAAAACTCAAGGGCAGATGCATGGATTCTCATTTGCCCCTCCTTTTATTAATTTGTTCTATCATTCAGGGGTATTAATTTTTACAGGGTTTGCACCTCGTAAAAAAATTGTTCACTATTCTTCTTTAACTTGATCCTTTTTGGCAGGGTTTTTCTGAGGTTGCTAAAGATATGGGTTTCTCAATTAATGTCAAGCACAAGAAGATTAATATTTCGAATCCCAGGGTTGGTGCTCAGCCTGATCTTTTTTATTTATTAATCAGTGTCTAAGAGCATGTATGGGAATGCAATGTGCATTATGGAAGTATAAAGTTTTCTCAGAGTTCACGTCTATTTGCTCTATGCATGTGTTTTCTCCATTGAGAAGTTACTTCTAGTTTAGTTAGTTATTCTGTTTTTTTTAAACCAAAAAAACTATTTATGTGAACAGGTAGCTTGGGAACATGAACAGTTTTCTAGGTTCAGGATTACAGCTTTGACACTTTCTGGGCTTTCAGCAGCACCAGAATTTTTACAAAGCACAGGCAACCTACATGATACTAGGTAAGGAACAATGCATGCACCATTTTGACTTTTAAATAGATACATTACAGTTTTTCTTTGGAAGTGATTAATTTAAAACTCACAAGTATGCCAATTTTTTTTTGTTTCTATCAAATAGGAAATCAGTGGATGAGGAGGCCGTTGTCAGAACTGTCAAATTAGTTGCTGAGAGCCTTGCGGTAGTGTTGTGTTTCAATTTTGCATTTTACTAACATTAAAATAGGTAGCAAATTAACAGGATAAATGTTGCTTTTCTTTCCACAATAAGGAAGACAGCTAATTTCAACTTAAAAAATTTCCTGTCTGTAATTATCCTTATAGTTATGGAAGTCTTTACCCGCTCGTTTAATACTATCTAAAATATGTCTACATGCTATTTTATTAAGTTATTTTCTTTTTCTTTTCTTTTCAGAGACAAATTTATGGACATAAAGGAAAGAATGTAGATGTATTTGCTGATAACAGCAGCTTGGCGGTGAACTCTCATCATATCCGATCATTGTTGGATCTCTTATCGCGAACACCCCGAGTGGCACCTTTTCTCTCCAAAAACGACCCTTTCCTAGCCACTCTTAAGAAGGTTTTTCTTTTCTGCATCCTGAAAATAAATTGTATTAGTAGTTAAAGCACAGATGCCGATTTACCAAATGTTGTGTATATCCAGATTCCTGTACATATACATAATGAATCCTGACCATGATCTTTACTTCTGTACCCTGTAATGGCCCAAATGAAGCACAAATAGGACAAAAGTAAAAATATCAAAAGGCATTGTGTTCTTCTTTTTGGTAAATGTGCACATAAAGTGCAAGCACACATGGCAGGCTTTTTGGCTTATCTTGTAAATAAATCTTAAGATGTGAAATCTTGGTTCAGTGAAGCAAATATGACTAAGTTTCCCTGAATTTTTTGTATATAATAATTTGATCTATCAAGCCCTTTGGTAATTAACAAGTATGTGTTGTGAAATCAAATGTGTAGGATACAACTTTGTATTAGACTAATCTGGCATTTGATTTTTAGAAAGCAATTAACTCAAAGAATCTAATAATATCATCCAAATGTGAAGTCTGCCTGCATTGATTCTTAATAAGTGGCTACTTTGTTAGTATCTGGACAGTCAGTTCTACTATCAGACATAAGCTAGTCACTGAATAACATTGCAGATATCTAAACATTTTAGGTGTTGTACAAACTCAGTAAAATATTTGATGGCATATTTGATGGCACATGACCATAATTGTTTGCCTAGTTTCTTGTTTCTTGTCGATTTATCTATTTTTAAACTGGAATGCATGAATGCATTGATGTTGGTGAGTAAAATCTATAATTTTTGTGCTGCAGGAACTATCTGATCACACAGTAGAGGTGCAAATGCAGAATGAGGTACTTGATGGGGCCTTCACTTTCTATGATTCCATTGAGGCCTCTCTTAATATATACCAGGTAATTTTTATTATTTTCTTTCGGAATAAAACCTACTTTAACTGTTTAAGTATTTTGATGTTTGGTGATTATGTAGGTGGCTGATTGTTATTTAGTTACTTTACAAAATAATATGACTTATTTTGGTTGTAGGTGGCGGGCGTTACATTTGATTTCTTGTTTCTGATGGTTTTGGGATCCTATTTGATAGTGCTTTTCAGTTTCCTAGTTATCACCACAAGGGTAACTCTCTTTCTCTCTCTCTTGGAGTTCAACACCCGATTTGTAATGCGCTTCAAGAGCGCTTCAAGATCAAAGGTCCAAATTCATGCTTGAAGTCCATGCAACAATCCCAAAGTTTTGATCCCATGAGTCATCCATTTGAGGAAAACCCTAGTTCCACTAGATGCATAATAAATTTACTTTAGTTGGGGAAGGCAGTGAAATTTGGAGGCTCGACCTCCATCTTTTCCTCAAATAAAAAAACAAAAAAGTTAGAGAAGGCAGAAAACCAGTTAAATTTCCTCCTGATCTCAGCTATGATTTAAATCTTTATCTGATGTTGTAGGGGCTTGATGATCTAATTAACATCTTTCGGCGTCCTACTGGGCGAAAATCAAAGTCAGCATAGACCCCACGCAGTGAGATAATAAATATTTATTGCCACTTTCGTACTTTTGGAAGAAATCAGAATATATTTCATGAGACCTTAGATTAGAAAGCAAGCCAATTCCATCCGGCAATGCACCCAAAATTTACATCCTCTTTTTATAGAAATTTTGAGCCAATTTTTGGTAGCTCTGAATTACCAATCTGTAATATTGTTCTATCCATTGTATCTTTTATTTTTCTTTTATTTAAAATTGTCTTAATAAACGCTGGCATACATTTGGAATGAGATGATATATTTTGTGCCGTATGCCCATATCTAGTACTAGTAGCAGACGCGTTGCTAAAGTGTGTTGAAAAATACAACTTGAGACTGCGGAAAATGTTATTGAAATATATTATTCGGTGGTGGGGATGGCCCGGATGGGTATTGTTGTTGGCAGTTGGTCACGCAGGGAATCGGATCTGGTGTTGTGCGGCATTAGTGTAGCACAGGGTGTGGGCTGTCTGATTTTCTTTGGCTGCATCAAGGCGCGCGTCAAAGTTTAAATAATCTTTTGATTTTCATCGTTGGTGATCGATTCAGATCGTTAATTTGTAGCGTGATATTGTGTTATGGCGGATTCTCTCTTCATGCTCCTCTATTTATAGAAAAATAAGGAGGTTGGACGATTACTGAAATACTCCTGAAAATGTTAAATGACCAAATTGTCTTTGAGGCATGTTGGCACGAAAAAAATTCATAAAATCTTTGCCGACATCAATTCTGATTTTTATTTTTTATTTTTAATTAAGATTTTAATTAATTTTTAATTAAGGTTTTAATTTGATAATGATTTTCATGTCAAATTCAAAATCATAATTAATGTTTAAAATCTAAATTAAATATATATAAATAAATATAAATATATAATTGTTCTCAACAATTATATTTCTCAGGATTCGGTATCGGTTTGGTTTCGGTATGATTTTATACAACGTATCGAATACGTTTATAAATTCAACCGTTGTTTTTGCTTGTCATCTTATATGACATATTTAATTTAATTATATCACATATAATTAATTATAACCATCTTAATATTAATTATAACTAATTTATAATTAATCATTATGATTATCTGATTAGCTCTTATACGATGTGACCCAATAGGATCTGTGTTATGTTGGTAAATAGAATTAAAATCATTTTAACTTCTATAATCATAGAAGGCATCTGGCATCCACACTATGACCATCCAATTACACAATATCACGATTCACTAAACATTTTAGTCGTGTTAATTTTTTTGTCTCACAGTGTCAGATTAGTTTCAAGGAAGATGTGTGTCATCCTTGCAAACTTAATCTTTTCTCGATCTTGAGCAGATTTATCAAATATAATTACTCTTGTAATCATACTGCATGCAGACAATTCTACTCTATCAAGGGGTCCAGTGATACTGTAACTCGTATATAGATACGAGGGACAATAGTACTTTTGGTAAACCATCACTACCTCAGCTAAGCTATGTATACCGAAAAGCTACTGTTATGACTGCGTTTTACCGACATCATTAGTTAACAATCACACATACACATCTCTTAGTATGAAAGATGAATACCTAATACTTTAGAACTTAACACTGAATGAAAACATTAATGACACTTACACAATTTCATTTAATGTTTCATTCAAGGTCTGTAAAATACCATGTTCTTGTAACATGTATTCATGTGATTAAAACGACATCTCATGTCTATGGTCTGTAAAACTTAACCATCTTTTAATTCATATTCTAACATTGTAATGGTAAGTTAGTGTTTCTGCTAATTACATTGGTTAGAGACTTTTAAGAATATATATCATATATATTATGAAGTTTCACAATTTCAGTTATTGACTCTAGTTAGATAAATGAATGATTCATAAATTCAATAATACTCAAGGTAATAAAATGATAATTTATTAATCACTTAATTAATGAACAAAACTTTATGATAATTTATTGTATTATTGACTTCTAGATTATTACAAACTAACATGGGCAACACCAAACTTGCAAGGTATAACTAGAAACGTCTTGATTGACAACACAAACTGAAGCAAAGAATGATCCGCTTGACAACACAACATGGATCAAACAAACAAGTAGAAGAAACTAGCTCGAATAGACAATTAGATGATTAACAATGCCTATCTAAACACTCAAGTTTGGATGTTTGTAGGAGAAATTTTTTTTTTTGCTATTTCTGGTGCTCTTTCAGTGCTTGCAAACTTGGGGGATGGTTTTTTTTTTCCTTCTGAAACAAAGATGACAAGTTTATATAGGCATAACACTTCTTGGATCTTGAAATCTTGAACCATAGCTCCTTGCGTTACATCAAGTCTTAAATTCGTGACAGAATCCGGTGTGATGATTTGGGCACATTCCAATTTTGCCCTTGAATTCCTCTGCAATTGACTTTTGAGCCATTCTCCTTTAGGAACTAGAGCTCCTTGCTTAAAACAAGTCTTCAATCCATGACAAAACCCGTTGTGACGGTTTGGGCACATTCCAGTTTTGCCCTCGAACTCCTCTGCAACTGACTTCTTGCACCATATTGCTCCTCTTGACTTATGCATGATGTTTATGACCCTTGCCATGATGAAATGTACATGTTTAAACATGCACTTCAACAAAACTCAACTTGTGCAAATGATAGTATTGGTTGTTTTACAAATTGTCAAACCAAGATGAGTTGAAGCTAATAATAACACCATCATATGTCACGAAAAAAGTTCCTGACGTTGGTTTTGCTTTTTTTAAAAATATCTCATATCGTTATAATGCTAAGTTATGTACAAAATCTATTATTATAATGCCATGTCAGATAAGAACAAATATTTTGAATTTCAAAATTTTGGTCTATTGTTATAATGTCAAATTGGTTTTATGTAACGAATTACTCTGTCTGTCTGATACTTGGCCAATTTCTTGATTTTTGGACTTGTCGTTATAACGCCAACTTGACATTATGTAACGAGTTGCTTTGTCTGGTACTATGGCAATTACTTGATATTTGGACTTACCGTTATAACGCCAACTTGGCATTATGTAACAGGTTGCTCTGTTTTCTACCAAGTCTGGTTTCTGCTTACTTTCAAGGTTGCGTTATAATATCAAGTTGGCATTACATAACACCATATCAGTTTTTTTGCTCTTTTAAATCACAAATTTAAATATTATAGTTTACAAATAACTTAATCAATCATAGAGCTTGCACTCGATCTCTTTAGCTTGTTCTTGACCATTTTGTTTGCTCTTAATTTTATCTCTTCAATTTTTCATACAACCCCTAGAAAATCTCAAAAACACAAGAATTGTAAATTTCCAAATAGTTTTGCAAATTGACAAATATAAAGAAATTGTTTGATACAAAAGAGTCATGTAGTAAAATGTATGATTTATTGTTCAATTGAATGAATCATATGTTTTTTGAACTATATTTGATATTTGAATCCAAACTGTAGCTTAAACTGAATATGTACATGTCTTGAAACACAATTTGACAGCTGAATTGAGCCCTTAATATGTCAAAGTCCAAATTGAAAGCATAGCAAATAAGGAAATATTTTTAAATGCACATTAAACATTGAGATGCGTTACAACACCTGTTACAACAGGTTGAGAAAGCGTTATAACGATAAGAAATTCGTTTTAACGGGTCACTTTGAATAGGTGACCATTGGAATGATAGTTTTTTTTTACCAGGTCAAAGGCCTTGGACACCCGTTATAATGATTGGGAAGCCTTATAACGGGTCTGGCAGCGCAAGACACAAAATTTGCTTATTTAAATCATTCTCCTTCCCAGACTCAGTTCATTCCAAAGCAAGAATGAGAACCGGCTTGATATTTAAATTGGGAATGATTGAAATAAGAAATTAATTGAGGAGGAGCTTGTACTCCTATATTATTGTCTCAATACTTATTTATCTTATTGGTTGCTTCTTTTGCTTCTCAATTAATAAATTGATTAATTGCAAATTGATTGATACTTGTGTTTTGTAATTGTCAAATTCTTTATGACTCTTGAATTGAGGCAATGTAATATTGAATTGTTCAATATTTTTCAAATTAAGGGAGAGCAAATTGCTTGATTTATTAATTGAACACTATATTCTTATATTGAGGGGGAATATTAAAACTTGAATTGAGTATTTTGCCAACATTTGCATAAAAGGTTTTGCAAATTGTCAAAATGGAGTCTGTTGGCTTGAACTCATCTTGGCTTGACAATTTGCAAAATAATTATAGTACTAATATTTTCACAAGTTTATTTTTTATTAGTACAAGTTAAACTTGTGCATTTGACCTTTGAAAATGTCACCAACGTATTGTACAAGTCAAGACAAGCACAATGGTATAAGAAGTAAGCAAACAGAAGAGACAGAGCCTTTGCACAATTAGAGTGCAATTGACCTTTGGAAAGGTAACCAATATGTTGTACAAGTCAAGACAATCACAATAATGAAAGAAGCAAGCAAAACGGAGGAGGACAAAACCTTGCGTTACAGTAACGCTTTAAGAACCCATTATAACGGGTCAGAAGGCATCATAACGGATTCCCATCCGTTACAATGAGTCTCTAGTAAGAGGACCCACAAGTCAGAAGATTTAGAGATAGAAAAATCGACTAAGTATTGGAAAAACCAATGCATGCATTACAATAATGCTTTCTAGAACCATTATAACAAATTTCAAACCATTATAACGAATTCCCCATCTGTTATAATGGATTTCTGTTGAAGAATGCCCATGATTCAAATGCAGAGAAGATCAAAGGCATTTCTGGATCTGCCCAAACCGTTATAACAAGTTTCCAAGGCTCTGTAACAGGTTGCACATTTTTTGTAATGCTTGAAGCGTAGATTGAAGGATTCAAGAAGTCTTGTGCTTATATATACATATCTCCTTCTTTCCAAAAGATTAAGAAAGCTATTTCCCAACTTTACACACACTCAAAAGCACTTACAAAGCACTAAAGTCTTCTCCAACAAGCATCTAAATCAGAAAGTTTAGGATAGTCATTGTCTAATCAACTAATCATCTATTCAAGTTAGTTTCTTCTATTTTATTGTCTATTGTGTAGTCAATACAAGACTTTATTTGATCCGAATTGTGTTGTCAATCAGATCATTCTTTGTTTCGAGTTGTGTTATCAATCGGAGCATTTTTTTGTTACCTTGCAAGCTTGATGTTGCCCATTGCAAGTCTTGAAGCTTTTTTGGATAGGCTCCCTTTTTATAAAACACTTATTATTTATAGTGTTATTCCGACCCGATGTGGAACCGGAGGTCCTTCGGAGTATGCCTTGAGTTGCCGAACCACGTTATATCGTGTGTTCTTTACTTTTTGCTCTTGCTCTCACTTTCTCTATATTTCTTATGAAATCTTGTGAACCAATTGAATTGCATCAAAACTTATAAAAATTTTAGGTGATTAAGATATTGACTATCTTGTATACACGCTTCCGCATAATTATTACCTAGAACATATTCTAACAAAAAACTTCACCATGTCAATTTCTAATTTACATAATGTCGTTCATTTGAGTACAAAATATCCTTTTGAAGTTCTTAAACTTACTCTTGATGACCCCAGTGGCGGAGCCACGTTAAGTCAAGGGTGCAGCTGAACCTCTCTGGAAAAAAAAATTCAAAAAAGACCATATATATATATCATGTTTTTTCAAAAATGATCATATATTTTGATTTTTTTTTTACAAATGACCATATAAGATAATTTTTTTAAGAATAACCATCATTTCGAACCCCACTGGAAAAAAACGTAAATCTTGAACCCTCCTGACGAGAATCCTGAATCCGTCCCTGAATGACCCTAAAATAAGAAATATGAGGATGTCCTTGGAATCGCTTTACTATCATTTTTTGTGCGGAAAGATACTAAAATATATCTCAAAACATAAACAAATTATGGGCATAATTATATAATCTGTTGTTTAGTTGATTTGTTAATATATCTTAATTTTCTGGCACTGTCTCATTAAACCCTTTTTAAACTCATCTTGCAGACTCCCACTGCTGTTTTTACTATCAGATACTAGTAATGGTGCACCAGTTGATAACAGGATGTTCTGATGGTCCAATCTTGCAGACTCTTGACAAAAATGTTCACTTCAGTTGCACTCATTGTCATATTAAAAGCCAAAGAGGGAAAGGTCTGAAAATTCAAGTGCTCACTCTTTTTAGTTTACTTATTTATGGATGGTCTCTTTCTCACATTTTGTAATTTGCTTATGTTAATATTTCAGAGCTCCTGAAGTCTGAAAGTCTGAAAGTCTGAAGTCGATAGAACTAATTATTTTTGTTCATTTGTTTATGCATGGTCTCATTTTTGAGTAATTTATTGATCCACATATCTCAGTACCCACTTTGGTTGCATGTCATCCGGTACCATCGTCAAAACTGGCATGTTGTAAGCATCGGTTTTGGGTTTTCAAGTACTGATTTGCTTAGAGCAACACAGCAAAAACGCAAGTTGCATGAAGAACTGAATTGTAGTATTTTTTTTTAGCAATCCCAGGTACTTATTTTTCTATCCACAGTGGTTACCGATTCCTTAAGATGTTACCTTGTATGGATCATACAATAACTAATTGTGATACTATCCTTCTGTGCTATACTAATCCATTTGCACCTAAATTCTTTGCACGACTTAATTTCCCCGCTTAGCCGTGGGATCTTAACTTAGTAATGAACTAATAATAATGATCGTTATAGAACATGAGAACCACAGAAGAAATCTAACTTCCGATCTTGGTGAAAAATACCATAAGAACACACGAAAACCAAAAATGCCCCTCGAGGATTCCATTAGTTTTAGAACTTTATGCTCCTATTTATGAATTTACAAATCTTTTGTATTATCTTTATCTTGAACAGAGATGGCACGAGCTAACTACCCACCCTTTCCTAGTTTCCTATCTAACACTCATAACAATAACTAGTTTATCTAATAAAAAAACCCAAATATCACCCCCTCCTAAATTAGCAATCAATCAGAATTAATTTATACCCCCATTGTTACAAGTAGCAATCAATCATAACAATAATCAAGTAGCACATTTCATCGCCAGGAAAATCCACTCTTACCTTTCCTCGTTACCATTTTCGTTGTGTTTTGTAATTGAACCTAAATCAGAACCTGACCCTGAGCTCGATCCGGAAACCAAAGCCCCAACACCATTTGAGTTGGCACTTAAATTCAAACTTGTTAACGTCCCATTCCCAGTGCCATTTGCATTTGCAGTTACTTCCACCCCCTTTACAGGCATAGGGAGGCCATTACCAGGCTTGAGAAGCTCAACCCGGCTAAGGGAAGGCACGTCATCACGGCAATAGCGGTGCCACATGTTGCGGTAAGCTGATTCCAAACCATGAGTGAATTTCTTCCCATTGCACAAAGGAGACTTCAGCATCAGCTCACGCAGAGACAGACGCAGATCTTGTAGGGCCGACACGTTAGAAGCTAGGTCAATTGCAATTTTGATGTATTCCTCTTCTGATTTGCCAACCAATCGACCAAGACCTATATTTCATATTCATATGAGACTGGACCAAACAAATCATATTTTGAAAAGAACACTTGAATTTTCTATTTATCATAAAGTAAATAGATGATGCTTACCTAAAAATCATGCTGCTGCTTAGATTTATTGTGTGCTTATTTACAAGGCAATTGGGGCTTAAAAGAGGCCCTTAGTTCCAGAACACCAGGTTTCCACCAGAAAAGTGAAAAAAAAACAAGAACATGATAAAGAGATTACCGATGTTAGAAAGAAGGCTAACACCAACATTATGGGCATGTACTGAACCCGCCATGGTAACACATGGAACCCCCATGTATAAGGATTCACATGTTGTTGTGGTCCCCGCATAAGGAAAAGTATCCAAGCTGCTCAATCAGAAAAAGAAAAGGAAAAAAAAGGAAAAAAAAGGAGAGTAAGGGAGAGGAAAAGCTAATAAGATGTTCAAAACTGGCATATAATAACTAAACCTGGTACTGAGAGATATAAATGGAATGACGGTCAACAAATTGTCTATTCTTTCTTTTACTTATCATACAACTTCCCATTACTCTAACAGTGTTGTCATCTGTAACACTACAAAATTGTAGGACGCAATTTGCAAAATTTAACATCTCTTTTTAAACTTCATGCACCCCAACCACCTACATGGCTACATCCCAATACTCTTAGCCTAAACACCAGAACCAGACATGCACAGAAAATTATCAGCCTGTTAGAGGAGAGATTTGGTATGTTGGATCAGATTCGGGTCTGCTAGAATTAAATGTCTATTTGTCCATCCAGGGCTGAAATCTAAATAATTCGCAGATCTTGTTTCTCTGTTTATGGTCAGCAACATACAAACTGAAGATAAATTACATTATAATAATATAATTACAATAAAAGGACAACAGAAATACATCCTAGTGTAATATCCATGAGGAATTACACGCATATAAGAAATGTTCGGTATAGCGCATAAATCTTCAGATATTGAAAACCTATGATTTCAAATCGTACGATACGCTAATTTATCTTTGAAATCAAGTAATATAACAAGTTATGAACGAATTTCATTAAAAGAAAATTCTAATAACGAATAAATCATATTTTTGTGGCATAACAATAAGTCAGTTTGTTATTTGAACATTTCATAATAATTGAAAATAATTCAAAGACATTTTAACATGACAAATCATAAAAAATATTACTTAGTAATTTTAAGGGTAAATCGTCACTAAACTTTGTATTAAATCCAATTTGGTCACTGAACTTTGAATTATCCATTTTTAGTCACTGAACCTTGATAAATCTCCAAATTTAGTCACTTCCTCAATTGTTTTCATCAAAATTTTAATGAAAAATTGATGCGAAATGCATCTTTAATTCTTCTAAAATCTTCATAATAATTTATCTTTCAAATGTAGTTGTTATTTAGGCGTCATGTCAATTTTTCGTTCTTTTTTTACAACAACAACAACAAAGCCTTTTATTCCCAAATTTTCCGTAATTTTTTTGATGAAAAATAATGAGGTAGTGACTAAATTTGGAGATTTATCAAAGTTCAGTGACCAAATATGAATTTGATACAAAGTTTAGCGACCTCTCAAAAAATTTACCCTAATTTTAAATATTAACAAAATAAGCTATTTCATTGTCAATTCTCAAAAACAACAATAGGCTTTTTCATTGTCAATTTTAAAACAAAAGCTATACTATTGGAGAAGCCATGGACCTATTCTCATTTCTATTTAAGATTTATTTATTGAGTAAATTTAGGAGAAACAGCAGAGAGTTTGAAGTACTCATGTAGCAATTAAGTTCTAATTTAGTGTACAGAAACCAAATGAAATATACACTGTAGTAAAATATAGTACAGTATCAGTGTATATTAATCTTGCAAATTTCAGTAGTGTATATTTGATAATTTGCAATAGTACAGTGTATATTTCAAAAGAATAAGGTACAGTACAGTGTACTAATTTTCCACACATCATTCTTAATTAATGTCAGTTCTAATTTGTGGACCATATTGATCCCTATACAGCTATACTTTACCAAGATTAATATATTATACACTATTGATAAGCACCTGGCGATGGAGGAGCTCGGCGATCGCGATGGAGCAACAGAAGACAAAGCTTGGCGATGGAGCAACAGAAGGCGAAGCTTGGCGATGGAGCAACAGAAGGCGACACGACTTCTCTCCGTCTCTCTCATTTTTCTGTGTCTAGGCGACACGACGGAGAACAATTGCGTCGCGATTTTACTGGCCAATAGCGAATCGGTGTATTTGGACGATACAATATGATAAGATATGATACACATATCGCTCCATTGAATCGTTACGATTCCAACTATTCGCAGTGGTTCCAATACTGGCGAATGGTACGCATCGCTAACCTAAGAATCGCACGATATGAAGCGCGATACTGAAATCACTGTTGAAAACCATATAAGGATGTGACTCTCAATGAACACAACACTTACCCAACAAAAAATAATTAAAGCAGCAGCTAACCTGATATCCATGAGGGAATAGGCTTGCATGTGATCATGGTTGAGGAGTATAAGAGGCAACAAGTCGACGCGCAAAGGTTCAAGTCCGAGCTGCTCAAGAGTAGTAAGAAACCTTTGCCTGACACTGTCACAGCAGAAAGGCTTGCACTTAACCACCAGCCGTGAGTTTGGCACTGCACACAGTATCCGTGCCCACACTTTCAAAACCTTTGGTGTTATCTGTTTATAAGATAAGAGGCAGAAAGACATTTTTTATTGGGTAAAACTATTAAAATGCCCTTAGACCGGTAGCATATCATCAGACTCTGGCAGGAAGGTTCTATCAGCTCAGTTTTATCCTTAAAACTGCAGTACAACTAGATGAAAATTAAATGAAAAATGCAGATGAGATGCGAGGTTCATGTTGGGGTACATATTGGATTTAAGTTTATTGTCAGTACAGTTCTCTTGGAGGAATCTACTTTGAGATCAAAGCAGGTTAGGCTTCAGTTATGAATCGACTTCTTAAAATGCACTAGATATTTGAAGTCTTTGAAAGAGGCAAATCTTGGCCAGTCATTCCAGAGAAGGTAATTTATTAAGAAAATAAAAAAAAATCACTAAACACCAACATAGATTGAACTTCTTTAGTAAAACCTATTTTCTTTTGTATTTTAAGACAATTGATACTATAACAATGACCAGCAGGATGGCATGCTAAAAAAGAATTCTCTGAAACAAGGCAATTTCTATAGGTTCATTACTTCCAATTAGTCAATAAGGATAAGGATTCAACTACACAGTACGACAGTACTATAAAAAATAACATCAACACTGTAGACTTACATTAGATAGCTGACATGACTTACTGAGTGAATTATCCTACATGAATTAGTTATGCATTTTTACCTTGGCTAAATTATTAAAGCTTCCAAAGGTGACAAAACCATTGGAAAGAGAAGGTGTAGGGCAGACAGGGCCTGCTTCTGGGGAAGGCGTATAGCACAGAAAGCACTCCGGCAACCGTACCAACTCCTCAACATGCCTGTTTATAGCCAAAAAAATTCATAGATTCTACATTGGTTAATATAACTCTGGAATGATCAGGGATTAAGGCTTTAAACGGGCGTTTTTTCTGCAAAAGTTAGAATGTAATCCTTACTTTTGTTTAGTTGTAACTGGATCTGCTAGCGGATCTGAAATCCGGTAGTCAATTGCAGGTAAACCTGTTGTGTTAGGGTAACCAATCCAAGTGACCTGCAGACAGAGTAACAAATAAGTGGACAATAGGTAAATCATGGACATGCCAATGCGATCACAAATAAACAACCCTTAAGAATAAAAACAAAAAGAAAAGAAAATGTATTTGTATGCACACCTGTATAGGAGCAGGCCGGCAAGCCATGGAGCCTAGTTTATTATTGGCTGTATGGCCAGTTAATTCTACCAAAATGTCAATTTTATCCTGTCTAACAAGACTTGCTATCTTCTTTTCATCAATACCATATATGTCCCTCCAGGTACCTCCTTTCTTTTCCACCTTATCCTTGAACCTCAGGGTTTTTGCATCAGCCTAAATAAAGGAAACCAATCCGAATTGAAAGAAAAAGTTTGAGCAGAATAAATAGACAAGGAATTTTTTTAAGGGCTTCATTGAGAAAAGTTTGCTTGCAAAGATTTTAAATATTAAAATGTAAAATCGAGCACCTGATCTAGTGCTTTGTTCAATCAGGCCTTTGAAATCTTTTAATTGTTGAAATGGTTATTGAACATTTGATCTCTGAATAGTTAATAGCAAACCAAACCAAACAATACTTCCCATTTTCTTTTCCGAATCACAAGACCTCTAGACGATTATACCCCTCGTGGACCCATTATATGCTCTTTTTTGCCCCTTAGCCATTACAACAACAACAATAAAGCCTTTATTCCCAAAAAAAATTGGGGTAGGCTAGAAATGAAACCCAATCTGAAATGAAAATCAATATAAATAATAGTAATATAATAAATAGTAAAATAATAGTAAAAATAAAAGTATAGAAATGATAATAATAATGCTACTACTACTGCTACTACTACTACTACTACTACTAATAATAATAATAATACACTCTACCAATCATAACGTGAAAGAGCACTGTCATGTTGTGCCCCACATCAGTTACAGTGGTGGGTTTCTTTTCTTGCATTCAGTTCTTTCAGATCACCTTTGACCTCACATAGCATTTTTCTAGTATATGAAGTAGCTTCATCTGACTTTCATTGTTTCACCTACCATATACCTTTTAAATCCTAACATTGCCTTGAAATGATATCTGGGGTCATCTGGCAATGAGAAAGGATTTGGTTTCGGGTGAGTCGTCAGACACATTTTCAGACATCATTTGATTTTTTAAGAGAAATAATCGTAATTTCAAATTTTTTCGAAGTGGCCATTTAGAAAAGAAATATTCATCGCAGCTATCCTCAGACTGAGATATAAGATGTACTATTTTACTTTACTTTTGTGTATTGACCAACAGTTGGCTCCAGGCCCAAATCAACAAAGGTAATACGTTAGTGAGTTTAAGGTCATGCTTGATGGTCCTATTTCCTGATTAAACCAACCCAAACTGTTCATGCCTCCACATGTTGGTCTTCACCAAGTAACACCAACAGTTATCCTTGGTACCCTCTTACTCAAATGTCAAAAGAACATACCTTAACAACAGCAGAGTAGACAATGACTTTATAATTAGTATAGTCATGGTACAAGAGAGGTGCCTCAATGAAGTAGGAGACTGAATGGGTAAAATAATCAGGGGAGACATAGCCAATGACCAATGGTCGGTCAAGATCTTTAGGGTTCTCCCAGCTGTCATACTGCAAGAATAGCTTCATGAACCGTCTTCCCCATTCCCTTCACACGATGCACATCAAAATAAAAATATAAACGGATGAGTGAACTAACTTTATAGTAGTTCAGCCTGTTAAAATGAAAAAGGTTCTACAATTTTAAGAAGATATCTAATATTACCCTACAAAGCAACAAATTATACCCCACAACCGATAACCTTTTTCCAAGTATATATAAATGTCAGAAGTGAAGTCCATTAAGACCTTTGTCATGTATTGCTGAATAAACACATTATAAAAGATAAAAAAAGTTGTCTGACACCTCCACATGTAAGTAAATACTGTTACTTCACGAATGCCTACAAATTTACCCTGCCAGTCCTTCCTCAGTTTTTTCCTCTTTCTGAACAAATGGAGGGTAATTCAGGAATTTTGAATAGGAACAAGAGCAACATAGAAGATACATTCCGATGTTTTATAGAGGAATATGCAAAATGTTCTCACCTCCTAGGCTGAAATATAACAATATAACGTAATTATACCTGTGAGCCTCATAGAGTTTATCATCTAAGCCTTCATCTACATAGTTCAAAGCCAACAGTCGATTCTGTATCATATTTATTTACAAAACCCTCAGTCAACAAAGTAATTAAATCAAGCATAAAGAAATGTTAAAATGAAGTATATAACTGATATTTAAAGAGCTGATGTACCTGACCAGCATTTCGAGAATCAGGATCAATTTGAAGGCACCTCTCATAAGCATCTATTGCTAAAGCTATATTGCCTGCATCTCTGTATAGCACCCCTAATTGCCACAAATATTAAAAAGAAAATGGTTACAGAAAAAGATTATGGGCAGTCCGGTACGTGCGGTGCACGTAGCTCCCGCTTGCAGGGGCGGATCTTATAGGGGGGCAAAGGGGGCTATGGCCACCTCTTCAATCAGATAAATAGGCTTTGAAGAAATATCAATTGAAGTATGGATCAATTTCAACTGAGCAGAAGAAATGGTCCTCTCTATCAGTATCTCTCGATCAATATTAGTACGAATCAACTAAAGCAGGAGGAATTAAGTAGCTAGCATTTCATGACTAACTGAATTTGAATACAGATATGAATTAAGTTAAATATTGACTAAAATAAATGAATTGAAGTTCAATCTTATATCACTCACATTTTGAAAGACGATATTAAATACACAAACATAAAACAAACCTAACAATGTTAAACACATTTTAAGAAAAAACGTTTCACAAAATTATGTAATTAAGCTCCTTGTTATTCTATTTCTTAATCCTTTAGTAATAAATTCAATTCGTGCCTCTATTCTAATTGAGAGATTTTTTTTTCAAATGGTCCCCTCTTTAAATTAGCTCAAGGTCCGCCACTGCCTGCTTGCGCGGGGTCCGAGGAAGGGTCGGACCACTTTGGGATCTTTGTACGCAACCTTTCCTGCATTTATGCAAGAGGCTGTTTCCACGACTCCAACCTGTGACCTCCTGGTCACAAGGCGACAACTTTACCGCTGTGCCAAGGCTCCCCTTCACAGAAAAAGATTATGCATTAAATAAAAAGATGAAGTCAAAATATATCTCATACAGCGAACTGTACTCTCCAGTCAACTGCAGTAGAATGAGAAGTACCCCTCCCCTATATACAGAGAGATGCTGATATTTTTCTTTTAGTTAACAAACTTTTATGTGATTTATTCTGACTCAACCACTACAAATCTATGATCAAATTAGTTAAAAAGTATTTAAACAAAAAAAATATGAATATGTTTCCTTTCGAGTTGAGAATAATGAAAATACATCAAACTGATTTCTTGGGATTTTTTCCCACAGACTATAGAAGTCAAAACGAAAAGTAATTCTTTACAATTAAACATAATATTCTCTTTCCAACTAAAATAGGTTTGTCTTTTTCCTTTTCCTTGACAAAAGCTCATCTTGACAAAAAAACAGGGGTGTTCTCTTTTTGTTTTTTGAAGAGGGAAAGCTATTATTCTATTTTAGTCATAACAGAAAGGAAAAACAAAATCATAAGGCTTTCAACAAAAAAAATTTCAGGATAAAATGATCAACAACAACAACAAAGCCTTTTGTCCCAAACAAGTTGGGGTAGGCTAGAAATGAAGCCCATATTGGATTTCATTTCCATAATATTGGCTGAATTTTTACGTTGGCTCGCCAAGCCTATCACAACCCTCCTCCTTTCCGGGCTCGCCAAGCCTATCACAAGCCTTTATGTTGGCTTGGGGCCTAATAAATAGTATTTTAATATAAATAGAGCAAATTTCTGTCATGGTAGCTACCTAAGTTATTGTAAGCCTCTGCATATGTTGGGTTTGCTGCAATTGCTTTCTCGATCATGCTAGCAGCAGCATCCATCTTACCCTACAATTAATGTGTCATAAAAAGAAGTAAATATTTATAAGGAAGATAAGAAAATGTACTATTATGCGTTACATAAAGAACTATAAAAAGTTTTACTGGAGGGAAAACAAACCTGAACAGTATAAACAACTCCAAGGTTGTTTAGAGATTGTGAGAAGTTTGGTTTAATAGATAAAGCCATCTGCAAAATAAATAAGAAATCATACCAGAAATATGAACATAATATGTCACAATTTTGACATTTTTTATTTCAAAAGAATATCAAAAAACAAAAAAACCTGATAACACTCAACAGCTTTGTCCAAGTTGTCCCTATCTTTGTAAATAACACCTAAATTGTTACATGCCTCAGCACATCGGGGGTTGAAGTGTAAAGCAAGCTCGTAAAATACAATTGCCTTCAGAAATAAGAAAAGAAGTTCAATTACTGGGGGAAAAAAGTGGATCAGTGATGCTGCTGAATCCTGATAGGCTTACCAAGGTTTCATATCATAAATGAGGATGGTATACTGCCTGCATTTGTGCCTCCATTTTTTAAACTATATAAGTAAAACCTAAGACCAAAATAACGAACTAAAACAGTCAGTTATGATCTATATCTTTTGCTGCATCTGTTACTCTCAATAAGAGCAACATCCAAAAATTGTCCATTGTGTATTTCATAAAACACAATTATCTATGAGTCTATCAAAACAAAGTATAAAGGATGTAATTTTTCATGCCTGACAGCCTGAGCCCAAGAAATTTATACAGAACATTTAATGTTTCTTATTTTTTATTAATTTGTTTAACTTGAAATCAGTAGACTTAAAAAATGAAGGCACAAATTTAGGGCTTTTGAACCCTCCAGTTCGCCAATAAAACCTCGTGATACTTGGCTAATTGGCTTACCAACTCTCAAAGGTCTAACATGAAAATAATGGGAGGCTTAAAAATATAGATATCTTAAGCATATATTCAAATTGTCTGCATATGCTATCAAAGTTCTATTATAAAATGCACAAGTATCAGAGAGACCATGAGGTGGATAGAGTGCCCAGGTGTATTTTTATGTGTACTTTTTGTTTGGGAGTGGGGAAATGGGTTCGAACTAACCATCTCAAATTGAAGCATTTCACCGTAGGCTACACCGAGATTATACATTGCATCAGCATAGTGCCAATTGTAGTACAACGCTTTCTTGTAATATGCCACCCCTTGGTTTATATCTCCTTCCAGCTTTACCTTTTACCACATGAAAGAAAAAACACATTACATATAGAATGGATTTAGATCAAATAACAGACATAATCGTTGAAGGCATTATTATTTTATTATAGCAAATACCAAGCAACTGTGGCAGGTGACATTCGTTGGCACCAATAACGATACTAACATAGTTAAATATTGAACATACCTTTGTCCCCAAATCCGTAAGAGCAATAGCCATGTTGTTTTTAGCAATCTCAAAATTAGGAGATATAGTTAAGCACCTGATATACAATCAGAAAATGAGAAAAGGATGTCATATCAAATTCTGCAGGTCATACAATAAAGCAAAATTGCCTCTCCTTCAGACCTTCAGACACAAGTTCATAGTTTATTCCTTTCTCAATCCACCTTCCCATGTAGCCAATGCAGTTAGGCTCTTCTTTCATTAAAAAGGGGAAAAGCATGGAAAACATGTGCATGAATCTAGCCAACTACACTAAAAGTGTCCTGCACAAAAATTTAAAATGCAAGCAATAATCCCTCACCCTCGCACCCCCTTGTAATATTATTTATGTGCATGAACTACCGGTCCTTGTCCCTTCCCTGCATAATAGCCTAGATAAGAGAGCTTGGTTGATGTTTTTTTATTGACCTGGAGGGGGGAAGCTGCAAAGTGTATTTTTGAGGTTTTACAGGGTGGAAATGAAATGTATCTAGCTGAAGTCTAACCTCTCATAGCATGCAATGGCAGCCTCCAGTTCACCTCGATTTTTATAAATAACCCCCATATTACAATAGGCCTCAGCATATAAAGGTCTCTCTAAGGCAGCCTTCTCATAGCAACTAAGTGCCAGGTCATATTGCATCATCTCTGAATACACTACTCCAAGATTATAGTATGCTGGCTGCATTGAAAAAGTAGCTCTTTGAGGGACTTACACATTTGTGCTTATGAGGGACCAAATATTCTGCACCACATAAAGCAGAAGTAGAGAGAAGAAGACGATTGCACACTAGAACTGCTCATTACTTTACTATGTTGATATTACAGAAACTTATCAGGTCAATTTC
>CAXKVX010001179.1:0-66248 GCA_964058865.1 Eleocharis quinqueflora
TAAAGACTGGTGCCCAAGAACGTCTCCCATGTCCTTTCCAAGAAGTATTATGCTGGTTTGCCCCTAATTTGCGTCATCTTTGAGCTCAATGATTATTTTGGCCTGCAGAAACGAAACAAACGGAAACACACCAGAGCTGAAAATGGAAGGAGAGAAAAATAAAAGAGCCGTTATCAGTACTTGTGATCCTTTATTAGCTCATTGGTTGGTTGCTCGCATTTTTTTTCAAATGGAGTTGGTTCTAGTTATTTTGTAAAGATATCGGCTAATTTATCCTTGTTTCTACTAAAGAAAGTTTCAATTTCATTCGCTTATATTTTCTCTAGAAAAAAATATTATATTTGAAAATCCAAAAACAATTGACCAACAAGTTTTTTCCATCATATTTTTTTATCACATCTCTTTGATTCTAAAACACGTCAATTAATGAATTAGAAGAAGATCAAGTAAATAATCACAAAATGCAAAATTCTGGCCATGGGTGTGTTTTGCAAATTCTGGGACAAAAAATGTTAGCACTTGTAGAGCATTCAAAAAGTGGATGATGAACAAAACAACTAAAGTACCAGTTAGCATGATTCACCTTAGCACCTGAAACTCAAAAGTCTTCATACTTACAAATAATTACATAAATGAGAAACAACATAAATATAAAAAAAAAACAGTTGTTTATGACTTTGTGTTAACCTGATAACATTCAAGCAGGTGGCTACTAGGCGTACTAAATTTAGGAGTTCAGATGGTTAACCATTTCTAATGAAATTGTTTCACATATGAGCATTATGGTACTGCAAGTTTAGTTGTTATGATGAATAAAAAAAAGTTTAATTGTCATGTCTTTCAAAAGAACTTAAGAAAAAACTTCTACTAACGTACAATTGAAACTTAGTTAGGAGGCTCTTTCAAAAGAGAAAATAAATTATTGATGCAAACTTGAAAATATATCCATACAGCAATATTTCAGTGATACCAATCAGTGGAATATTGTTGCCTCGTACAATTTCCAATAGTTACCATTCTCGCGGGAGTTGCATATACATGTAAGAACTGCATTTAATTGCAAAAAATCATGATACCTCTCTTATAAAATCACAAATTCTGGATCATCAAGAAAAGATTGCTTACATTGTGAAAACGAATTAGCCAAATCTTCCATACAATGAGCTGGAATTGGGATCAAAAAATGAAATATCTGTTGGTCTCTATCATCGAGATATGTTTGTTCCATGTTTGCTGACAAAACAGAGAGGACGAACATAAAGTACATGAAAATTTACGTATCTAGTAAATGAGGCCTCAAAAGGGTTTGAGGAACCCAAAAGGCTAGCTGATTTTATTGACGAAGGCAGTATTCATATAGGCATACTTGGTGATGGGTCCACAGTGGCAGCAGAAATATATTAATCAAGGTTAGAAAGAGAAATTTTACCTAAAACCTTCCAACCGAGGCACAGAGAGAAGAGAAACAACAGCATATACTGAAAGCAGCCCCAAAATCTAGAAGCCTCTACTTCTCATGCTCGAAGATCCACTGGTAAGATCACTGGAAGGACTCAATTATAGTGCCTGAGAAAACAATAACATCCACCGAAATTCAGAACATTCAAAAAAGCAAAAATATTGGGATAAGACCAATAAGAACAACTAAATACCATGGAGCATTTTCTCCTCCGCCAATTCATTCCATCAAGTTGGATGCAGGCCGTCTACAGCAATCTAACATTACTACAATTGAGCGCATCACAAATCACAACATTGTTAACTCATGCTTCATATATATCATAATTCATTCATAAGTTTACAACATAAGTTATAACAAACCCAAAATAACAACAAAAGAGAACCTTTTGATTCTGGCACTGCATTTGTCAGAAGATCTGAACATGAGTAATTCCTTGACTCCTTGTTTATTTTTTATTTTTTTTTGTTCATGGTAAAAGGTGAGTCTGTCAGGTAATTTCACTTACCAAAAAAAAAGTTAATAAATAGAAAAAAGGAAAAAAATTCTTGCTGAGATCAGCATCCGGTGAATTACTTCATTTCTCCTTGTCAAGACTCCTTTTGACCCTGCTTAATTTGTTAAAATGTATATGATAAAAGCTATGCATTGACATTGAGTAGAGGACTAGAGGTGCAGTATTTCTCCTGACTCTTGAACAAACAAAATATCTGCATAAATATGTTAATCAAAAGGTTTGAATGAGGAACAGAACAAGAATAAACACCAGAGACATTCCTACTAAATTCTATTTAGGAAATTGTTCTATATAACAACTCATCACATTTTGCTAGTATTTTACTATTTTACCCCTGAACCGTGCCAGCAACACAAGAACTCCCAAGAATAACAATCGAATCGGCACAACACGTAGCACAGGATTTGGCCCCAACCACGCAAACGACAGTATGCTGAAGAAAGAAAAAAAGACATAGGTTCATGTCGTATGCCAAATAACTGAGTATATGATGATGTTAATTACAGTTGAATTAGCATTTGAATTGAATCAATTTGACTCATATTAATGACAACTGTAACAATAGAGGTAGCTAAAAGAATAAAAGAAAGAAAGAGAAATAAAATGAAGAAAGAAAGAAACAATAGTAATTTCTATTAAAAATCAACAACTCTTTACAATTGTTATCGTTCCCCCTTTTAAAAGAGAGAGAAATAAATGAGAGGGACTAGAAAAGGAAAGGTGCCAAGGCATTTACACGGAAACAAATAGATGTAGATCAAATTTGCTGGTTTTTCTCTTCATCAATCGATTCAATGACCACTTCCTGTATATGGGATATCTTTGACCTATAAATTCCATTCTCCCTTTCACATATGTTCTTCTTTAACTCTTGTTGGCATTCTGTTATACTCAATGATTTCAGTGATGCAGGAAGGTTTGGCAGGGAAGTTAGTTGTACCGCACCAGAGATTCTCAGATCCTGTAAGCAATGTATGCTTTCTAAGCTTGCTGGCAAGGATTGCAGAGAGTAAACTCCATGGAGTGTCAGATGTTGGAGGGAGAACCGATTCTGCAAAAGCCATTGCTCCGGCAATGATCTGATTTGGAAACCATTGTAAATTCTTAAAGTTCGAACGAGCCTGAGATTTCTCAATGGATCCAACAACAACAATGAACTGTGGTCCATTTGAAGGACTTGAAGTTTGTCGAGCTTCACCCGATGGCTTGCTACATTTTCATGATTATTAGTATCAGAGACTAGGGGCTGCTGAAGCAATGAAACTTCAATAAGCTTCTCACATTTTCGAATACTAAACTTTCTGAGGGCTCTCAGCTCTTCTATTCCACCCAGTGATACTAGCCCTTTGCAATGCAATAAATGCAATTCCCTTAAACTTATAAGCTTTGAGAACACCTCTCCGGGAGGGAGCAACTGCATGCTTATGCAATTATTTATTGTCAATTCCACAAGAGAAGGAAGATTTTGCAGCGATCCAATAAATAGAGGCTCAAGATGACCACAATTTCCAAAGGAGAGGTGCTTTAGTGTTTTGGGCAGTCGTATTGATGTTTCCCGTGCTATGACCTCCGGGCAATCAGATACATGCATACTTGAAAGATAGTTGAGTTCCTCCAATAGTCGCATTGGTATGTAAAACAACCTTCTACAATTTCTTATTGTTAGAACTTCAAGAGCACAAGATAATGATGTTGTTAATGATGTAGAAAGTGCTCCTTTGCTGTTATCTGAAGGAAGCTGATAAAATCCAGGAAGGGTATACAGTGCTACACCAGAGACCTTCAGTCTCTTTATACCAAGAGGTAGATTGGGCATTTCTGGTAATTTAGGGCAGTTGACAATATGCAGCATTTCAAGCCGAGGAAACAAGAGCTTGTCATCAATTCCAGCCCATTCTTCCAATTCTGGCATATCCCGAATGTCCAGGTTTCTCAGTGATGGAAAGACAGTAGAAATGCCATTGCTGTTGTATAATGAACACCCAATTTGCTTTACAGCTTTCAAACCAACCAAAGAAATATAATTGAGTGACTTTATTTGGCCGAGAGGTGGAAGATGCTCCAGTCTATAACAGTATCTTAAGGTAATGGATGTTAAATTACAAAAGTACCGATCAATTAACCAATTGGGAGATCTAATACCAGAATAACAGTATATTTCCAGTTCATCTAAACTGACTGGCGGTTTAAGGTTTTCAGCTACTTGTTCATCTCTATCTCGTTCGCCATTATCCCAGCATAAACCGAGTGAAATGAGATGTCTTTTCTGATTTAGGTCAGCTCCTGAAGCGTCATCAGGATTTCTTATGTACTGAAGATTATGTATATAAAGTTTTCGAAGTTGTGCCAGGTGCTTCAGTTCAGATATATTGTAACCCTTCTTTTCCTTGACATAATAATGATATAATTCCTGAAGAGAATGTAGGTTTCCCATGCATGGAACTGATGCTTCGCCACAACAATGTAAGTACAAGTACCGCAAATTAATCAGCTTACCCATACCCTCTAATTTACTATCCTGGATCTCAATACTGTCACTCAGTTTAAAAAGAATTAAGTGATAAAGTTTGTGGAATGACTCAGGGATCCCGCAAAAGTTACTTCCAAAGCCCTCGCGTTGACCTTGAAATGATAAGTACCTGAGGTGGATTAGGTCTCCAATTCTGCTGGGTAGAATTTTTATTGCTTTTGTGTTTACACTTAATAAACGTAGACTTTTCATCCCTGTTAAAATTTCATTCAAACCAAGGTCATCATCCAAAACATTCTCAATGCAAGTAATCTCAAAAGTGCGTAACTTATTAAGATTGTGGACTTTTCTGAGGATGCTAATATTTTCTGCCTTAACAGACAGATGCCGTATTGTCGGAGGGATGCTCCTAGTATCAGCTGTAAATCTCAAGCATTCACCTTCGGAGAGAGATCGTGCCAAGTCATGTAAAAGATCATGGATCCTATATGTATGATAATCACGCACCCCAGAAAGTAAACTTTCCTTGCTGAAAAATGACTTTGCTGTTAGCTGCTCCAAGTAATCTTGTGCAACATCCTCCGGCCTCTTTCCATGTCCATGCTGCAGGATTAATCCTGAACCCATCCACTTCCCAACCAAATATTTCTCTTCAAGCTCCATATCTTGTGGGAATATGCTACAGTACCTAAAACATAACTGAAGATGTGGAGGAAGATGAAAATAGCTCAATTTTAAAATGTCCATGATACCATCCATGCTAGCTTGTACATGTAAAATATCTTCTTCCAGGATTTTCTTCCAATAGTTAAAGTCTATGTTATTGTTCAGAACACCACCAATGACTTTTGCAGCTAGCGGACAAGCCCACAGTTTTCTTGCTATTTGAGTGCCGATTTCATGAAGATTCTGGTATTCATCTGGGTTAGTACCAGCAAATGCATGCCTAAATAGTAGAGCAACAAAAAATTTCTTTCCTAAACCTTCTAACCTCATTTTTTTATTTTCCCCTTCTATCAAACCTGCAATCATATCACCCACCGACTCCATTCTGGTGGTCATTAATATCCGGCTTCCCTTCTGACCATATTTCAATGGAGCCAAAATTTTCTCCCATTCTGAAGGCATATTATCCCTCCAAATATCATCCAATACCAACATGAATTTCTTTGAGGTCACGATATCTCGTAGAGTTGTTTGGAGAGTACTTAAGTTCATGAATTCACATTGTTTCTTACTAAAATCCTCTATAATCATTTTTATTACTGTTGTAGCATCAACTCCATTGTCATTATCTGACACGCACACCCATACAATTTGCTCAAAGTTCTCTTTCACCTTTCGATCATTACAAACTAGTTGAGCAAGAGTGGTCTTTCCCATTCCACCTGCACCAAATATCACAAGCGCCAAGGGTCCTGCTTGCTTATCATCATCGAGCTCAGCTGTCAACCATTCGAGAATCATCTCTTTCTCTTTTTCACGCCCAATTACCATATCGTTCAACAATGGGCCAGTCTTACGGAAATTGTACAGTGCAACTTCCTGATTTAGACCTTTCACTAGGTCAAGGAAAGGTCCAACACCAGCAGCAACAGCTTCCATTGCCCTCACAGCCTCCATCAGCTTTCTCAGAATTCCATCATTGATAAATGCATTCCTCAAGAAATCAACCAATTTTCTTTTGCAGCCAGAGAGAGGACCAGTGACCTTGTTATCACAAGCTTCAACTTTTTCTTCCAGACGGTAGTACTCGATCTCATCAAGCACATCATCAGCCTCCTCCACGGCATCTCTGAACTGCCACATCCATGCCTCAAGGTATCGCTCCCGTTGGTTGATTTTACCTCTCTCTGCTGCTTGCAGAACTGCCTTGATCTGAGGAACTGCTGCTTGCAGCTTTTGGACCTTGCCTTTCATGGCCTTTGCACCAAGCCACCAGGAGCCGTTCGTGTAATTGAGTATTGTTTCAATGAGTTTACTGATTACAGCACTTGCAGAAGCTTCAGCCACTAATTCCATGATTGAATGAACAGTGGATGTTTTTTGCAATTAGAAATTTTAGGAGCGAGAGGGTAAATACTGGAAAAGAAGGGGGGAAAAACTTTTGTTGAAGTTTTCTCAGGACAAGTTGGCTACTCTTTGGTGAGCTTTGAATTAAAATAAAAGAATAAAAAATAAAGTGGAAACATCAGTTGTATCCTCCCATCTATCATATTCGGTTCCTCTCTAGTTTGAGCAGGGCTGGTAGGTAGGTCCTGTACTTGTCTCTCTGTATTTGCTGTTTTCTGTTTGAATATTTAAATCTGCAAGGAAATAAAAAAAAAACATAGTATTTCTGATACTCTTTACAGTTGTCAAGATTGTCAAATTTAATTGTCAATCCTTACTCTGAAAAAAAGAGCATCTTACGCTGGTTGAGAGAGCACCTTTTTTATGTGAACGTTAGCATCGTTAGTTGAAAATTTGTTGATGCTAAAATAAGTTGAAAAGCTTGATCCCATTTTTGCTGAAGTAAATTATGGATACAAGATGCTAGTATTATGCTAGCTTACTGTTGCTTCACTGCTCACGTTCCTAAACTGTCGTCGTGGATTAAAAAAAAGAAGAAAAAATTGGCACCAAATTTTTTTTAACTAGTGTGATTGGTCTCAATATTTGAGTGGACTATCCAAATAGCACCAGACATCACAATTACAAGACAAAATGGAGAAGAGAAGAACGCTGGTACGTAGAAACCTAAACACGTTATGTTATGGGGTCGCTTGTTTTGTTGACATGGAAACAGCATCAAATTGAGAAGAACAACTTGAAAATAATTATATCGCAACACAGTATGTGACAAGCAATTTCCTTTGCTGAAAGAGATGATTTAGAGTGGTTTCTACCACGGAAATCTATGCAGCATGGAGAAAATAAGTTGTCCTATTATCTCATTCAAAAAAATCCCTATTATCACTTTTGGCCTCGCGTGCTGAGAATAACATCCCAAACCTAACAAGAGAAAAACGCTACACTCAATGAATGATAATGTTGATTTCATTGTGTACAACTAATATTCATGTTCACAACTTGCTTATTAGTCAAAATAGACGAAACACATAGTAAGAGCAGACTTGTATTTAATAAAAAATTAACTACACAAACTTCAAAGGTTAAGGGTGCCAATACAACCACTTCCCCTTTGCCAATACAAATACATTTTGTTGAGTATTAGCTGATGATGAAAAGAGAAGCAATCAATGCAAATTGAAGTTCTATTGAATATAGACAAATAAAAACTTCGGAAAATTAAAGACATGATAAGTTAAAAAAAAATGAAGTTATAACGAAGCTGAATCAAACAACAAAGCAACAAAGAGTTCAACAACATGAGCCTCTTTGGAAGCATCTCAAAATAATATACAAAAATTAATATCTGCTACTTGAAAAGTCACAAAAAGCAGTTTTAATCAGTAAGGTAAAGCTTAAAAGAAAAATGAGGGATACCATGACTCCATTTTTGTGTGCCTCTATTATACCTTCAAAATCCACACCATTCATCATGCACGTTTTTTTATGTAACTAAATCTTGATCATTGAATGGTGTAGATTTAGAGTTACCATGAAAACACAAAAAATGAAGGCATTATATCCCTCCTCAAGAAAAATACGTGGATGAGTTGTATTTAGTACTAATGTGTGAAATAGAGATATCTAATCAGCCAAAGATCAACCAGTATGTAACAGGACAAGACCTTATTGGCGCAGAATATCAATTTGGTCTACCTTTTACAGCTAGCAGACCTAATTTAGCAAAAGAAAGGGCTCACAAATTAAAAAACCAAATATCAACAAGAAAGCAACTCTCCTTCCAAATTACAGTAAGGTAATATTTGTAAAGATCCCATCTAATTGCTTGTGTAAACTATTTATAAGAAACATTTTGTTTAGGTAAGTTTGTAGGTTCAATTTGACCAAACTCTTTATCACAAACTGATGACATTGCATATAACCAGCCAAAATGATGACTGTTAACAAACGACGTTCTAGAAAAATAATTAAAACAAATGGGTCCTGCTGCAATTTCATATTGATGTTGGGTGTTCTCTCCAACTTATATGATATGTTGAATGCTTCTGGAAAATTCTTAAAATAGAAAAAGTAAAAGAGAACAATTTACCAATAGAATTTTCTTACCAGAGAGATGGTATTTGTCTGAAGGGGGTTTGAAGAGGGCAAACACATTAATTTGGTACCTATACTTGCATTCTGGGCTGGGCTGGAGTCAGGACTACAAAAGAAATCCACAAAAGCATGCCTTTCACATTTGGTTTTTATCTTGTTAGATAGAACCATTGTAAAAGGATAGAAGGGTATGACATAATACAGTAATCAGTCTTTTTTTTGTATGTTTATATTGGCTAGAGCTTGTTGTCTGTTTTCTCATTAAGAAAACAGTGCCTTTTCATATACTATAATTTTATAAAAAGGCGACTTATTTTAATTAAAAAAAAAAGAAAATTATATTTTCTTGCAAGTTTAAGCCTTCATGACTGACATACAAATGTCAAGGAACTCTTATAGACCATCAAATACAAGGAAAAAATTGTAAAAGAAGAGAAAATGTGTTCTTATGTTTGTTTTCATTTCTAGAAAACCCAACAATTGAAAAACTCATCCATGAGATCTTCACCTGTAACTAGTTTCCACATAAGGCAATCCAGGATAAGGCACAAATAGAAGGGAAACAACACCTCAGATTATTCCTCGACAGAGGCCAGAGACACTACTCGAGTCAACATCTCCATTTATCCGGGGCATTCATTAGAACCTGCAATAACAAGGTGAGTCTCAAACATTTCAAATTGTTTGTTACCAATCTGGTTAGCATGTCTTGGTTATATATCAGATCTCAACTCTCATTCAAATTTTCTCTATGTTTATCAGCATTTAGTGGCGGGATTTTCTGACTGATACAGCATGAGAAACTAATGGTTAATGCTATGTTAAATATTCAATCAGAGAAAAGGAAATGCCTAAATTTACTCTTGGAGTCTAGTGTCGATTCAACTGAATAAGTGAAAGCAAGCAATACTATTGTGACTCATAAATTTAACTGAACATCAGAACCAAAGTAACCAAGTACATGGGGACTAAAGTGCCAGCAAATGGTGGTAGCTAATATTCAGATAATATAAGATAAACACATCATATTGTGAATCCAATATGTTTAATGCAAGAGAAGTAGTGCCAAAAGAAGTTGTGCCATCATACGGACCTGAGCTTAGATAAAACAACAACTTACTGAGACTAAGCATGGAGATGGGAAGCATTAATTTATCACCGTGTTTAAACCCCACAAAAGTTTCTCATTTTGTGAAGATCTGAAACAGTGAGTTACAGAAAAGTTGAAATTAAAAGAGCAAAATAATCGCAAAATAAATTAATAGAAAAGAAAGAACTTGATCAAATCTAAAGGCACTTCTGTTATGTATAGAACCTTAAACATCAACTAGGCTAGGGGAGGATTCTGATTTTAAATTGTGAAACCCTAACCCTATCGAATCGAATCGAATCGAATCAGATCGAATCGAATGGAATCAGGCTCAGGTTTTAGCACTGATTGGGCTTTCCAACCCAACGAGGAATTAGAGAGTAATGGGCCGAGAAAAATAAGTGCAGGCTCCAAGACATGAAGTTAAAAAACTGAAAATGCCAAGGGAAAAAAATATTGACGGCGGGTGAGCATAGCTTCACTATGTCTAAACATACATATATTAATGTCATCAATTAATTAATTATTTTTTGAAGAACGAGAGTTACGAGACAACAAAGGAAATTATTAATTATTAGGGAAAGGCTGAAATGAAAATGGCAAACACAATCAAGTCAACAAACAGAATACTTTTATGTACAAAGATTAATATTTGTAGCAACGAACAGGATTTCATCTCCTCGAAAAGTGCACTCTGAGGCTGAGCAGCAAGAAGAAAAGGAGCGTCAATTTCATCACGCATGCAATGATGGTGCAATATAAAAAGTTAGGTCAATTAATTATCAAGATTCTAATTTATACATATCTAGTGGTTAAGATGAAGAACTTTTGTGTGGGAGATTTTGGATTTGATATTTTGATGAGAGAACTTTAGATCATTAAAAATAATTAGGTAGCTTTTTTTTAGATCCAACGCTCCAAATGCTAAAACATAATATCAGAGTTGAGGAATTGTCTAAGTAGAAACCGTTATGCTGCTATAATTGGGATGACAAAACTTTATCATTATTTTACTGACAAATAGATTTCATAAATAATGAGCTCCATAAATCAAATCATATCCGTCTAAATTAAAGCAACGGCTGTGATTTGTTCAATGGCACGACGTGCCCAGTGGTGATCGTCAAGAAGACCACTAAATGAAAGCGGTTGTTCAATGGCATGAGGTTCCGCAAAGAGAACTTTTGTCCTGAACCGTTAGATTGAAGATCAACGATTCAGATTAATAATATAAAAAACATTTCTGAATCATATCCTTAACGGTCGAACGTTGATCTTTAATCTGACGGTTCATATCTAATTTAGTAGAGAGCGGAGAAACAAAAATCCGCAGTGAATAATTTACAGAAAAAGAGAGGTTTCTTCGTCGTTACTGAGTTGGGCTGAGGCAAAGTTCATCCAATTTAAGTTTTTAGCCCAAATTTATTAGTTATATTTAATGTGGATTGCACAGACTGAAGTTCTCAGAAAACAATTGAACCATAAATTATGGAACTTGCTTAATGGGCCTAATTTATTAGAACTTTTTGTTCGGATATTTCAAGTGTTTCTTTCTTTCTGTCCCTTTTGTTGGAATCACAGTTTTAGTTGTTCTTTTTTTTTCTTTAATCGTTCCCTTTTCTTTTGGAAAGGAACAGTTAGTCTACTATTATTCCTCAATTCAACGCACATGTAATTAGTAGTTACGAATTGCGACAGAAATCTGTATACATTAATCATGTTGATGGAATGGGGTCCCAAAACCAATTAAAACATGAAAATGGCATCACCAAATAGCTTTTTCATGCAGTGCAATCTTTCCAGGATGATTGATTTACTTTTTAATGATAAATCAAATCAATTAATTAGCTCCATGTAACAGTCTTTTACATACATTCGTTAATACCTTAATTTGAAGATATTATACGCACATAAAAATTAAATTTTCAATATGCTTGTCGTTACTTGAATAATTATTTATCAAGTTTGACAAAGTTTGAAGTTGCTTTGTCATTTATCAAAGGAATGTCTAAAATTCATCCATTAAAAAGAGCGTTTTATAAAGCCAAATTACTAAAAAATAATGGAGTTATTAGAAAAAAGGAGCACACTTAAAAGGAAATGTTATCTAATAAAATAAATTTTGTATCGAGCAAATTTTGAATACAGATAAAATGATTACGCATACAATCAAATTTAGCTGTGAGTGATTTTTATAAATTTTTACAAATTCTTTTTATATTATTTTATATAAATAAAAAATTTATGAATTATTTGATGAAAAATATATGAGCCATACATGTGAGTTATATGAACTATATACATTTAATATGAAAAATATATACATAATATGATTTATATAAATATTTTAAAATATTAAATTTAATGTGATATAAAATACATATAATATGAAATATTTTATATGTAGGTTGTATGAAAATATATACATCTTGATATTCATGCATTTAAATTATTTAATAAGTGACTTTTGATATTCAAACAATTAATAAAAAGGATCATAATTGATAAAGCATTAAATATAACAATAAAGAGACAATTAATATATACAATTAATAAAAAGGATCATAATTGATAAAGCATTAAATATAACAATAAAGAGACAATTAATACAAATATAACAATATGTCAAATAATATATAATAATTATGCTGCCGGTCGCAAATACCTCGTAAAATGACTCTTTACACAAAATGCAAAATAACTCGCCACACTTAATCTCTGCAAAAAAAAAAACAACGATCAAGATTTAAAATATATGTTAATCAAAGAAGAAAATTAATTCGCTGTTGTGTCCAACTCCTTGCATAGTGAACACAGAACACGGAAAGAAATTAATACTATTTTAGATTATCAATTGAACCAGCTTTTAATATAACATTTCTGTTAACCGACGTTTATTTTGAACTTTAAAAAATAAAACTACATATTTATTTATAAAGACAAAAATATATCATCATTTATATGAAATTTGTAGTTTTAAGGGAATGTAAATTCAGTGTCAAGATAAGGAGGTGGTCCAATCCTGGCTCAAAGAATCTTGACTTCTTCAAAGAAATAAAAAAAATATATCTTGTATTTCAAAAAAAAATAATATACAGATATAAATTATCCTAAAATATGAGTGACGTCTTGTCTCGCTATTAATACTACTTTCTAAGTCCGAGTGAATTTTACAATCTCACGGATACATCTCAAATTTTAGTATTTTTTCCCTGTCGGTGATTTCGTATTTTTGTTTTAAAAAAATGCAATATTTTGATTATTTTCCTCGTTTGTTTTTATTGTGCGCCATGTTGGGATGAAATTATATTGGAAAATTGATGTGGCAGTAGCATCTACTGTTCTGACAGCGACGCAGTGAGATGCATGGTGTCATATTGACAATGAAGGTTAAGGTAAGGCAGAGGTTTTGATGAATTGCGATCGGTCGCGAGCTGCCAATCGATGTCAATCGATTCAGACCGTTGATTTATTGTAACACAATACTGCTCTATAGCGGATTAAAATCAGTAAAGGCCCGATGTCATTTGCTGGTATTGCCGTATCGATACCATGAGCATCATGCATTTTGTGCAACGCTGATCTGTTTCCGTTAGAAGTCGGATTTTTTGTTTTTCATTTAAATTTCAAATGATGATAATTATTTTGAATTTATTTTGGTTTTCCTCCAAGATGGGAAAGAACTTTCTTTTCAGTTAAATTGTGAAATACAGGATTTAGATGAAGATAATGATGCATGAGTTTGGACTTCGGAGAGGCAATAATTAATCAGTTAGAGATCGATGGATTTTTAGCTCTCAAGATGTAGTTTGTTCAGGATGGTGCAATAATCTTATTGGGTGAATATTCTGGCACCTTAAGCAACCATAATTTATTTTTGCACCAAAATTTCTAAATAAAATTGCGTAGTAATGAATGTTATAAATCAGGTACATTCATAATTTTTGTCTTAGAAAAACTCAAAATTTATGATTTTTTAAGAGTTCAAATGATGCATATTCTTAAAAAAAAATTATTATAAGTATATTTTTCAAAAAAAATCAAATGCAAGATCAATTTTGTAAAAATTCGAAGAGGTTCAATTGACCTTTCTCGATGTACGTGTCTCCGCCACTGATTATAAATATTTATCTATCATAGAAGCAACATGCACATTAATAAACATCAAATATATTGAATTTGATTGTGTAGGTTGCAAATTCAAGATGTTAGATCTTAAAAAAGAATGAATAAATCAAATAAATTGTATCAATAAGTTTCATATACTAAATTTTATGCTATATATTTTATCAAAAAATCAAAATTTACAACTTCTATGTACATCACATATAGCGTTGTCACACGAAACGATCACGCAAATATTCTTTTGCGTCTTATGTTGTGTTTTACGAGCTAAGGATTTTCGGTGGTGTTTACGTTGCGCTGAATAAATGTTAGATATTTTCATGTGTTTACGTTTGTGTTTAATTAGACGTAAGAAACATTTAAAACGATAAATTTTTTGCACGTTTAACTTGCTACTAACAGTGCACAACAGAGTCAAAACATTTATTGAAAAAATCCTGAAAAATAGGAAAAATTGCATGTAAAACCACATCAACAACAAATCAAACAAATCAAAACATAAATACATAACATATTAGCATTAAAATTAATTATTTCATAATCATAGCATAAACTGTTTACATGTAACATCAAGAATTCATACAAATATTAAGGATTACAAACAAAAACCTCCTGTAAACCATATTCAAAGACAACAAAAGAACAAGAGTAACCCTAGACAGACAAAACAAAAAACCTCCTGAGTCCTGAGAATTAATTTTGACTTGTGTTCCACTGGCATGGCCTCCCTCATTGGCCTTTTCATCAGTACCACCATCGGAGTCCAATTCAATCAACGCAACCTGAACCTGAACTCAAACTTGAACTGGGGTAGAATCAGATGTGGTATCCCACAGTTCATCCCCGAAGCCCCTCTTGAGCTTCTTCTTCTCCTTGCCCTTGCCTTTACTGCACATTTTTCTCTTCTGGCTGGATGAAGCTGGTGCTGGTATTGCTACTGCTAACAACCAGTCTAGGTCCTTGGCCACCTTTTGGAGATAGGAATACACCCTACTCCACGGATGAACTTTGTCCAGGATCTGTACCACCTGCCTGGATTTTTCTAGCAAGTCAATTTGTTATTAAAAAAAACAATGAAAGCAATCGGTTAGCAAATTACTATAATTGATTCATCTATATAACTACATAAGTAATTATACCCTAAACTCTAAACTCTAAACTCTAAATCCTAAACCAACTCATAAGTAATTATACCCTAAACCTTAGCACAACAAAACTACATTTAACCGAAAAATGAAAGCGATCAATGAATAAATTAAGTCCAATCATTCTAATATTGACCAGTGAACTAATTTTGATAAATTGCTTAGCAATCATTTCCAATCTTAGACTAATAACTAATAATGAACATTGAACGTTGCGTTAAAATTATTTTGGACTAATAAACATTGAACATTGAAATCATTTTGAACTAATAACTACTAATGAACTAAGAGAAAGATTAAGAGAAATGGAAGATGAAATTACCTTTACGAGTTAAGAGAATGGAAAAAATCGTGCAGAAGTAGATGAAGGAGAGCATCAAGATGGAGACACGACGTATTCTAGAAGGAGACTTAGGAGAGGAAAGAAAAATACACTAAAAATGCTAAAAGGCACTGTATCAACACTGTTTAATTACTAACTTGTAACGTTACTTCTCGGGAAGATCAATATTTTATATTTTATTTAATTTTAGAACTTTCCAGAACGTTTAACGCTTAAGGAATACAAATATGCGATGATACTAACTTATATAAGCATGATTTTATATTTTTCATATAAACATCACGTCAGAAACGTTTAAAACGAAAAGTAAGTGACCACTTGCGTTTACGTTGCGTTTAACTGAACGCAACGAAAACCATTTGCGCCTTACATTGCGCTTAACAAACCCAACAAAAATCATTTTTGTTTAACGTTACATCATGATAAAACAAAATATTAAAACGTGCAAAACTTGTTTCGTTGACGGTTCTAATCACTTGTGTAAGAAAACTATATAATAAAAATGTTGGTTGAACTAACATCTGAGCTTATTTGGACTTGGAAATTTTACAATTACATGTTCACTAGATTCAATATTCCAAAATTGAAACTAGCTATTATATTGCGAAATGCCATCGATTAATTACGTACATTGACAGGATAAATAAAGGAAGCAATTAAGCAATAATTAATATGAAAATGAATTAACTAGCAGTGATGGTCCATGACCGACGCTAGTAAGTGGCACAGAGCCACAGACAGGCAGCACTGTAACACTTTGCACTGTGCATACATTGGAAACACGAGCAGTGTGATATCGTTGTTGCTCAGAATCAGATTGCTACTTCACTACTTCGTCTCTTCTTTTCCCAATCATAATTCCCAGCTCTATTTGCTCTCTCCCCTCCATTGGTATGCCAATGAACATGTACCGTAATATACAAAATAATTTTATTTTCTCTTAATTTCCTCTTGCTATCTTGCTATCATATCAGTTAGAAGATGCACCATCTCAATTCTCAAGATACATGTATAATAATTCTGAAAGCTGGATATATATATATAATATATCTCGTATATATCTTGGAATGGAGAAGATACTAGTGGTAGGTATATTGTGCATATTATTTTTCTTTTTCTCTGCTGGTAGACGTAGTTATTATACATGCTTTGTTAGATCCAAAAACCAAGTGTTATGGAGCTGAAGGCAGTGGGGTAACATAACATTAACACAATTAAAAGAGTACAAAAACTGTAGTAATATATATATATATATATATAGCTTCAAAGCTATGTTGCACTAGTGCGGATGCGGGTATCATATTGAATACGATACGGATGCGGTTATATACATTAAATTTTAATTAAGAAGTAATTTAATACATTGAAAAATAATATATAAGTGAATACATATAACAAAAATTATTATTATATACAAGAGAAAGTATGACACAGTGGTAATATGTCTTTTTATGAGAAATATTTTCAATCTTAAAACAACGTGAAGAAGCAATAATTAAAAAATACATTCTGATTACCACGTTAAGTATCGCACGAGAATTGTATCGGATACGAATTCGACAAATATCCGATACGAGTGCGATAAGATATTTGAAATATCCAAGTATCATAACTTCAAAGCAACTAACGAAATGGGGAGACACGCACCACCTCAAGTCGCTCTCAACTCTCTCTCTCTCTAGTCTTCAGTCTTTTGTTTCCGTACAATCTGTCTTTGTGGGCCCACGCCGTCAGTCCAGCTGCACAAGGCTTTATTCAGCGCTTCCTCTTTATATTTGCATGGCATTTGGCATAGCTCATAGCTGGTGAAGTGGTGATTCTTTTTGGCTGTGTGCTCTTTGTCAGATCTGTCGGCTAGATAGCTGGGGCAATATATATATTTGGTATATATAACTTAAAATGTTTTTTGAAATATTAATAGCTTATATATTCACTACAAAACTTGAATAGTTAAGCACCATGCATAGTTAACCAGTAAATTAGTCTACAATCCTAGCTAGATAGACAATAGGACACTTTAACTAAGGCGAGTTTAATCCTTTTAACAGCTTTTCATCAAATCAGCACCATCAAAAGATTCCTTTACATGCAGAAGGGTAGGGATGAATTAAAGAAATTGAAAAAAAAAACAATTAATGTTGTATTTGACATAACAATCATGATTGGCATCACTAATTACTAAAGCATGAGGATAATAATAGGTCTTATGTGGAGTGCAAGATACATCGCTTAATTAATTCATTTGGTCCCCTGTCTATTTCTATGTACATTAACACACTTGTATCTACAGTTACTATAGGGACCCTCTTATATACATATAACATATTGCCAAAACCAGTATGTACATAACACAGGAAAAAGGAAAAAAGATTCCGATGTGTGAATTAAAGAATGAGAACATGTAAGTATTGAGTAGGCATGCTTGGTTGATGATGATAATTCCCTTTGGTGAAGTTCAACAAAGGCTGCCATTTGGATAAAAGATTCCCTGACCAATCCTGCTCTCTGTTCTTCTCTGTGTAAAACAAACCAGAGAAGCAAATTGATTGGATTCAAAACACTTGTTCCCCTGTTAATGTTATTAAATTAGTTATGGGTTTTGCTCTAAATCATCATTATGTTCTCTTGACAATTCTTCAACTTGGCCTATGGCCTATGTAGGCAAACTGGTACAATTTTGGAGAACTTAGAAGCCACCTAATTTTTTTTTCTGTAAAGATAAACATGAAATTTGACAGCATGTTGTGTTATCTCACACATAAAGCAGACAGAAACCCCCACTATTATCTCCCTAGCTAAATTGCATTCCTACTGATCATGAAGAAAGAGATATGTCCTAAATGACAAGGAGATAGACAGGCTAAGCATGCCAATCTTTCAATCTTTCACAAGTAAACATGCCACTGAAGAATACAACATCATAACTAACACTTATTTATTTGATTTTCTTGTATGTTTATACAATTTGGTTATATTAATGAAATTCCTGTTTCTATGAAAAAAGGTTGTGTTCTATTACAAACAACGTGCTATGTTATTTGGTTTAGTCGTCTTCCTAAAACAATATCAATCTGGATTCAACATGAATTTCCAAATTAACATTATTTGATAATGAGATACAATCCACCTGAGATCTAGGCCCCAAAAAGGGACAAATTTCATAATTAATCCCATGAATAGGGGCATCAAACTATGCCAAAAAGCCAAAATATGCAAAAGCGATGTAATTGTATTTTGTTGAGATTAGCCTATTTGGGATGTTGTAATGCTGTTTCAGTGGCGGTGGTAGTGGAATAATTAAAGGTATATGCACCTTGTTAGTGGCCAAAAGCATTTTCCATTATATCATATCATCATATATTCATATGTATGTTATCATAATATCATTGAACAAATTGTACAAGAGACAAAAATTAAATTACTAAATCATTTACCAGAAGTTGCATCATATTGTAACTACCTGTAAGACAGAAAACACTTTTTGAGAACAAGAAGAGAACCTTAATTAAAAATTAGCAGCAGCAGCAGAATTAATTAATAATAATAATAATAGTAATATATAATAATTAGAAGAGCAACATGAGGAGAAGTGAGGTGGGGTTAAATGACAAAATACAACCTAATAGTGGGGTTGAAGAAATTAAAGACAGAAATGGAGGCCAGAGCTGCCATTCACTGTTTGACTATAACAACCATTAAACATCCACCACCTGGCCTGACAATGACCTCTTCTATTTGTTTCGCTCCTCACCTCTCCTCTCCTCTTAGTTGGATATGTTATCTACATTTATTATGGTGGGAATATATATTCTCAACCAATTTAGAAATGATTCAATATACAGAGCATGGCTAAAATAATATGCATAGTACTTCTCATTTCGTACTATGCGGTCATTTATATTTAATTTGGTCATTAAATTGATATTTAAGTTGCTCAATAAATTCTTCATATCAAATTCTTGTAGGAAATAAAATTTTGTAATTTTTAGAGCTTTCTTGCTATTTTTTAAAAACAGTCCAAAAATGACACTTTTGTAGTATTAAATCTGAACTGTTTTTAAAAAATATTTAAAAAATAGCAAGAAAGCTCTAAAAATCACGAAATTTTATTTCCTACAATATTTTCATATGAAGAATTTATTGAGAAACTTAAATCTCAATTTATTGACCTATATATATATATGCATAGTACAAAATGGGGTGTACTATGCATATTATTTTAGCCATGCTCCAATATATATATATATATATGAGCATGGCTAAAATAATATCTATAGTACACCACATAACGTACTATGCGCCCATTTGTATTTAATTTGATCATTAAATTGATATTTAAGTTGCTCAATAAATTCTTCATATCAAAATCTTGTAGGAAATAAAATTTCGTGATTTTTAGAGTTTTCTTGCTATTTTTTAAATATTTTTTAAAAACAGCCCAGAAATGACACTTTTGTAATATTAAATCTGGACTGTTTTTAAAAAATATTTAAAAAATAACTAGAAAGCTCTAAAAATCATGAAATTTAATTTCCTACAATATTTTCATATGAAGAATTTATTGAGCAACTTAAATCTCAATTTAATGACCTATATCTATATGCATAGTACAAAATGAGTGTACTATGCATATTATTTTAGCCATGCTCTATATATATATATATATATATATAACAGTACTATTGATTACGTACGGCTAACAAAAATTAATTACAAAAACAGTACGAAAAGAAAGAATAATGCAACTCCTACCAAAATATTTGTGCTTAATCTTAACCAGATACACTTTTGTAGGAGTTTCAAAATATGCTACAAAAGATCAGGCCAGGCAGTTGAAATTATATATGTAATGACATTGTATATATTGTCATGTCACATTGTCACTGATTAGGTATTGATGTGCCATTTTTAAGCCAAATGCAATTACTAAACAAATAAAAACTAATTGAGCAACAAATTAAGAAAAGCATAGTAAATATGAAAGAATAGTGAGGCCAATAAAACCAATTTTTTTTAAAATAGAAATTAAATTAATTAATTATAAATAGACATAAAAGAATTTTTGAGAAGGTCGGAAAATAGAAAAGCAACACCGGCCTTTTGAAAAAGTTTAATGGACGGTGTTGCCACTCAACTTTTTTTATTAATACAAATACAATAATTTAATTCAACTCCTAGGTTATATTTAGGTAATTTTTTGTAACAACTTCGTCTAGGCTCATTGGGATCATAATTGGTTTATTTTTATCGCCATAAACCATCGAGCTGTAGATATTCGAGTCTACTTTCATCCTGTCGAGTCTGATTTGAGATCAGAAAAACAAGCAATTCAAAATTCAATTTGACGCAAACTCGTGATAAAAATTACTAATTAAGACATAAGTTGAAAATGGTGCCAAATTTGAGATGCACATTCCTCCGACCGCAAATCAGACTCGACGGGATGAAAATATACTCTAATATCTACAACACGATGGCTTGCAACGTTAAAAAAAAACTCATTACAGTTCTGACGAGCATAGCCGAAATTGCTACAAAAAATTACCTGAAAAAGGAAAATCATATCTAATATTTTTGTAGCAACTTCGACTACACTCGTCAGGACTGTAATTAGTTTTTTTTAATGTCATAAGTTACCGAGCTATAGATATTTGAGTCTACTTCCATCGCGTCGAGTCTGATTTGCGATGGAGGAATGTGCATCTCAAATTTGGCTCCATCTTCAACTAATGTCTTATTTAGTAATTTTTACCATTAGTTTGTGTCTGAATTAATTTTGAATCGCTCGTTTCTCGATCACAAATCAGACTCGACGAGATGGAAGCATACTCAAATATCTATAGCTCGATGACTTGCGACAATTAAAATAAACTATTTACGATTTCGACAAGCATAGCTGAAGTTATTACAAAAAATACTTAAATATAACCAAACTCATGATTAAATTATTAATATTTTTATTAATAAAAAATTCAAAAGCAATGAAAAGGTGCCTTTTGGCAAAAAAAATTACCCTGAAAAAAATAAAATTAACATATGTGACCCTGATTTCAAATCTTTGATAACAGTGACTCTATTTTTTAGCGTTCACGTTCACATGCGTTATCTCGACGCATGCGTTGATAAATCGAAATTTTCAAACAAAAAATTTCTTAAGTAAAGTTGCAACTGTGAATCCAAAATCTAAACATTGTGTCTGAAAGTTGTGTTCAGAAAACACTTCTGAACGCAGTCTGAACACAAAGTCTAAATGTAGTGTTCAAATAATACTACTGAATGTAGAGTCTAAACGCAGAGTATGAATACAATGTTCATATGTACTTAGGAATTTTTTTTTGTTCATTCTGGATTTTTGAACGCATGCGTTTAGATTACACATGTGAACGTGGACGCTAAGAAATAGATTCATCGTTGTCAAAGATTTGAAACCAGAGTTATAGATTTATTCTTATCTTTTTAGTCTTTTTTTCGGCTTTGTTTTGATTAAACAAATTATTTGCAGCATAAATCAAATGGTCGGTATTGTGAACACCAGTCTTTTCTACTGTCTATTTATAATTAATTAATTTAATTTTTATTATTAAAAATTCGGCTAATAAAAATCCATGTTATTTTCATGGTAGTGTTGCATGGTTTGAACAAGTCAAAAATGGGTAGTCCCTATATTATTGTCTTTTATGCACATTCTTCCGTACAGTTGAAATAAAAAGTATAGTAATGAATAAATTAACAAATCAAAGGGAAAATGAATTGGCCCACAAATTGGTCAGTGGATTGAAAATCATGATGATATCAGATGCTATTGTCTCCCTATATATTATATAGTATTAGCATTACTTGATCTATTATTTTTAGCCATGCCTAAATCCTAATGCAGTAATGCTTTCCTTTTTCTTCTCCTTTCACTTTCTCACTCACTGAGTCACTGCCAACATTTGCTTTTTACTATTTTCTGGGCCGTTTTCTGAAGGCCTGCTCTGATTTCATCTCCTTTTTGTTTAATACGGTTATGTGTAGGAAATGTATGGAGCCAATTTGTATTTTGTCTGCACAAGTTTAAATATCCTCACTGCTCCGGTGAATGGTGATGCCGTTGAAGATAAAATAAATGAAACAATCATAAATTACACACACACACACACACAAAATCACCTTACATTGGCACGTTGGCAAGGGAGGGGCAATGAAACTTGAGCCTTACAATTTTAATACATTCAAGTGGGTGAAAATGAGCTTGTATCATTTATTTATTTTATGTATGTTTAAATATCTCTCAACGTTTTTTGTTGTCTTTATGAATGGTGATGAGTTCTCAACGCTTCAATTGTTAAACTACGCACATGCATGCATGAATCATGATTAATGGATGCTGTTCATGCCATATTCAAGCAAAGTACGTGTAGAACCTTTAAACATAATTACAAATAAATATCATTTGGTTGGTGTAGACCCAAAATGGCCAAGTCGTGTATTTCTGCAAGTAGTTTTAGCTGGCGTTAAAGGGAGTGGGGTAACATGCATTTTGCCATTTTTATGATTTCAAACTGTATTTGGGACCATTACCATACATATATATAATGAAATAATGGATGTGGAATAAGGTTCCCTAGCAATCAAACTCGCATTTAGTATACATAACACCGACGATAAATAAAAATGAAGATATCAAATTGAAAAAGTACCAATGGAAACAAACCAGTTGTTAGCTAGCTAGCTCTTTTTATGAATGAAATAGCCAGCAACTGGGGCTACGCTATTACATTACAATAAAAGTCACATAATTGTCATAGTCTCTATTAACTATTGTTTCCAGACTATTAATCTTAATTTGTACGACTTTGTTTGCGAAAACGACGCCACCTCAAAGGAATCCAAATTTCCAATCAATCTGCTATTCTTCCAAGTTCAAAACAATCGCGTTACTAGTTCCTACCAATACCTAATCGTGCATGCGTCGTGGGTAAACTCAGATAGTTAAAGAAATAGACACTATTTACTTATAAAATATATATTTCGTTAAAATATTGAATATTATATTAATTAAAGAGTATGATTTATTAAGAGATATTTGTTTTTATGCCACTACAAAACTTCAAAATTGTCAAAATGTCACTCATAATTAATTTTCTGTCAAAATGTCACTATCAGTCACTTTTTGTATAGATATGGGGTGCCGATAATGACATTTTGATAATTTTTCTGAGTGACATTTTGACAATTTTCAAGTTTTATAGTAACATAAAAATGATTTTCTCTTAAATATTAGAAAATTAAATATAACTATAATATAATAACCACCTACAAAATTAAATCAAATCGACGACGTTAAATCGAGCCGACATATCCTATGTTTTTTATAAGGTGTTATGTACATTCATTCAATTCAGCATATTTCTCATACCGACATAGTAAAACATCGATTGATAAGGTTCAAAATAAAAATATCACCTAATAATCAAACAATAAGAATTAAAGTATTATCAATTGATTAACCTCAGGTAAACTGAACTAGAAGTCTAGGACCAATATGATCATATTGAAATAAAATTCAAAATGACATTTTTTTGTTAGATAGATAAAGTTGTGTCGCAAAATTCTTTTTGCTTATTTATGAAGTTGAGCAACGATCACTTCACATGTAGTACTTAAATTGATTGATTTTTATTGTATTGTTATTTTTATTATATTTCAATCGGTAAGTGTTTTTAATGATACAATTTGTTAGTTTGTCATTTCTTTTTAGCATTAATATTTTATATTAACAAGTGAATCATATAACTAAGTATGTATAGTAGTAACAACTGAATCTCTGTAGCATATATTCAAGTGTTATGATACATTTAACAATTAAAACAAGCTTAGAATGAAAATTTGTATCTCATGTGAAAATTTATGACATTTTCATTTGTTTTGACATTGAAGTATTCAAGTGTGGGAGGATTTGAGGGACTCACCAGACGTCAACAACGGAGGTTCGACGAGGCACGCACGATCACGACTCGCAAATTTGGGCTTAGCCGCTTAGGGTTAGGGTTCGAGGCTTCGAGCTGACGATGATTTGCGACTCGGGTCAGAGGGAAAAAAGAGAGGAATGATTCATCTAGAGTCTTTAAATTTGTCGAAAATAGCGATTTGCAAAGAGAGCAAAGAGAGATTCAACGATCTTAGTTTGTGCCAGAAAATATTGAATGAGTCTGAAGAAGGAGTATGCACAATATTAATTCAGGAATAGACACCATATTGAATATTATTCAGCATATGATGAATTTTAGAATTCAGAAGTAAGCACGTACCTACCTCTACAGAATGCTACATCCGCCGGTGGTCTCAGATATTGCTACAATTTTGGTTATGTAAGTATAATTAGTATTTTTTTTTCACATTCTATGGAAAGATAATTTACACATTTTTCATAATTAGTATTGAGTGCATGCAAAATCGTAACCATTGCCAATCTCGAAATGTTTTTCTAATATATGAAAAATATAATACCGAACGAATTGCGTAGGAAAATAATAGCTTAATTTCAATATTTACTATGCAAAATCTTTATTAGCTCACGCTCCATATATAACGTAACAACATGATTAGAAGATGAGTCTGTCTCAGAAATTACTATGGGACCACGTTAATCAAACATGCATGCTCTTTGACCTCAGAGCGTGACTAACAATCATGTATTTAGGCACCCACTTTGATAACGTTTGAGGTAAAATTGCTCAAAAACATCCATCCACACGTTCAGTCATAAAATCACAACTAAATATACTCTCAACTCGCATCGAGATAAAAGATGTGATAAATTCAACTCAAAATAATTTGTTTATATTCAAACTAAATTGCTATTACATTTATATATTGTAGAGGTTTTATATAATCACGTTACAACTCATAAATAATGAAAACAACATTAACTACTATTATTGTTATCAAAATATAATAAAAACCTAAAACTACTCAAAAGACATCGTTAACAACTCCTAGAAAACTCAAAAGACATACTTAAATTTCTGAAGACAATCAAAGTTATCACTGTTGACTTAAACAATTTCTCAAATTTGTTGATTTGTAAAATAACGTATTAATCTCATCAATATTTGCGTGTTGTGAAGAATTATTGTAGGTAATTAAAGCAAGCTCAAATGAGCAAGATATTAAACCAAAGAAGATTAGGAGCTGAAGAATTCAAGACTTGATAGAAGTTAATTACATTTAATCTCTATAACTTTAACTATTTAAAATTGAGAGTTCATTAGTAAAATTCAGAACAGAATACATACTACTGTTATAACGCCAACTTTTGCGTTATAACGCTAGAGTGCTAAATTACAAAAATTGCTAAGTTTAAAGGGTATTTACACATAGATTATAACGCCAAGTCAGCCGTTATATCACTAGAATTCTGAAATTTTCAAATGTCTTTTTAAAATAGATTAAGAATGAAATAAAATTTAAAACTTCAAGAATATATCTTAAATAACATTTAAATTTATGAATATAAACATTATTTTTCTTAGTAGCAAAATTTTCAAACCCCAAATTCCAGAGACTTGGCGTTATAACGCGTAGTGTGGCGTTATAACGCCAAGTCAGGAACTTAGCCAGATTTGACTAAGTCCTGAGCTCCGGCGTTATAACGCCAGAGTGAAGCAGATTTTGAAATTGAGTTTTAAAATAGAAAATAAACAAATAAAAATTTTAAGATTATCAAAATACTTTTAATTTGTTCAAAAATATTCTTTAGATTAGTAGCATAATTTTCAACAGATTTTGTCACAAATTGTTATAACGCCAAGGAGATCAAATTGCCAAATTTTCCTAAGTACTGGACTTATCTAGTTTAGCTCTAAATCAAATTTCTAACGTCACAAAATTTTGTCATAACCTAGAATGGCGTTATAACGCTATGTTTTTCACATAGCATGGTGTTATGACGCTATGTTTTTCACATAGCATGGTGTTATAACGCTAAGTCAAATCTGCACAAAAATACAAATCCAACGTCACAAAATTTTGTCTTCACGCATCATAGCGTTATAACGCTATGTTTTCTATAGAACATGGCGTTATAACGCTATGTCCCGAAAACCTAACTTTTTGCAGAAATCAGAACCTATAAATGAGACCATCTTCTTCTTTGCAAATCATCTGGAACAAAAGCTTTTAAAACTCTAAAACCAGCAGCCATTATAGCACTCTAGAGCTTGTTCCAATTTGCTAAATTCATTACTAAGCCTCCCAATTTTACTTAGCTAAACATTATATTGATTGTTGAGAGTAAGGTTGTGCAATTAGATTAGTGTTTTATTGTCTAGTTTTCTTCTTTCCATTAGTGAACTGTTTCATTAACCAAGGGTCCAATTATCGTACCGAAGTGTGTAAAGGAGGTTGGATTTCATCGTTGTACTCAATTCTTGTTAGTGAAGCGGACCGGGTTTTTTACCGCAAGAAGCGAGGGCGCCGGGGACCCGGAGACATAGGCGAGGGCGAGGCCATCGTGCAAGCTGAACTCTGTCAACATGTGTGTTTGAGAATTTCTTTTTCATATCTCTCTTTAATTTCAATTGTGCTAATTGCTTGTGTTTGAGAATTGTTAATTGAAATTGAGCTTAATTGTGCAATTAAAGAAATTAGGTGAATTGCTTGTATAATTGCTTGGAAATAGTGTGTTTGAGTGAATTGAAATTGATTGAATTGGTGTATTAAGTTAATGTGTCTTGGAATTGAATTTGAGAAAAATTGCAATTAAGAACTCAGATTTTTAATTAAGTTGAAAATTAGGCACAACCTAAGCCGCCTAGATTTACAAAGTGATATCAGAGCGGTGTTGTGCTTGTGAGTTAGAAACTTTCTTAATTGCAAGCTAAGATCAATAGGCATGTATCTTCAGCAGGGTGGTCTCCGGCCCCCTTTGGTCCCGAAAAATTTAAGCTCCTTATTTAAAGTTCTAATGAAATTTGATAATGGTAAGATTTTAGTTAAAATTTTGATTATAATTAAAAGTTTGTAAAGTAAGATTATACTTGCAAACGATTCCTCCTAATTAACTCGTGTGTTCTGATTTCGTTCCTTATTGAGACATTTTCCCTAAACATACTGATAGCTCAATTAGTAATTGATTTAGAGCTTTGGGAGTTAAGTTTAGCCAATCATCTAATCATCATTTTTTAGTGATTATGATATTTTTTTATCTTGTTCTTTTATTGCTTTAATTAAACTAACAAAGTTACAATTCAGCTAATTGGATAACCCTCTGTGAGCCACAAACAATTAAACAAGGGGAGCTAATTTTATTGAAGTTTCAAATTTTATGAACCCTATGTTGTTACTGGATCCGATCCGCCTCTGTCTATTTTTCTTTAAAGTGCAAAGTCTTATTTCTAACCTTCATTGGAGTTTGAAATTTTTTATTCATGATAATTAGACTTGTGATATACACAACCTCAAACATAAAAATAAATATAAAAAAAAATTCCTCCTCAAAGTAATTTCTACTGGAGTAGAATCCTAAACATCTGAAACGAAAATTTTGTATCTTATCACTACAATGTGCATTCAGTGACGGAGTCAGAAGGGGTTTTGAGGAGGCCATATACCCTCCCTCATTTTGAAATTTGCTGAAATATACATAGCCTCTGAATTAATGTTGAGCATGGATAGATATTAAAATAAACTTATTTGGCTAATAATAGAATGATTTTGACTAAAATTAAAATTATTCGAGTGTCTAAAGTAACACTAGTAGATGTGAAATGAATTAGTTAAGCATCATAAAGAATCTTAAACGTAATTTTTTTTAATTATTTTAGATTATCTCATCATCGTTAAAATACAAAAATAGTATGAATAAAAATTGCAATACATGTTATGAATAAAAAAAATGCAATACATGTTAATTATGCATTAGACAAATTCGATATTGGAGTTTGAATTAACTATACCAACAGTATCATCGATGACTCGTGAATCGTGACAGACGTTACATTATCATTTGATCTGATTTTCTCTCACTTAATTATCGATTTTATTTCGAGATACACTTGCTTGAGATCAGATCATATGAAATTGTCAATTTTATGTTGTTGAAAAAATCATGATATGTTTGCAACCTGCATTGGAGATACTTTTATCCTTCACGCATTTCTAAAAAAAAATGATGTATAGTAACGTGTATCACACGGCGCTCTTGTCCGGCTTCATGTCTTGAAATAATTCGTCTATTGCAGAGAAAGCTTCGGTTGAACTTTTTACATATTCTATTTTTTTTTATTAAAATTAGCAAATTTGAATGATGGAATAGAAAGATGTATCGTGGGATGTGGCTTGACATTGACATAGACATATACATAGACATAGGAGGTAGAGCCCACAAAAGGTCACATCAGGTAAGGCCACAGTAGATCAATCCAAGAGCCTTTAATTAATCTGGTCTTTAGACCGTACTGCGCTACTTCCCTTCCTGTCTCTTCTTTCATTCCATATTTCCATGTAATTGTAAATGTAATTCTTTTCTTTTTCTTATACCAAAAAACCAAACACAAACAGAATTAATAAATACTCTTAATTAAATTCTTTCAGGACCTTGGGACTTGGGGGGCTACTTTTGTTTTTTAGCCCTTCTTTTTCTCTGATATTATCTTTGGGTATTATTTGCACTTGATCTAACTTTATCTCAACTGAAGAACAAGAATTTGTTGTATAGGAAAGTAATGTACGTATTTGAGTATTCTACGCTTCTACTGTACATGTGTACAGTGTGTGCTAATGAGGAATGATATCGTCTGTACAAAAAAGTTGGTAGGCGTATGTACCAACGCTGGTACATCACAAAATAGCAAGCCAAATCTACGTACAAAATAATAGCAATATATGCAACATCAAATTTTGAAGAGAAGCTTTGTAAAAGTTACTAATAGAGAGATGGAAACTGTAATTCTGAGTTCATTTTGTGTGAATTAAGCGATCCATTTCTTTTAAAGAAGCTGCAACAAAAAGAAATTGTTTTAACTTTTAACCAAAAGCTCTTTACAATGTAGGAAAAAATTAAAAAAAATATCACTGTTGATATTAAATTGACTGCTTTCGAGTTTAACTACAACCAGTATTTTCAATAGCTTATGTTTTTTTGTTGTACATCCGCTTTTTTATTTCAAGAAATTGATATTTTGATGTTTCAAAGTGAAAGAAAAATTATGTCTGAAAATTAAAAGCTTGTATTAGTTAAGATGTGTTCATATATATAATATTCTCCAAAAATGCAAAGAAAAAATATCAGCTTGTTCCAGATTTTGGGGTTCATGCTCTCCGAATTTCCAAAAAGAAAATAAAATATTATGGGTTTAGATTTTATTTATGGAAGCGACTATCCCTTACAAGCCCCCTTACATGCTCTTATATAGGACAAATTTAGTAATCTTTATATACTGAATGTAAGTATTTATATTCAAATGTAGTAGTATTTATGTTATTTGACTGGATTCATTATAATAAATATTGAGTGTCGAGTTTTCATTTCTCAAGACATATAGTATTTATTTGTAATTTTCTTGTTAATTATATACAGCAATGAATATTATATCATAGAAGTCTTTATAATTAACATTCGAAGTCTTTATACTTTTGACAGTATTCATTTCTCAGAGAATGTACACATAATACATTATTTGGCAGTCTACATTTTAACATTGATGTCTTTATATTAAATGTTATAATGTATCACGTAACTGTTTTGTCGCGTAGCGAGAAACACGAGAGGGGGACAAAGAATGGGAGATGATATATTAACTCTTTATTTATTTAACCATTTATTTGGAATTGGTGTTGTTTTTTTTAAAATATACGTAAAAAAGAAGAAGAAAAAAGTTTGAACTTTTGTTTTGTTTAGCTATTCTCTGTGCTTTGCCTTCTCCAAGTAACTTTGGTTGCTTGCTCCCGAGGCATCGTACAAATATATTCTTTCATCACGTGGCCCCTTAATTCTAATACCTATTCATTTATTTACAGTGGCAACATCATTTAATTTTTTTGTTTAATTTATTCGGTACTAGCAGAACTCGATTTATTAGTATTATGTTATATAAATAAACTATTTTTTATTTTCCACGTTCTACGTTTAGACTTTCAAGTTCCCAAAATATAAAAACAAAATGCTAATACCAATACCACTATTGCATATATTTCATATTGCACGACTCAGATATTTCATTATTTTGATGAAAATATAACCTCCGAGTACATATTTCGTAATCAGCCACTTGTAAGGTAGATGTAGTAGTGAAAGGAATTGAATTGAATTAGGTTGATAAGAAAAAGCAATAATCGGTTGGAAATTTGGAATGGAGGCAGAGAGAGTCAGCGAGCTGGAAGCTCTGATTTGATTTGATTGGATTGATGGGATCGCAAAGTTTACTTGGAATTTATGAGGAAAGCAAATTACCTCCCGCTAGTCTCGGCTCGATCAGGTGCACACTTCCCATTGGCGATTGGCCATTGGGGCCGTACTTTTGCTTCAGTCTCTCTACCCAACTGATGCTCCAATTACCGAATTTTTTTATTATTAAAAAATATAATAAATAAGTTGTAAATAGAATAAAAGATTGTTAGAAGCAAAAAAACGGAACGAGTTGGACGTGTTGAATTTGGATGATAACCCAAACACGCTCATTAACGTCGGGTTGGGCGGGACGGGGCCGGTACAGGCGGGTCACGAGTTGGGAGGGTTGTAGCGGGTTTTGGACGGGTTGGGGGCGGGTTTTGGACGGGTTGGAGGCGGGTTGGGACGGGTTACGGGTCACAGGGACGGGCTGAGGCAGGTTGAAGACGGGTTACCACTAGTGAAATTTCGAAGGGTGACCCAAACTAGTATGAAACCTACCCTAGGCAAGGGTACGAACGAGCACGTGTTGGGTCTATGGGCGAGCGACGGGGGCGGGCGAGCACGAGTTGGGTTGACCCGTATGGATTTTGTCACAACAATAGTGCAACCTAAATGCATGTGATTTTAGAATTGCACGGAACTGGCAACTCGGTTCATTTCAAATGCATAAATTTTGAATGCACATAATTGATCGGAGTCGAGAACTCGGTGCAACTCAAATGCACAAAGTTGTCAATTTCGGTCATTTCTATTTTTAACGTTGTTGGTCACGAACGGTTCAAACCTGTTAATTAGCTTAAGCTGCGAAAATATTGTAAAACAAAAAATTTACTCCGAACTTAATTCAAGGATTAAACGAGATATGTCAGATTTGGTTCGGTGTCGATTTTTTTTCGGTATGATTTTTTACAATGTATCGAATACGTTTACAAATCAACCATTGTTTTTGTTTGTCATATTGTATGACATATAGAATTTAATCATTTCACATATAATTAATTAAAACCATCTTACTATTAATTATAACCAATTTATAATGAATCATTAATATTTTCTCTTTACATCCTATAGGTGTGACCTCATACGATCTTTGTTATGTTGGTAAATAGAATTAAAACTATTTTAACTTCTATAATCATAGAAGGCATCTGACATCTGCACTATAATCATCCAATTACACAGATAATTTTGTACTATACAATACCACGATCCACTTAAACTATTTTAGTCGTGTTAATTTTTTTGTCTCGCAGTGTCAGATTAGTTTCGAGGTAGGTGTGTGTCATTCTTACAAACTTAATATTTTCTCTATCTTCAGTAGATGTATCATATATAATTACTCTTGTAATTATAATGAATACAGATAATCCTACTCTATCAAGGGCCCCGGTGATACTGTAACTCGTATGTAGATACGAGAGACAATAGTACTTTCGGTAAACAATCACTACCTCAGTTAAGCTATGTATACCGAAAAGATACCGTTATGACTGCGTTTTATCGACAGCGTTATATAATAATCGCACTTACACATCTCTTAGTAGGAAAGATGAATATCTCATACTTTAGAACTAAACACTGAATGAAAACATTAATGACAAGTACACAATTTCATTTAATGTTTCATTCGAGTTTTGTCAAATACCATGTTCCTGTAACATGTATTCATTTGATTAAAACGACATCTCATGTCTATGGTCTGTAAAACTTAACCATCTTTTAATCCACATTTTAACCTTGTAACGATAAGTTAGTGTTCCTCCTAATTACATTGGTTAAAGACTTTTAAGAATATATATCATCAATATTATGAAGTTTCATAATTTCAGTTATTGACTCTACTGAGATAAATGAATGATTTATAAATTGAATAATACTCAAAATAAAAAAATGACAATTAAATTAATCACTCAATTCATGAGCAAAGCTTTATGATAATTTATCGTATTATTGACTTTTACATTATTACAAAATAACAAACGCCACTCCGGTTCTTTCTATTTACAATTTATTTGTTATATTTCTAATAATAAAAAAATCGTCTCCAATTGTATTCTTCACATTTGGTATTGTTTATTATCTGTGTTGCACGAGTGCGGGTGCGCGTATCGTATCCGATACAGTGCGGATGCGGTGATACGACAATTTTAAAAAATCACGGATACGGGTGCGGATATATATATAATAAAAAAATCATATTATATATTAAAATGCTTGAAATTTGTTTTTCTATTCAACTTTTTTTAATTTATATTGATACTTATAAAATAACAAAAAAAATATAAGCATTTGATTAAACACTTTCTTGACAAAAGAGTTCATATTATATCGAAAATAATACTATACAAATTACGTGGCGTGATTAATATTATATAATATACACAATTGCTTATTTAATATTACTAAAAAACTCAATTCGTATCCAAAACGTATCTTGACCGAATCTGTCGGTCAAATAATATTAAATAATTGAATACGCCACGTGGCGTATACGATACACACCCACACCGTATCCAAGGTGTATCCGATACGCGTACGGCTAGAAGAATAAAGTATCCGAGTAACATAGTTTATTATAGTACCAAAATATCAATTTCAAACCAAACAATATTTAGTCAATGCTTAATTTTCTTATTGTGGCCATTAAAGAGTTTGATATATACCGAGTGACTCAATAAATAGTGGTTAGTCCAGATTTAATGCATAATACCATTAATGTTGATAAATATGTTATATATCGCTTATAAAGTGTGCAATTCACCTTGTTAAAATTATGCACAAAAGATATTGTGTACAAATTTCCGTATCATCAGCTGTTCAACTAACTTCACCATCTTACAAAACAAATTAATTATATATCTTTAAAATAGAGCAAGACTATGAAAATATGTATATGACACTCTCTTCTATTCTATGCAATTAAGCATGTCTAATTTTTGCAATAAATTGAGATTGTAAGGTGCTCAATAAATTATTTATATTAAAATATTGTAGGAAATCAAATTTCGAGATTCTTAGAACTTTCTTTCTATTTTTAATATATTTTTATAAGCAGTACAAAAATGATACTTTTTAATATTAAATCTGAATTTAAAAAAAAAATTTAAAAAGTAGCAAGAAAGCTGTAAAAATAAAGAAATTTGATTTTCTACAAGATGTTGATATGAATAATTTATTTAGCAACTTAAATCTCAATTTATTGAGCAAATACATAACTGCATATGACAGAAGGAATGTCATATATATATTATCATAGTCTTGCTCTTTAAAATAATGACATTAGTGTACATTCAACTCTTATAATACATATATCTATTATTTTGAAAATTCTATTCAATAAAAAATTTTGAAATTAATAGCTTAGTTTTTAATTGCAAATAAAGCAAAATGAATTTAATACAATTCACAATTTGGTTAGTTATATCTATAAATAAAGTCATTAAAATCTAACAATCTAAAATATTAAAACTGTCTTATAGAATAGTAGTTAAATTTTAAATTAGTTTGTATTGAATAAAAATTGTATGAATTAATTAGTATAGTGAAAGAGAAGTGAAACATGAGGAGGTTTCTTGAGCAAAATAAATTCGACCAAAATGTTATTCAATTATTTCGCTTGTACTGTTTCTTGGTCAAAGGTGTTTGTAATTTGCCTTGTACTTTCCATAAAAAATAATAATTTGCCTTGTTCTTTACATTACTTGACTTGGTCAGATCATCATCAGACAGATCACAGATGTATAAATGTATTTGTATTTTAAATTATTTTATTGCTCACTGTTTATTATTATTATTATTATTATTATTATTATTTTACTGTTTAATTTCAGTTGCAGCCGAATCTCACTGCCCGACCTATGCGGCTAGCCATCATAATTCTCCCCCCGCCACCATGTGGCCAAATGACAATTCTACCACTGCGCTACCTCTTTATTAACCTCTCAATCCATCCATTTATGCTCTTTCCTTTTCATTTGCTCGCGCCTATTTATGGCATTTGCCCTCTAGACCCAAGTCGGTTATTCGTTTTCGTTTTGTTTCGGGACAATTGAAATAATTAAGATCAAATATTTGTTTTTCGTTCAAATAACGAAATAGTTAACGAAAACATATTATTTCGTGATTATTTGTTTCGTTATTTCGTTTGTGACTGTATATTGTTAGAATTATTTTGATTTATAAAAAACGTTATGCTAATAGAACAGAATGTGATGAGAGATGAGATGAATTATTGCTCGAATTAGCAGATGAATGATTTAATTTTGTTGTATGATTAGAATCTTACCATCAATTGTTGATATGCTTTAGTGTTATGAGAGTAAATGGATGAAGAGGGAAGAGAATGAGATGTGATTAGAATCTCAATAAAAATGTTATAATCGTTGATTTGAACAAAATTTATATTTTATTTTTATTCATTTAACCGGAACTTCTATTCTATTTTTTATTCAATTAATTTATCAACTAAAAGCATCTGGGTAAAACTAAAAAAATTAATAGCAAGTTTTTACTCATAAATATCAAATTATATGAACAGTAATAAATCAGACGGCCAAAAAGCCCATAATTGCTGCTAGTGCTGCTGAGTATTCCCCTCATTATTATTTCCCACTGGAGAGTACGGCCCGGATGAACTGGAGAAGTAAACTGAGTGAAAATTTTCAAAGACCAAAAAAATCAACAGATATTTTCAATGGAACACTAAAAATTGCACATGGTGTCAAAACCGCAAGTATTATTTGCGTCCTTGAAATATTCGATTTTTTTTCTGAATTCGAGGCAATTCTGTAGGACCTTTTGAGGTGTGGGTCATGATTTAGGAGCGCAAGTAAGAGTTGCGTCCTAAGTACTATTGACAATTTTTCTTACTAAGTTCATTACATAATTATATGTTAATAGTATTAACATATAATTTAATAATTATTAATAAGTAGTATTAATATATAAATTTATTGTATTTTTTAATATACAAATTCATAACATATGGTAGCATTAAATATATATAAATAGTATTAATAGTAGTACCAATATATTAATTTATATTGCAAAATTAATAATATATTTATTATATTTATTATTATACAAATGAGTAAAATATTTGTTATTAAAACATCAAAATTAATATATGGTAGCATTAACTATATATAAATTGTAATAATAGTATTACCAATATAATAATTATATTTCAAAATTAATAGTTAAAAATTACATTGTAATTAAATTTGAGTTAAAAATATAGTTAGGTTTATTTCAAAATTAGAATAGTAATGAAGATTACTAATTATTTATAATATATTTCAAAATTAATAAAATATTTATAGTAATAATATTGAACGTGTACTATAAAAAATAATATATCAATTATTAATATTATTAGACATATTAATATTTTTAAAATATTTGTTATTAGAGAAATTCATAAGTTTAGAACCTACTAATACGAAATATGTCCCAAGCTTTTCGAGAAGTACAAATGGTCTAATGAAAGAGGAATTTGGTTAGAGGTGCTGGGTTTGAGTGAGGGCATGAGTTCGAATCCCCTGCTGACTATTTTTTGGAATTAATTTAGGAGCGCAACTATTACTTGCTCCCCTAAGGTTCACAGAGGTGTTGTCGCATCCAGAGAGCTTCAATTTCATCCAACACTTAGGGGCGCAAGTATTAATTGCGCCCATGTATTCTGCAGCTATGAAACCCTATGTTTCCCTTCCAAATCTATTATTTTTCCCAACTCGCCCCTAACCATTTTCTCTCCAAAATTCGCCTCCTTTTCTCCTTATCTCTACTTCTCCTTCTCCTTGATTTTTCCACTATCAAAGATACATCTCTCCTCTCCTTGCTCTTCCTTGCTTCGTTTGGTGTTGATTTTGCCATCTCCCTCTCCGTATCAAGGTTAGTTTTTCCTTTATTTTTCAAAAATGTAGCCAAGGTAGTTGCATGTCATCAAATTGGCTGTTATTAGTGTATTTATTTACTATTATTGATTATGGTAGATTAATATTGATAGATGGTTAATTTTATCGTATAGATTTTTATGAATTATTGGTGATTACATGTGATTAAGATTGATTAATGTTGATGATTGTCTACTGCAAGTTGAATTTGTACCAAATTTAGTTGTAATAATTAAATAGTTCAATTGGTACCAATTAGTTGTAATAATTAAATGGTTCTTATGTTGGTACCAAATTGTTATAAAATTGGTATCGTACCAATTTGTGCCAATTAAATAGTTGTTAATAAAATAGTTCTTATATGTGTTAATATTGTCATGGCAAGAGAAATGGGTAGAGGTGGTAGAGGCCGATGACTAGTCAGAACGGGTGGTAGAGGTGACGGCAATTTGTCGCTTCCACGTGATATTTCGTAGGTAGGGTCTCTACTACGAGATCGACATGTATGAAAGAGCATACATGTTGAACCTTTTCCCTACCGTTATGTTTTCGGACCAGTCCGGATACATTCAGACGATGTTCATTCAGTTTTTGAGGAACATTGATGATCCGTCGAGATATAGTTGGGACTCAATAGTACTAGTGTGTTTGTATCGTGTTCTATGCGATGCATCCGACAAGAGAAACAAACAAATTGGAGGCCTTTGATGTTATTGCAAATGTGGGTTTGGACTAGTCTTCCTATAGGACATCCGAGGGCAAAGGCTTTACCCGGTGATATGTCGTACGGGGTAAGATGAATGGGTTCAATCCACGACTATGAAGACGAACTGCACAGAAGTATCACATTTTTAGGTATTTTGTTATTACTTCAATAGCTTTACATTTTTAACAACTCTATATAAATCTTTTTCGGTTTAAAGCAACATTTTAAGACGCAACTATTACTTGCGTACTTAAATATTGTCTCCACACCTGAAAATCTCTCGCAGAATTGCGTCGAATTCAAAAAAAAAAATTTAAAATTTTCTATTTACATTCTTAACGTTCTGTGCAATTTTTAAAAACCCATTAACCTTATGGGTTGAAAGCAAGCTTAGAGTGAGACAGCAGTTATAGGCCTACTGCCTACACCTTCCAATAAGACAGCTGAATTAAAAGGAAGCAAACAAAGAGAAACTCCTATATCTCCTCTCTTCTCTCCCTCTCTCTCTTCTTATAAATCTCTTCACTAACCCCCCCTCAAACAAAACCCAACCTCACACTCAACGCGCACACACACTCTCTCTTCAGCTCAAAAATGGAGGAGCCGAGAGATGTTTTCCCATGGCGAACCACGGAGATCAAGGATCCTATGGAATTCCTCTCCCGTTCGTGGAGCGCCTCAGCCTTAGAGGTCTCCAAGGCTCTCTCTGCCGCTCCCGCTCTTACCCTCAGTCTACCTCCGCAAGCCGAGGATCCCGCCGGAGAGGTCGACGAATCTCCGGCGATTGCCGGAAACACCTTCTCCTTCGCTTCCTCCGCCACCTCTCAGCTCGTCATGGAGCGAATCATGTCCCAGTCGGTGAGTTCTCTTCCGCCAACTTTGATGCTCTCGGGGAGTAATTCGAGCCTCATTTTTTGGTTTTTCTTGTTTGAATTTATGCGAAATCACAAGGAAATGATTGTGATTTTGTCTCAGATGGCGCTGTCTTTCATGGGATTGCTTTGTCTGTTTCTTCGATTTGGTGGTTTTCAAGCACAGTAAAAAAAGAAACCTCTATTGCTGCTCACTTGATTGAGAAAATTGTTTATACTTGTAGAGCATGAAATTTGCCACAACTCTACTCTATATTTTTCATTTTTACTGAATTCACCTTGGCGGTAGTTGCTTGTTGACATCTAATTTATTTAGTTTTGTACAATGAAAAATGCCTCCACAGTCTCTGGTTCACTGTTATTTTTTTTTACATTGGTATTCCACGCCTTTTGCTCTGTTATATTTTTACCCACCATTTTCAGGTTTTCTTTTTTTTGTAACTGGCAAAAGTGGAAAGCATAGTAAGTTAGAGGACTAATTTATGAAATTGCCCCTTTATTAATATTTTACTAATTTAATATAAAATAGGAGGTATCGCCGCTGACATCTGGACGGTTGTCGCACAGCAGTGGGCCATTGAACGGTGGATCTCTAACTGACAGCCCTCCCGTCTCTCCTTCTGAAATTGACGATCTCAAGGTGATTCTCTCTCTTTCTCTTTCTCTTTTTCACTTTTCTGCTTTTTACATTCTCTTTTTTACTTTACTTTTTTTTATCTCTGTTACTTCACGCGGTAAATAAAATCCAAAATAGCCAATTGGTTTTCTAGGAGAGAAAAAGTAAAGTTATAGAGAAATAGTTGCTTTCTCTCCTTCCCACGAGACGCCGTCTGACAAGGATGTTGATCTTTCCCTCTACCACTTCAACATTGAAATGCATTCCCTGTTTTCTCAAACATCTATTTAAGAATTTGAGGAATTCTATGATTTAACATTCTCTTCTCCACCGACAGTTCTGATGTTTTCACTCAAGTACTCACCTTTTGAATTTCTCACAACTCGAAAACAATTGATCATTGGATTCTGTTTCGAAATTAGCACAAGCCTTTTTTCTTCACTATTTTAACCAAGGAGAGATCATGTTCCCCCAAAGACAAAAAATATTTTACAATTCGGTGCTAGACCGAGTATGTAATAATAATAATTAGAACGTGACCTGTTTGATCATGTAACATTTACCTTGCGGTGTCACCTGGTTACCGAGCTATCACGTTCAAAGGGATATTTTCGTCTTTAAGCAACTGGCCTTGTATTGTGGGTTATGAGTTATGACTCCATACTTTTATTGGAGATTTGTTCAAGTAAATGACACGGGTAGTTTTGTCCTTTTCTCTACTGTTGCGCTCATTGCAATTTGTTGGGTTTTACTGTACCAGTGTACCGCTCTGTCAAAGGTCTCCTCCTTGCCTTGGCATGGAAGAAGCTTTGATTCCCCCTTCTGACCCTGTCCCTTCCGTGGCTTCTCTCTTCATGTGCTTTCTCTGTCTAAAGATAAAAGATATCCCTCGTCTGTTAAAAAGTAACTCGGGCTCAGTTTCTGTCTCTATTTTGTCTTTTTTTACTGCTCGGACAGTTGCTTTTTCAGCCTTCTCTGTTCCATTTTGTTTTCTAAAACTTGCTTTTAATAATGGATGTCTCCAGATTATAGTTTATTAACCTGTACATAAGTACATTCTATCTCATGATTATGTTCTTAATCCAGTGCCTCTTTTGTGTGTATTTAGTTACCCCTGCACTTTCCTGCAAAAGCTTTAGTTTTATTGGTTTCTCGATCCTTGAAATTTGAATATAAATTTATAAACTATATTTTGCACCTGGACCCTAAGAAACTTCTGTTCTTCCATCCTTGTCCCCACGGTAAGAAATATTGGTTTAGGATGTTGGGACAAAATATGAGAGCGGTGTTTACTAACTTTATTTATTGCTATATGCTGAATCTGAAAGCCTTCTATTGTATATACTAAAATACTTGATTAAATTTCCCAACTACTTTTCCAATTACAATGACACTTGATACTATCCCACCAAAATTATTTAAAACGACAGGAATAGTATTCATTCTGTTTGATTCATAGCCGTTTTGGTCAATTCAAAACGCATGTAACTAACCAAACACGTGGGACCACTTCTCAGTACTGCAGGACTGGAGGCACACCAAAGCCACAGAACTACCATGCCACAAACAAAACTGTGGGTAGGTGGTTGAAAGACAGGAAGGAAAGAAAAAAGGAGGAAACCCGGGCCCACAATGCTCAGCTACATGCGGCTGTTTCTGTGGCTGCCGTTGCAGCAGCTGTGGCTGCAGTTGCGGCTGCCACAGCTGCAGCTGCCTCGGGTTCAGGAAAGGATGACAAAGCCACAAGGACTGACATGGCAGTCGCATCGGCTGCTACTCTGGTGGCTGCTCAGTGTGTGGAGGCAGCTGAGGCCATGGGGGCTGAGCGGGACCACCTGGCAGCTGTGGTAGGATCTGCTGTTAATGTTCGGACTCCAGGAGATATTACTACTATTACTGCTGCTGCTGCAACTGGTATACTTCATAAAGTTTGAACATATTTTATATGTCAGTAATTGTGAAATGCAAGGAAATATCGTTAATAGGTTGATAAAGATGGAATTTGAATCATTCAGCTCTAAGAGGAGCAGCGACACTTAAGGCAAGAGCACTAAAGGAGGTTTGGAACATAGCAGCTGTGATCCCAGTGGAGAAAGGGCCAGTGGCACCTAGTGGGGCCCACCACAAGCAGCAACGTCGCTTGAGCAAGACATTGAAGGAAGTAGAAAGCAACGGGAGCAGCTTCAGTGACGATGTGCATCTTGAGGAGGATAATTTTCTTGGCCTCTGTAGCCAAGAGCTGCTTGCTCGGGGAACAGAACTCCTTAAACGCACCCGCAAAGGTATTGATTCTTGTTTTACTTCATTAAAATCGTTGAAATGTTCTATTTGGAAATTGCAATTGTGATATGTATTTTTTTGTCATTTTTCAGGTTCTCTGCATTGGAAGGTTGTCTCTGTCTACATCAACCGATTGGGTCTGGTAAGAACATGTTGCACTTTAATGTTTGTATGATTTTTCTCTGTTTCTTTTTTTCAATGTTTTACATTTGAGTTCAAATTTTTATACATAAAATTTTGTGTAGGTGATGCTTAAGATGAAAAGCAAGCATGTAGCTGGAACCATCACTAAAAAGAAAAAGAGTAAGCAAAACATATCATTATCCTACATTTTGAATAATGTGTGCTGATATACTTTTGAATTTGCAAAATCCTCATACGATGATGATGTGATGAAAACTTTAATCCCCTGCTTTTCTCTTGATGATCTAAAACAACGGATGGGATCAACTGTAGGGCCCCTGTTGTATAATTAATTTGAGCATTTATATGATTCAAATCTAGAAAAGCATGGAAATAAAAGCGGTAGCTCTCAATTCTACCAAATGTCTTCTCATTTGATTAAAAAATTCTGTTCTATCAACTTTTTTACATGCCAAATCTCCCACCAAATCTTAGGACTTCTCTAACTACTTGCATTAAACCTGATTGTACAAATAGTCAGATCAACTAAAATTACCAATACCCAATTAGTGATTTGGTTGCCATTGGCTCACCTGAAGTCAATACTGATCTATCTGTAACGATGTTAACACCATTTTGACAGCTACTTCTCAACCTTATATGTTGCAATCAATTCTATCATTATTTGGACTGAACTAACATTTTCATGACACAACTTTACAACTAAAGGTGTGGTGGTTGAGGTGTGCAAAGACGTGCTAGCTTGGTCAGGTCGGCATTTACTCGAAGGTGGTGAGCAGCGCCGCTATTTTGGATTGAGAACAGCTGAGCACCGAGTGATTGAATTTGAGTGCCGAAGCCAGCGCGAGTATGACCTGTGGACCCAAGGCGTTAGTCGCCTCCTATCCATAGTAAATGAGAGGAAGCGCAGAGCCTGATTCCTCATGGGAACAAAAAATGAACATTGGAAGAACATAACATAGGCATGCAGTGGTGTGGACTAGGTTAGATTATTTATCTAGAGGTGTCTAATTTTGAAAATTTAGGTGTACTAGTGCAACTTTCGATCTTGTATGTAACATATGTGCAGATTTACCTTGTCATCTGTTGGTCTTACCTAAGAATATAAATTAAGGAGCTTTGGCAAAGGTTGTATGTGGGTTCCATCTAGCTATATATATATATATGCTCATAGTAACAAGAGAAAGGGGTAAAGGGACAATGAAGAGGGGACTTGCGTACTAAGTTGCTTTTCTTTTTTATTTTTCCTTTTGCTTTGTACTTTTGGTGCCTACGCTTTTTCATCTGTTTGTATAATTTTGGATTTGAGTAGTGGGTGATGGATGAATATAAAGAGGTAGAATGTATAACATCCGTTTGTTTCTATGTGCAAGTTCTAAAGATATCTTGTAGGGAAGAATCTTTGACTGGAACTTTGGCATGTAATTGGGATTTGCAAAAATGCTTTTGTTTGTGGGACTGCAGTCTGAAAATGTCTGCAACTCTCTTATAGCTAACTCATGCTTACTGACGAAAGGAGAGAACTTGGTCCCACTAAAGCGAAAGGCAAACCAAGTTTTGATCTTTAACAACTCACTTTTGCAGATTTTATAAAGGCGATTGGGCAAATTTTACTGGAAGTCACTTCATATTTTTCATCAAAATTTTAATAAAAAAATGGCATAAAAATGTCTTTTTTTCTAAATTTTTCATAATAATTAATCTTTCAAATATAGTTATTATTTAATTATCATGTTATTTTTTGATAATTTTTATGAAAAATAATGAAAAAGTGACAAAATTTGTATTTATCAAAATTCAGCTACCAAATGTAAGTTTTATACAAATTTTAGTAGTGCTAAATTTTATCCAAGAGACCAAGACATACTTTTACACTTTATAGTGCTAAACATTATTTTGTAGTTTGTGGAGTATAAATTTTTCAGGAATGGAAGTATCCTATAAAGAAAACATATGTTAATAGTACTTGTTACAATTTTCCTAAAATCTTTTCAGATCTCGTTTCTTATAATTAATACTAACTTTCTTCTTATATAAGATAACATTTCATCCTGTGGACTTAAATGGGCTTTGTATTGATTTTAAGTCCGGAAGTGAGTTCAACTGTGAAATCCACAAGCTCTGGTGTGGTAGTAGTTGCTTTTACACCTCAAAAACCAACAATTTATTATACAATCCCAAAAGCATAATTGATACAAATGCGTGATGTTAGTGTTAATAACTGATTAAAAGGTTTCTCTATTGCTGAAATTATATGAACTTACCCAGTGATCTAAGAAGCAGTGCGTTTCTTTATTCTCTTCTCGTTACTCTTTTTATTTTGTGGCGTTGTGTACAGTATATAGACAGTCGTTTAGTCGACAAGTCATTTTCCAGTTGCAGAGCAGAATACTTTGGATTTGTCCTGAAATGGAAATTAGACAACGTAGGTTATATTATATTTTTATTTTCTTCTTTTCTTTCGATGAAAATAAGCAATGATGTGTGGGGTTTTATACTTTCATCGTATGCTTTATGAAATACCAATGTAACAAAGTTGGTTTACGTTACGTTAAGAAACATTCAGTATCAGATAAGATTTCGAAAATCTGTGTGTAAAAAAGATACAATTTTTTGCATGAAGATAAAACAACTATAATTTCCTGCACAATAATAATTTAGTGCTCATCGAAGTGGTGGCGAGGAGTAGAGTCGACAGTGCAGAGTCGAATGAATCGATTGGTTTTGGACTCGATCGATCAATCAAACATGTTTCTATTTTAATTTCACTTGCAAAAAAAGATTATGATAAGGGGCATTTTTGTCATTTAAAAATATTGATATTTTTAGTTAGGGTTATATACTTATATGATGATAATGACAAAATTAAAATTAGAGTTGAGTTTTAGTGACATTTAGACAATTAGTAATTTTATGGTGGCATTTTACTAAATTAGTTATTTTTGAGTGATATTTTTTTAAAAAAATCTCTTATATTTTATGCAGAGGCAGAACTTTGTTGGGGTCAAACGGGCCATGACCTTCCCTTAAAAGTCTTGTTCATACAATGGGCTATTAAATCTTGGAAAATGTTTCGCGGATTCCAACTTCGATACCGTCAGGGATACCAACTGGACACGTCCAGTTGAGTTTCGATGAAAATTTGTTTTACTTATGATGCATATTGTTTTTGTTATTATGCATGTTGTTTTCGTTATTGTGCATCTAATAACATGCATAACAGTTAAATACTTATGATTTATATGCTAAGTTCAATATATTTTTTTGTTCTATTTATGATTTATTATGAAAATTTGTTTTATTTATGATGCATATTGTTTTCGTTATTATGCATTTTGTTTTTGTTATTGTGCATCTAAAAACATGAATAACAGTCAAATACTTATGATTTATATGCTAAGTTCATTATGTTTTTTGTTATACTTATGATTTATTATGTTTTCGTTATTATGCATGATGTTTTTGTTATTATGCATGTTATTTGTATTATTTTTCATGTTATTTACTTGCATAATAACAAAAAATAACATGCACAATAACAAAAACAACATGCATAATAACTAGAACAACTTTTCAAAATAAATGCAACTGGATTCGTCCAGTACGCATCGATGAGCGTAGCGATCCGCGTCGGTGAGCGTAGCGACATTCTTTTTCATTGGAGCGTCCGATCAATTATATGCATAATAACAAAAACAACATGCATAATACAAAAACACAACATGCATCATAAAAAAAACAACATGCAAACTGAATTCAACTGAATCTGTCCTGTTGGTATCGATGGTGGTATCACTGAAGGTATCGATATATCAGCTCCCTTAAATCTTAATTGTATTTTCTTGTAAATCACGAGTTGGCCTCCTTAAATTAAAGTTATTATTTAATTGAACGCGAGTAGCTCCCCTCTCTTAGTTATACAATGAAACCTCGATTTTTTTGCACAAAGGCCTGACAGCAACAATGAGCCCAAAGATTCAGTTAGACTTGAGCCCACTACTTTTGATAATTAATTAATTTTTACAAATTAGTTGTTATTCTTCTTTTCCCATCAAGAAATGAGAAGAAAACGGAGAAAAACATAATTTGTCGGGACCGGATCTGCTCCTCCTAAAATCTCTGCTTGTTTCGATCTGAACCGTTCAAAAAAAATCTAACGATCAAAGCATTTGTTCTCTGAATCAAATTACAGTCGTCCGTAATGATCGATCGATTTGTGACAGTCGAATCGAGACAAACAAAAAACAAGCAGAAATTTTAAGAACAGCAGATTCGGACCCTAATTTGTCGGCCCCTCTTAAATTCGGCTCAAGCTCCGATTTTTTTATTTATTTTTGATAAAACAAGCTCCGATTGTATATTTGTATGTTTGATTTCTTGGAAACTTTTGGTCAACTTTAATAATTTTTATTTCTCATATTCAAAATTCCATGCCCATGGCCATCAACCTTTTTCCTTTATTACCATTCCTCTCCTTTTATATCGATGACATGTTACGTATTGACAACTGCAACAATCAATATAAATATAATTATGTATATATTTGTTATATTTTAGATATGTTAGTGAATCAGCACATATTCTTGGTGACTTGTAAGTATAACAAATTAATAATTAATTGGATACGAATCATACATACAAATGTGAGATTACTAAGTCATTAATACAATTGTAAATGATATTACAAATGCTATAAAACAATATGGGTCAATTGAACCTAGAGTTTGAAATAAAATCTGGAGGAGTCTACCCGCCCGTGGATCCACGGTTCGAATCGGATCGGATATTCTTAACCCGTAGAGACCCGATCCGTGAACCTGACCCGTTCCGTCTTTAATTCTTCTAATTGAACCCGGTCAATTGGCAAGGAATAATATGACATAAAGTCATGAACGCAACATAAAGTATTCTTTACTATATTGTGGATATATAGTTGGTTAAGGGTTTCTATCATGCAACTATTCAAAAAGGCAAACACATATTTGAACCATTTTTTTTTAATTTGTGTAGGGACATTTTAGAAGATTATGGTCTAAAAATGTGTCAAAGCAGGGGAAGAATAAATGAATAATCCTGTTTTCACTTATCTGCAGATGGAATAGCCAACTAGATATTCCATTATCTATGTATTGAAATGAATTAAATCATTAATATACCACATCTAGAAACACTATATATCGTTAATTTTTGTTTTACAGAATACTCAGTTTTGTTGGCCTCAAGGTCAATAAAAAGCAACTGTGGTGGGGGAATTTGATGATTTTTATGCTTAAATTTTGGAAAAATTAGTAGGAAAAAAAGGTCATTTTTAAGTCAGTTTAGGGAGATAAAATGCCTAATAATGTGAATGAACAAAAATATGTTTCCAGCCAACAGTTTTTTTTTATAATGTTCAGTAGATACTGCATTCGATGTCGACTATTAATATCGATGTTATTATGTACATTAAGTTGAGTTACGATGCATATCATTTGAGTATTATATATGTTATTCCATGTTATTATTGTACTGAAAAAATTATTATGCATGTTAAGTTGTTAACAAAATAATGTCCATAATAACTCAAATAAAATGCATAATTATTACAGTACAAAAAATAATATGCATAATTATTTCAGTACAAAAAATAACATGCATAATAACTTAAATAATATGCATAATGAATCAACTAAATGTGCATAATAGCATCGATATCGATAGTCGATATCAATACTAATATCTAAGTATCAACTCTTTTTTCATACGGATTATACATATTGATATCTCCGTATCATTTTTTTTTTTAATTGAGAAAAAGCCTTCTTTTCAGGTCTGTCCGTGTACACAACCGTCAAAACCCCAAAATTTACGCAAAACGGTTCGAATTTTTTTTCTTGACTGGTATTTTTTTGGGCTTTGAAATTCAAACCAACAAATCATTTATCCTTTTTATTCAACCGAAGATTTCTTTCTCTGAGGTTCAGAATTTCTTAATATATATTCCTTTCTTGACTAAAAGTTAATAAGAATTCACCGATTTCATTCAAATTAATTAAGAATCTTACGAAGTCACTATTAACTTAATAGTTTTACTATCAAAACCATCATCTCAAATTTTCTCAAACAAACAGATTACCTACATCAACATCACCGCAGATCATATAAAAATAAGAGATCACTTGACAATATTTATCTTAATAATATTGACAATTGATTTTTAAATAAATTCATAAAAAATCTTAAAAATAGAAAAAATGTTTATAGGCACATTCGAGCTTATAGATTAGTTGTGCTTTCAGTTTGATACAATTTGAATATCATTTCATCATTTATCAAAGGCTATCAAGTTTTGTATAACTTTTTCACGATCAATATTTAATGATTCATGATGGAGTATTAAATGACTCTCAGAACACACCAAATTGAAAACACAACTAATCTATAAGCTCAATAATGTGCCTATAAACTTTTCTATTTTTATGATTTTTAATGAATTTTCATGAATTTATTTAAGATACAATTGTCAAGATTGTCAAGTGATCCATTCTCTATAAAAAGAACTTAAGTATTATAACACTACATGAAGACAAACCAAAGAAATGTAGGATTTCTTGCAGGAGAGAGTCAATATTTAGTATGAAATATATTATAATAATTATTTCAAGTTATATGTATATTTTTGAATTTTTTTACTTAAAATCACAATTTTGGTGACATATTTTTTCAATCAAGGTGGGACATGTTTTAAAATTTCTTCAAATATGTTTTTTTTTTCTACACTTTTAAAATCATATCTTTAAAAAAATAACTATAAAATGTGAACTTTAATATTGAATTTTTAAAAGAAAAGCTATAAAAGGTCGCTTTTATACTGGGTCTTTTAAAAGAACAGCTGTAAAGAGTGACATTTTAATAGAGAATCTCACGTAACAACAGATATAAAAACCTCAAATTTTAATATCGATTGCTTTCTATCTTTAACAGTCCCTATAAGACTCTATATATACATTACAATCCTCAGTCTAATTGGATGGAAAAAAATTTCACATCTTGTGACAACCTAAAGTAGGTTCACAAAAAGTTGCTTCCTAAAATATTTATTTCAAAGGGTTTCTAATTTAATAATATGATGAAGACCTAAGCTTCAATAGTTATGTTTTGAGATTCTCTAACCCAAATATATATTTTTCTCTAACCACAAAATCAACAATTTGATAAAGAAAAACATAAATCAGACAAAACAACACATCTGACTATCTCAGTAATCATCCTATTCTTCCGAGATACGCAAACATCAATTAGCCAAACACTATATATATATATATATATATACACATTAAAACCTTAAAATTAAAATTCATTGAACTTAGCAATTCAAGATAAAGAACAAATAATAAACAAATAATCGACAGATCGATTCTCCTGCCCCACAAAATACACATGCAGTACTTCCTAACTATCCTCTTTTGACCAAGTTTTGTTTAGTTAAACCTTTTTTTTCTTTTAACCAACCATAAACAATTTTAATTTTAAAAAATATATTAGTAGACCAAACCACTTAATAAGAATTACGACCAAAGACTTGTTCTTTAGAATCCCATAGCATATTTTTTATCATGTTTATCAAGATTTACGATTTTTTTCGAGTATTCAAGATGATGCATATTCTTAAAAAAAATCATATTATAAGCATATTTCTGAAAAAAATAAAATGCATGATCATTTTTGAGAAAAAATCAAATTCTTGATCATTTAAAAAAAAAATCCTACACCTTCTGTTTGTACATGGCTCCGCCACTGCATTTAACCTAACCCTATTTACCAAGCTAATTAATTCTTGAAATTCTTCATGATATGCAACCAATAATTGTCGTCTAAAAGATATTTTCATATGCTTAATATAAATGTGTCTCTTTCACTATATACAATGGCGAACTTATTAAGAGCAAGCCCGGGCAATTAAGTGTCCGGGCTTGATTTTCAAAAAACGCAAAATTTATTGTATTTTTAGTTATTTATTAGTAAAAAATAGGTTCTTAATGATATTTTAGTGAATTTTAGAGAATTTATTCGAATCTGATCTCAACCTCAGTGTTCAGACCTAGTTATGCCTGTGCTTAATTAAGCTTTATATCTGCTCCTGATATATACACTTATCACTAACAATGTAAAAAAGATTTGGAAACTTAATTAACTGAAAAAGGCATATGATCAATCCAAAGTACAGTCTGTCCAAAATCTGACATTACTACCTCTTTTAACTATTTTATCAGAAAAATTGAGCCAATGAAAGCCTCATCTTGTATAATATTCTTCTTTTTAGAAGAAAATTCAATGAATTTCTAATAAATTAAGTATAAGATATAAAAAGTGCAAAACTGATGTTAGTTGCTGGCATAAATTGTGAGAAGTGTTCAGTCTGTGTTAATTATGAGTTCATATATTTTGACTTAGCTGCAATTCTATCAAGTCGATTAGATAGGCAACCCATTTCAGTAATGGAAAAATTCTATGCATGTAGCTCTAGCATCAAAATTCGCGTCGAGCTGGTTTTTGGTGTCTAATTTGTGTTTAAGTACTCAATCGAATGCGAATTTCTTGTTTTAGTGATTAGTAGTGAGACATAACTGACACTTAAATATCAGTACTGTTGTTCGCACTTTACATGTTATAATAACATGAGGATAATGTTTCGCAGATACCATATTTGATACCAACTATTGATACCGATTTTATTATGCATATTTAGTTGAGTTATCCTGCACATTATTTGAGTTATTATGCATGTTATACCATAACTATTTCAGTACAAAAAATAACATGTATAACTATTTCAATACAAAAAATAACGTGTATAATAACTCAAATAATGTGTATGTCCACTAAAGATATATAATAAAATCAATAACATGTATAACTATTTCGGTACAAAAAATAATATGCATAATAACTCAAATAATGTGCATGATAACTCAATTAAAGGTGCATAATAAAATTGATTTCAAATAGTTGATATCAAATATGATATCTACGTATCAGCTTCCAAAAGTGTGGATATATGATATATCTATGTGACACTTAGTACAATAGTACCTTAACGTTCACAGTTTACATGTTAATTATCATATGAAGCATTGATTGCAGTTGTTATTATTACTATGTTGACATTTTGAATTTTTACTATTTTTGAAGTGTGCCTATTTTATAAAATTATTGGCAATTTTATATACTTGATTCGAAGAAAATATGATGTTGGCCCTTTAATTATTTGCACTAACATAATAGGAGATTAATGAATATAAATTATTAAAGAAGTGTGTGTCCATTTTTCTAAAGTAACTCATTTTTAGTTTCAATGTGGATCGTCCATTACATTTTGGACGGCGCAAATGAATTGCAGAGAATTGCTTTATATATTGAGTTGATCGAACGGTTTGGATTTGTCACATTAGCAACTCAATTTTTTTTACTTTGATGGATACGAATTTGAATATTGTAGCCTAAATTTAAAAAAAAACTAGGATGATCAACATTCAACACCAAATTATTTTAGAACGATAAATATGATATTTAAGGAAAATCGTTGTCGGAGGGCACGCTCTCCATACTCGTAATATTTCTTTTTTCGTTTATCATGTACACATTTTTATTAATAAAAATTAGTAGACTATCTTCAAAAAAAATATATATAGGATATTTAAGGCTGTCAGTTTAATACATGATGGTTTTTTTTTTCTCCAGTCTTAAGATTAAATGGATCAAACTACTGAAAACAAATCTGAGATTTGACAGCTAAGAGTGGTCAGAGCAATTAAGGACATCACTTGTTTAATGTCTTAATTTTCTGTGGAAAATTATAATACTGTCCATTGTGTGACGAGTCACTAACACGAAGATCCCTTTTCTGACATTTTCATCAAAACACGGTTTGTAATCGACAAGGACAAATGCCTGTTAAAAATGGGACATTCAATTTTTAATATTTGACTGTTATATATTTATATTCAATTATTCAAACGAATTCTTCCAATTGAAAAAAGAAAATAGGTATATTAATAAAAGAACTTTGTCGGAGAAAAAATGACACTCGGCTGGAAGAATATATAGCAAAGAAAATTCGACGCGAACGCGACAACTCGGTCAAAATTAATTTGCATGAAATTTGTAGAAACAAACAGAGCAAGTATTCCTTCAATATCTTCACTGAAAATATGCACAGTAAAAATTTAAATTCTGAATCAGATTAATTAATTCAAAGAAGAAGAAAACAAAAAAATGAAATTGAAAACAAGAAAACTATTGATCAGATTCAGAGAGCATCATCATGCGCACAAATTCGTCGTAGTTGACTTGACCATCGCCGTCTAAATCGGCTTCTTTTATCATTTGATCTACCTCTTCATCCGTTAGTTTCTCTCCCAAATTTATCATCACATTCCTCAACTATGAATTCAAATGCAAAATAATTCAATTTTTTTAGTTATGTTTAGATAATATTTGAGCCCAAAAGGCAACACAAATGTAGATTTAAATTTAAATACCTCGCTAGCTGAGATATATCCGTTCTGATCCTTGTCAAACACCTTAAAAGCCTCCTTCAGCTCCTCCTCTCCTTCATTTTCCTTTTAAAAAAAGAAATAAATTGTTAGTCCCATGCAATTATGCAAACAAAAACAATATGATGTCTTGCTCTGAAAATGGAGCTTCCATTTGAGAACACAGCATCAGGTTCTGCATCTGAAAAAGGGTTCCATTGGGAGAAATAAATTCTCACTAATCCAAGGATTGGGCTCCCACATGGTATGGTACTATTATTGACACATACAAGTAACATTTTCTTAATTTTTTTTTAACCATGGATGATGGATGATGGGTGTCAGAAAGTTTTTCGTTGGGGTGCTGTTACCAACTTAATTAATGCTATTTAAATTTTCAAATTTTGTCATCATATTTATAGATTATTAATTTGATTGGTCCTTAACTTCAAATAAAAAAAATTTGAGGATTACATTGTTTTATTATACCTTTATTTTTCTGGACATGAGGTTCAAGAACTCTCCAAATTCTATGGTGCCATTTCCATCAGAATCCACATCATTTATCATTTCATATAGCTCTTCCTTGCTTGGGTTTTGACCCAAAGACTTTATCACAGTAGACAATTCTTCAAATGTTATGCATCCTGCTTTTAATCAAAATAAACAATTAATATTAGTTCATGTATTTTTTTTTCTAAAAAAGTTCATAAAAATAATTATGAATGAATGAATATATATATATATATATATATATATATATATATATATATATATATATATTTGTTGTTGTTGAGGAAAACAGGCCTAGCCTGAATGCATATATAGTTATATAGATATTGACATCTAGGTGTGAATGTTTTACTTGAGCTTGTCTTTTTGTAGTTGGCATTATGGGAGAAGGTAATTAGTACAGAAAAGATGTGATATGGAAAGAAACATTGACTCCAAAGAACAAGTTGTTTTGTTGGTTGACAATAGTCATGCCCCAAAAGTACCGGCATTCACTTTTTATTTGTATCGAATGCTTTCAAACTTGACAAACTTTTCTATTTTCCTATTTAGGAGATGGTTATTTATCTATTTAGGAGCAAGCCCAAAGCTTTCATATTTAATTGTTGTGATCATTTTTAGAAAACAAATCCTTTTTTAAAAGATTTGTTCTTAATTTCTAAAATAGAATGCATATGAAATTTTGGACCGGCTTAAAATTTACTTAGCTTCTCATATGAAATGGTTATTGATGCATGCTCAATCAAATTTTAAACTGGTTCAAACTTAATGTGCATTCTTTTTAGATAATTAAGAACATATATTTTTAACAGAACACTATTATTTAAGTTCTTAAATAGATACATCATAAAAGTAAACTATGTATTGGAATTATCTTAAACAAAAAATATTTTCGTTATTTTTATTGAAATTTCAGTCGAGTCACTACCAAAAATGGAATGGAGAGAGAAAAATGAGTGATTATTTATGAGTACAAACACAAACACAAACACAAACATAACATTAAGATTAATTAAAAACAAAGAAGAATGAAAATGGAAAATAGAAAAGCACCAACTACAATTTAAACCTTGGATTAAGTGATTAAGTAGTTAGTAAGTAATATAAAACCAGGGAAAAGGAGAAGGCATTAATACAAAAAATGAATCTCTTGAAAACAGAGTATGTGGGAAATTGCACATATAATTAAAGAAGATGCATACCATCTCCATCCTTGTCGAAGAAAGAGAAGGCTTCCTGGAACTCGCCAATCTGCTCCAAGTTTAGCTTCTCCATTTTATCTACTGTTCTGAGTTCTTGGTGTGTGTGTGTTGTATGAAAAAAGTGTGTGCGCGTCGACTCGAGAGAAAGAGATCAGTTTGTTCTTTGGATATGTAATGGAGAACAGGGAGCTGGGTACTCGCTATTTAAAAAGATTTGGTGAGAGAGAAGAAGAGAGAAGGTGGAGAGAGAGAGAGAGAGAGAGAAAGAGCGTAGCTTTTGAATGGTTCCAAGTCAAATAAACTTTTTGAAGCGTAGAGACTAGAGAGTAGTACTGTAGAGACAAAAGTGTCATAGACTCCGAATTAATGGAATTTGATACAGTGATATGCTAATTCAAATTTTGTTGAAATTACTTTTCTGTTACAAATTATATAAGCTAATTCTTCTGGATCCGAATCTGCTGCTTGTAATTGAGTCAAGTGGGATTCTGTTTGGCTCGATTCGATCGCCACGAATCGATCGACCGTTACGAACGGTTGTGATTTGATTCAGAGACAGGTGTTTTGACCGTTAGATGAGTTTTGAACGGTTCAGATCGAAACAAACAGAAAACAAGGAGAGATTATACAAGCAGCGGATTTGATTCCAATTCTTCTGTGGACCAAAATTTACTTGATATAAAATTTTATATAGGCTAACTTTTATATATAATGTTTTTTTTTACCACTAACAATCTACATTAAGGATTAAATTGATATTTTTAATTTTTAATGATCAAAATAGTAATAAATTAAGTCAAATTTAAGGACTGAATTGATAACTTTTAGAGTTCAAAAATCAAAATGATAAACGAATTACACTTTAAAAAGTATTTAGGTGAGTTACTAATTCCTTTTTTTTTTTGAGAAATACAAAACCAAACGAGACGGTAAACACTAAAGAAATTTAAACCCTAAGAAACGGCCTCAAATATATCAAACTTGATTGGTAGATTATCTCATCTCTGTGCTTACAACATATCTAAGAAAATATATTTTATTCTTTGGTTTTGTTTGATATTTTTTAAAAATATATTATTAAAATATTTGGAGCAAGACTAAAATAATATGCATAGTACACCACCTTTCGTACTATGCATATATTTATATATAGCTCAATAAATAAAAATTTAAGTTTCTCAATAATTTTTTCATATAAAAATATTATAGGAAATCAAATTTCGTGATTTTTAGAGCTTTCTTGCTATTTTTTAAATATTCTTTTAAGAACAACCCAGATTTAATACTACAAAAGTGCAATTTTTGAGCTGTTTTTAAAAAATATTTAAAAAATAGCAAGAAAACTCTAAAAATCACGAAATTTAATTTCCAACAAGGTTTTGATATGTAGAATTTATTAAGCAACTTAAATCTTAATTTATTGAACAAATTAAACATGTATAGACATATAGTACGAAAAATAATGTACTATGCATATTATTTTAGCCTAACATTTCTCTATTGAATATTTTTAGAACTTTGAGACTTTGCTGCATAGCCTGCATACCTGCATTAGGTTTTTGGCCTCTTGATTTTAGCTGGTAACAATGTAACATCCAAAAGCACAAATTTCATGCACTAAAAAACCAAACCTAACACAGTACAAGAACAATGATTCAGAAATTATTTATGAGAATTGACTTTTACCATTTATATTTTATTATAGAAGTTTGCAGCAGTCAAAATATTTTATGGAGCAGTTCGTCTTAAAATTGCAGTGCTATTAATTTTCTCTGGGGAGACATTCCATGAATAATATTTTAAATCCATTAACTGTTAGTAATCTAAAAAAAAGGATATGATCAATAATTTACCTTTTTCAGGTATATGCAAAAATATTGAATAATAGGTGTTTATATCATTTAAATATAACAAGCTTTTTATATATATATCAAACAGTACATCAATTAGGTTAAATTCAATAGATAGCCTACTATATATCTAACAACAAATATAATCTTATTATTAGGTTTTTTTAGTTTTTTAATCAATTTAAAGATATTGATAATTTTATTATCAAACAAGCAATTGTTTTTTTTTATATATTTAACATTTCACAGTACCGGAACTGCTTTGGATCAACGGCTATTAAGAAAACAGAGAGAGGTTATATTGATGTGGTTTAAGTAGGCCTGTCAATGATCGGTCGTTTAATTGTTTTTTGTTTCGTTCCGTGACAAATGAAACGATTACGATGAAAGATATTTTTTAGTTTAAATAATTAAACGATTAACGAAAATATTGTTTCGTGATCGTTTGTTTCGTAGTTTCGTTTGTGACTGTGTATTATTAGAATTATTTTGATTTCAGAGAAAAACGTTATTATGAGATAAGGTGATGAGAGATGAGATAAATGATTGCTCGAATGAGTATATGAATGATTTGATTATAGTGTATGATTAGAATCGTTCACCACCATTTTCCGATTTACTTTAGTGTGATGAGAGAGGAGATGGATGAAAAGTGAAGAGAATGTTTTTAATCGTTATGTTTCGTTCTGATCGTTTTGATCGTTATATTTAACAAAACAATTAACGAAACAAAATATCTTAATCGTTCAATAAACAAAACGGTTAACGCAACTATCCTCTTTCGTATAACGTCTAGATTCAAGGCACAATCTACCTGGGTTTGACCAAGAATAGAGTATTAATTATTAATTTATTATGGTTCCTGGTGTTGTATTAATGTATTTGATATCTGTCTCTTTATGACATTTTCTCTTTAATAACATTTTATGGATTTGTTCATTTAATAGTTAATACAGGAGTGCCATCAATGCTCCAACCTAGAGACAGCTGGAGGCTGTATCAAAGAGAAACAATATAGTACACTAGTACTGAAGTCTGATCTCATGCATTAATTAAGTATCTATTTTGTATTTTATTTTCTCTATAGAAAAGTTACGGTGTCGGTGTAATTTACAGAAATAGCTATGAATGAACCGATGCACTGCATATAATAATTTACTTTATCGATATAAACTGTAAGATGACATATGATCAAAGTGCTAAGTGCTCTACCAACTTTTTACACTTCCGCCGTTTTAGGGATTTTGACAAAACTCGGATGGGTTCGAACCGTTTCGAAAAATTCGAGGTCGCAACCTGATCCAACTTGGTTCGATCCGAGAACAAGTTCGTGCAGATACGTCTAAAAAATCGCAGGTTAAAGATGGGTAGCAGTCAACTTTGTTGGAAAAAACTCGTGTTAAATCCGATCCGACCTCTCTAATTCGTCATTAATCCGTCATAAACCCGTTATAAACACATGCAAGACCCATGCAAACACGTCAAAACTCGTTCAAACCCGCACAAACTCATGCAAACCCACTCAAACCCGTTCAAAACTTGTACAAAACCTATGCAAACCCAATCAAAACCCGTGAATAACCCGACCAATTCCGAGAATAATCCATTAAATAAAAAAATTCAGAAAAATAAAAAAAAACCCGGCCAAACAATTGCAATTGATACTAAGAACTTACATTCTGCTCCCTCTTTTTCAGGGTTAAATTTTCTGAAAATTTCCTATTATAAAATCTCCATAATTACGATGTTTATTTACTTTTTAGTTTGAAGTATTTTTTAGAAAATTTAAATATATGTCCTTCCGTAAAATGACAAAATTAGTTACTAAGTACAAATCAGTCTTTCGATAATTATGAATTGTTACCACAAGAAATTACAGTATAAATAAGGGCATCTTATAAATTATATAGTAATTTTACCACAAGAAATTACAATGTAAATATTTTTCCTATAAAAAAATGGTAGTTTACTGTCCACAGTCCACCCCAGAGAAATGAGCGAGGCGGTCACTGTCAGGCTGTCACCATAACACGTGTCAAGACAAGATTGGTGGTGAAATTTGTTTAAAGCATTTGACTCTTATTAGCAGCCTCTCTGGTACTGGTAGAATTTAGAAACAGTAACAACTAACATTAATTGAATGCTGTGCTGTGACCAAAACACCTGAGGTTCCTGCGCGAGCCAATCTCCACTGTCCGATCTGGCCATGACTTTGTTTCTCTCCAATCAACCAACGACCGGATGGAGCAACCACGGCGTTATGTTTTCATTTTCTTTTTATTTTTATTTCTCATTCGCTTGTGAATACAAATTTAGAAATATTATCATAGACTTAATTTGGTTCGGAATTTGCTAGATTTTGTCTATTTGTTTTTTTTTTTTTGAGAAAAGGAGCTTAGAAACTAGTATCATAATTTTACTATTTTTTTAGTTTTGACTTTAGTTTCAACGTTTATTACTAAATGTCTTTCAATGAAATGGCAATTTTATATTCACGAAAATCTGAACCATGACCTCTCATAAATCATCCTAGACAACTAAAGGCTAAAATAGAACAAATTGTTCATATACTGATTCCCAGTTTCCCACAAATAAAGGAAAGCAGATTATCTACCGCGCAACAGGAATGAATGATTCAGATTCTCTGCGTTGTAGGCTACGAACGACCCAAATTTGATTCAGAAGATTCTGATATTATAAAATTTAGCTTGCACGAATCTCAATGCAAATCAAAAACTGAAATTTAATGCGCAACACACACGTTATTTTTACTGCCTGCTACAAGATCTCATTCCCAAATAAGGGGTCCAAGTGTTTGAACTTTGATCTGAATGAGTCTATTGTGATTTGTGACCAGTCCACAAAGAAGACATATATGTACACAATACACGCTGATTGTGGAAAAAACACTTGGCATTTTCTGATCTTACTGTTATATCAGTATAAATGCTCTGTCTCTTATTAACATTTTTTCATGGCTTCACCATCAAGTCATTGACTTATTTTTGTTTTGGTTTTTCTGGTACAACTTATTTATATCAGATGGACAGTCAAAACCTAGGATGATCTTGAAATTTATTTAAGATTTTGCTATTGACTTTCTCTTAGTAAATTTTTTGACATAACCTTTTGACCTTTTCTTTTTATAATTATGAAATCTAAATATTTGTTTTCTTGACATATAGGAGTTTCCTAAACCAACAATATATATTACTAAATATCTCTCAACGAAAGAGAATCTTTGTGCTCGCGAAGAATTGAACCAACTACGGAACTACCTCATTAAAACAATAAAGGGTTAATATTCCAATTAATGCTAATTTATTTCTGTTTTTTTTGCTAAAATAACATCAGAAGAAAATCTAACAATTATGACATTCTCAATTAACTACTAACTAATTTTGCAAATGGTCTAATCCAAATTAAATAGAATGATTTTCAAGAGGCCGTGAGTTCAATTCTCGTGAGCACATGATTTCATAAAAGATATTTAATAAATACAGAAATAATAGCGAGTCTTCTCATATAAAAAAAAAATCTAATTTTTAGAACGCATTTCCTCAAAATCATAAGGATGAATTATACCTGAATCTTCTAGTTGATCTTGTATAATGTATGGAATAAAAGAAGAGAAGGAATCAAATGACTATTTTTCTTGTTCAGACTATCTAAATTGTTCGAGAAGTTGGTCAATTATTTGAAAGGGATGCAATGCAACTATATGCAAGCATGTGATTATGTGAATAATGCATTGAGGAGGGTTCCAATGCAACAAATATTTCGCCTCACAAAAGTTATTGTTTCATGTATATTTTAAAATTTAAAATTCTAATCTGGGTACAAATTTATTGATATTCTTTATTTTCTTGAGTGATACATAAATGTAAAATTTTATAATCTTTTTTTAGTTCAGTTCATTAACTATAATGGATTTATTTTAATGCATTTGCCTTTTTCACCATGTGTTTTCTGTAAACTTTAACTCATAAAACTATCAAAATTTAAGTACTGATTTTGAAAATTATATTTTTGAAAATTCTATATTTGGTAGACGTCCTTGTGAATTCACCAGGGGCGGAGCTAGTAAGAGCCGGGGGCAACCACTATTTCTGGATTTTTTAAACTTTTTAAACTTTTGACAAATATACTTTACTCTTCAGTACCACAATATATATACATATTTAGAGCATGACTAAAATAATATGCATAGTACACCCCATTTCATACTATGCATATATATATAGGTCAATAAATTGAGATTTAAGTTGCTCAATAAATTCTTCATATGAAAATATTGTAGGAAATCAAATTTCGTGATTTTTAGAGCTTTCTTTCTATTTTTTTAATTTTTTTTAAAAACAGTCCAGATTTAATACTACAAAAATGTCATTTCTAACTGTTTTTAAAAAATATTTAAAAAAAACAAGAAATCTCTAAATATTACAAAATTTTATATCCTACAAGATTTTGATATGAAGAATTTATTGAACAACTTAAATATCAATTTAATGATCAAATTAAATATAAATGAATGCATAGTACAAAATGAAATGTACTATACATATTATTTTAGCCATGTTCACATATTTATGATCAAGTGCACAGGCACAACCTATTTTTGACTGAACTTAATTCTACGTAGACTTGAACAAAAAATTGTGAATTATCTGGTGATGGTTTCTGTTAGCAGACAGACATTGATTTCTGATTGCACCAAGAAACCAAAAAAAGAAACATGAACATTGAACAATTTGTAGTTAAATTTTGAAGGTGTTCTGACTTTTATTTATTTCCGTTATTCTTGTATTCATTGACTTGTATATTTAGAAAATTTGGATTTTGTGATTGGCTGAGATAAATGTAATCCCTGTCATGTCACGTGACACGCGGTTTTCCTGCACGCGTACTGGATAACACGGTAGCCATGTCCATGTGTACTTGCACGAGTGGCAGAATTGTTTTAGTATTTTTGTTTGATTTGATTTTATTTTATTTTATTTTAGCATTTCCTTGTCATGCTTGTTTGAATTTGTACAATCGGTGCGCTGTTCCTGATCTGGATTATCCTTATTATAAAGCACATCAAATCAAATTAAATCTTGGTACTTTGGTAGGTTTGATTGCATCTTATTTTCGAAAATATTCAAATCAAACAAACAGCTCATGTTTTCTTTTGCTTTCTTAGTTTCTTTATGAAGTTAAAGAAGCAAGTCTGCAATCTTTTATGGATAGGTTTTAAATTTTCAAGTGTTGAATCGTAGACAAGATCAGTTGGTGGAAAATTAAAAGCTGCCAAGGGGAGATTTCAGATTTTTCTCCAAATTTGATGGATTTCGTCAATATTTCGAATCAAACTCGATCTTTCTCTTTTGAAATGAAAGATTCATATTCAGCAGTCAACATCTAAAATTTGATTCTATTGACGAGGACAATATATAACCCATGATACTATGATGATAGTCATTCATGGTTTTATTGTGAGAGAAAAAAAGAGGGTAGTATTTTCTTTTTTTTTTTGTTTGCACAACGCCCCTAAACACACACACACACACACTGACACACACACCATGGTCAGCAGAAAAATTCCAACTCTCTCAGTAAAAATGCTGCTGCGACGGAATTAAAAATGATAAAATTTCATGGGTATGGAAATTCATTGATCAAGTTGTGTGAACTCATGGAAATATGTAGAAATGACTGTTCAATTATATGGTGAAAAAAATTATATGTAGAAATGACTGTTCAATTAATCTAAATATATCAGTAAAACAGTATTAGTTAATATCTAATTTCTTCACTCAGATTCATAACTGTACTAAAAAAAATTTGTTCCAAAAAAGTAGAAAATTATTCAAAAAAAGCTGCACTCAAAATTTTCAAATATTTGACAGACTCAACTAAAATAATTTAATTTTGTCCAAGTCAGACCCAGCCTAGAAATTTAAAAAGTTTCATTGATCAAAAGACAACAAGGAGAAAATTAAAATTTCATTGTAAGCTCCAATTAAATTCTGAAAAGAATTATTTCTCTGTGGCAGTTGAATAAAGAGCAGTAAGTGTAGTCGGTCGTGTGGGAACAAATAATAATATTATTTGGTCTGAATGAATATTTGATTTCCCACCTAGGCCTGTCAACTAAATGAGTCCAATTTGTTTAATCATTTCATTTAGTGGGCCTAAAACGGTTAACCAAAGAGTTTCTTTGTTTCGTTTGGCCTGCGAAACGAAATACAAAACAAAAGATCTATTTATTTATATTAGGAAACGCAGCGCGGTTACGACGCGTCTTGAAAATTATATTTTTTGTGTTAAATAATGTATAATCTCGCATTAAAACATGTTTGTATCATATTCATTTGATAAAGTTACAGTTATGCATTAATAGATTTGTTTTATATTTCTTGAAATTATTAAAGAATTAAAAATAATGTCAAATAAGATGGTAGTAATAATAATTAAGATATGTTGCATAAATATTATTATTTTCATTTTTTGTTTGGAATAGTAATATGTAACGTGTATTTTTCCATAGTTTTTGCTTATTCATTATTTGAACAAAATATTTATTTGGTGATTTGGACAGCTATTATTTTTCTATCCGAGCAGCTTAGTATCACCATCAGGAGAAAGTAGTATAATTTTAAAACGTACGATGACATATGAATTAATTATTAGTAAGTTATAGGAATAATTTAACGATGATTTTAATTAAATTCAATACTTAGAGTAAATAATAATTTTTTTATAGACAAGCTTTATACATGACATAAACATTTAAAAATAAATAGAAAGTCGCTTGAATCATGTAATGAGTCAAATAACTCCTTTGTTGTTTAATGGCACCTTGCAACACAAATGGCCACTTAAAACTCAATACAAAAGCATCCAAACCCCACTAAAAATCTCCATAGGGGCTGTTGGGCACGTAACGATTTGTGGGGCGAGTTAGACGATCCGCTCGGACCTGAAGAAAGGGAATGACATGAGGATGCACACACGAATTGCCACAAAAAATCCAGAACCACTCATCTCTCTCTTCTCTCTTTCCCGAGGTGAGTTGTCCCCTCCCTCTCTCTTCTTTCTCCCTTTTCCTTCTTTTTCCCATCCCTTCCCATCTCTGTCTCTCTTTTGTCCCATCTCTTCTTTTCACCTCTCTCTCTCGGTACCCTCGATTTCGTCGCCCTATCTCTCTATCCCCTAATCTCGAAAACCCACAACTTTCTCCTCCATCTGTCTCTTCTCGCGATGCACTCGAGTATACTTTCTCTCTCAATTTTTATCTCTCGATCACTCCTCCTCTGCCATGAGAAATGATGACGAGGCCACCTGCTTGATTGTGAGCCTCTCGACTCTCTCCCTCTCGACTCACTCAAGGCACTCGAGTGCCTTCCCATTTTCTCCCGTTGCCTTGTCGTGTTGTCTTGGCTGGCTTGAGTTCCTCATGCTTGTTATTTATACTCAATCACGTTATACTTAAGTAATCAGGTTATTGAAATCATGAAGCGACGGGAAGTTATGGCAGAAGAGAGTGGTGATGAGGTGTATACGAAGCAGTGTTCTCGAAAATGACGATTAGAAGCGATAGGGACGGAGGGTTTAATGACAGGGAAAATCACAGAAGCAGTAAGGGACAGAGAGTTTAATTACAGGGAAAAGCGGTGAGGTGGGATGAGTTGCGATGAAGGAAAACAACGATGTTGTTAATAAGTCAAATGTGTGAAGAGTAAAGGAAAAAATGATCCCCTACACAAAAGCTACATTCTCGCAAACAGGAGAAAATAACGAACGGCCAAGATTTGCAAACATATCAAACCAAAGGTGTGGATGGTGTGTCCACTGAAATGCAGTCCGACACGCAGTGAGTATTATCGTTTCGCGACAATCGGGACGATAAAAGAAACATTCTAATTTCGTTTCGTTAGTTTTCGTTATTTCGTTCAGCATTTTACAGGTGTAGAATACTTGAGATTACAGGTGATATTGGCGGAGAAAAAGAAAAAAAAGAAAGAAAACCCAAGATGGCGTTGCTCAATTCCCTCATCTGCTGATTTTCCTGTATTTCTCTCTCTCATCTAAGGCATCTCCTGCGTGCAAAAAACACATATCCCCAATTACTTTTTCAATTTTCTCTTTGATTTTTTTTAGAAGAAAAGCTTGTCAGGGGTTAGTTGGAGCTTGTGCTTGGAGAAGAGCCTCATGGCTCGGGAGAAGGTCGTAGAAATCTTAAGGAGTAGGTCTAGAATTCTTGGTAAATAAAGTTTGCTCAGTCTCGTGTCTAGGGTTGCTGAGAAGAAGAGCCTCGTTGTTGCTGGTAAATGATAGATCTAGTTTTTGCTGGTATTTTTTCTCATTTTCAGAAAGTTTGGTTTTCTAATTGTTGGTATTTTTTTGCTGGTAATTCTTGTTTGTACTTTGGTTTTTTTTGTGTGTGTAATAGTCCTAGTACAAAGTATTTTATTGGATTTTTTATTGCTAAGTTTAAATGGGAAGTTTTTCTACTTTGGATGCTTCTGATTTAACAATAAAAAGTTCTTTCTGCATCATATCATTGACGGTCGAGCGTCTGATCTTAATCTGACGATTCATATTAAAGTGCACCCCTCTGGTGCAAAAAAATGCACCAAAGAATATTTTCGTACTAGTATCCATTTGAAATTAGTCTTAACCTTATCTTACCTTACCTATTAAAATTCGACTTATCCGTAATCTATTCATACTCGTTAAAATTACAGAATAACGAACGGATAATAGATGAAAAAAATAATATTTTTATAATTAATATTTTCTAATTTTCAAATAAATTATCAAAACTCATTTATTTAATACAAACATGTATCTATATGATTATAAAAATATAAATATAAATATACAATTGATTTCAACTCAAATCATTTTATCAAAACAAACAAATTAAAATGCAAATATTCGTCTCTTATCTAATTTTTCTACTAATATTTTTTTGTAATTTAAACAAATACGAAATAGTCTTTATTCATACTATGATCCATTTAATTAATAAAAAATAAAATTTATCATACTCATATCTAATAACTAACATAATGCGATATGTATAAGGTAAACGAATAAAAGAATTTCATCAAACCCTACAACAAGGCTTGCTACACATTTATGAGCGCCTAAAGCACGTATCATAAAGCCTATGTAAGAGCATCTCCATTCTTAAATTTTTTGAATTTCTAAATTGTTGTCACATCAGTTTTAAAAATGTAATAATTCTTTAATTTCTATATACCCTTCATTTCTGAAACTAAAAAAGTTAGAGATTTTAATTGTCACGTCAGCAAATACTACTAATGTTGTGAGAAATCGATCAATTTTAGCTAATGATTAAGACACGTCAGAATTTATAAACTCTAAAGCAAAATTACTAAATAAGAAACTCCAGAATAAAATTTCTAAATAAAAAACTCATCTATATTTCTAAAATTCACAGATTAGAAACTCCAAGAGTTTTAGAAATGAAGATGCTCTTAGGTTAAAGCGTATTTCAGAACTATTTACCCTGCTAATGGTATAATACCAGAATATTTGTCAATTGTTCAATACTTTCTTCCCTCCAAATACAATTACGTAAGAACAAAAAACACAAGTATCAAAAAACAAATACTTCAGTAGAAGCAATAGTAGACATGTAGAACCTCCAGACCAGTGACAAACCTAAAAATTATGACAATAAACCCTCCAAGAAAAAAAATAAAAAATAAAACAGAATCAAGAGAAGCCAAGAAAAGAAAAATCCAATTATTACAAAACATACCAGAATCTAACATATAGACAGCAACGAGAACAACCAACGAGAACAAGCAACAGAGCATTTTTCAGTTTTTTATAAAAAAAAAACTAAGACCAGAGGCAACTACAAACACCAACATGTTACATGTTACACTTCCCAATAAGACTATGCACAAGTTCCCCCATTGTTATCCTGCGACCCAGAACCACATTACCATCAACCTACCATCCAAATTCAGAAATAAAGCTGCCTACACTGGGCAACGGTCCCCTCCTGGGGACAATACGGGCACTTGAATGCTCGAGTGCTGTTCTTAGACAGCTTGAGTATGCTCTGCCTCGACAGCACGTGCCCACATGGCATCAGCATGGGTGGGTTCTCCTCGCTCCCCTGCTCTCGGAGCACGGGACACACGAACACTGAGTGGTACTGATACTCCTTGGGAAGATCAATCGGCACTGGAAACTGCTTCATCTCCTGCCATTCCTGCTTCTTCGGCTGCATCACGCTTGCCAGCTTCAGCAATGTAGGCAGCCCCTCCGCCCCAGCTGCCACCGTCACCGCCAATGGGCTCTCGCACGGCTGCCCCATCAGCCCGCAGAACTGACGCACCAGCTCGGTCGCCAGTTCTTCCCAGTGCGCCGGTGAGGAGAGGTCCCCATATGGGGATTGGTCCAGCCGGTCATCCCAAAGAAGGCACGCAAACACTTTCTGTATCTCAGCTCGATGTTCGTTGGCTAGTGGGGCCAAGTGAGTTCGTGCATAAATCACGGCCTCGTTTCTTTTTCCAGCTTTCAGCATCTCTACATATTGGAGCTTGTGGAGCTTAAGTTCGAGAGACGAGCCAAACTGGACTAGTTTTTCACGGTTCCTAGCGACCCAAGCTAGTGCGGGGCCGAGATCATGAGATTGTTTCATGGACTGAAGGATTGAGTGCATTTCCAGAAAAGGAGATTTCAGGCTCTCAGACTCTGACACTTGGGCCTCACTTGAAAACCTGTCTCCTATCTCGAACTGACCTTGCCGGTAGAAATGGGAGGCAATGATCTCATTTATTGTCGGGATGTCCATCTCGACATCCCGGTATGCCTTGGAAACATCAGGGGTGAAGGTCTTCTCCAAAAGTTTTGTGTACTTGGCGATGGCAAGGTTGAGTTCCTTCTGATACCCCTCAAGTTGGGCCAGAGGGGCAATTTCGTCAATCCTGGTTT
>CAXKVX010001180.1:0-17873 GCA_964058865.1 Eleocharis quinqueflora
AGCATCTTATCCTGTTACGAGAAGTGTTTCTTATCCTAGTACTTCATTTATGGGTGGTAACCTTTCAAGAAAACTCCAAACATTTCAGGAAACCACACGAAGAAGCATAGAATATCAATCTAAATGTTTCACGTCTGATTACGTCATTTATGGGTTGTAAACATTCAAGAAACATCTTAAAGCATCTTATCCTGTTACGAAAAGTGTTTCAGATCCGAGTACTTCATTTATGGGTGGTAACCAATCAATAAAACTCCAAACCTTTCAAGGAACCACCACTAAGAAATGTAGAATACCACTCTAAGCGCTTCATGTCAATTACTTCATTTATGGATGGTAAACAATCAATAAAACACTACAAAAATCTTATCCTGCTACGAGAAGTGTTTCTAATCCGGATAATTCATTTATGAGTGGCAACCATTCAAAAAAACACGACAAAGCATCATATCATACTACGAGAAGTGTTCTTGATATGATTACTTCATTTATGAGTGGTAACCTTCCAAAAAAACTCTAAAACTTTCATGAAACCACCACGGAGAAACATAAAATACCACTCTAACTGCTTCATGTCTGATTACTACATTTATGGGTTGTAACCATTCAAGAAAACATCGCAATGCATCTTATCATGCTACAAGAAGAGTTTCTGATCCGAATACTTCATTTATGGGTGGTAACCTTTCAAGAAAACTCCAAACCTTTTAGGAAACCACCACGAAGAATTGTAGAATACCACTCTAACTGCTTCATGGCAATTATTTCATTTATGGATGGTAAACATTTAACAAAACACCAAAAAACATCTTATCCTGTTACGAGAAGTGTTTCTAATTCGCTTCCTGCATTAATGGATGGTAACCATTCAAGAAAACACCACAAAGCATCATATCCTACAACGAGAAGTGTTCCGGAAATGATTACTTCAATTATGAGTGGTAACCTTCGAAGAAAACTTTAAACCTTTCAGGAAACCACCATGAAGAAGCATAGAATACCATTCTAAGTGGTTCATGTCTGATTACTTCATTTATTGGTGGTAAACATTCGAGAAAACACCGCAATTTATGTTATCCAGCTACGAGAAGTGTTTCTGATCCGAGTACTTTATTTATGCGTGGTAACCTTACAAGAAAACACCTAAAAGCTTCCTATCCTACTACGAGAAGTGTTCCTGATATGATTATTTCATTTATGAGTGGTAACCTGCCAAAAAAACTCTAAACCCTTAAGGAAACCACCACGAAGAAGCATAATATACAATTCTAAGTGCTTCATGTCTGAAACTTCATTTATGGGTGATAAACATTCAAGAAAACACCACAAAGCATCTTATCATGTTACGAGAAGTGTTTCTTATCCTAGTACTTCATTTATGGGTGGTAACCTTTCAAGAAAACTCCAAACATTTCAGGAAACCACCACGAAGAAGCATAGAATATCATTCTAAATGTTTCATGTCTGATTACATCATTAATGGGTTGTAAACATTCAAGAAACATCTTAAAGCATCTTATCCTGTTACGAAAAGTGTTTCAGATCCGAGTACTTCATTTATGGGTGGTAACCAATCAATAAAACTCCAAACCTTTCAAGGAACCACCACTAAGAAATGTACAATACCACTCTAAGCGCTTCATGTCAATTACTTCATTTATGGATGGTAAACAATCAATAAAACACTACAAAAATCTTATCCTGCTACGAGAAGTGTTTCTAATCCGGATAATTCATTTATGAGTGGCAACCATTCAAAAAAACACGACAAAGCATCATATCATACTACGAGAAGTGTTCTTGATATGATTACTTCATTTATGAGTGGTAACCTTCCAAAAAAACTCTAAAACTTTCATGAAACCACCACGGAGAAACATAAAATACCACTCTAAGTGCTTCATGTCTGATTACTACATTTATGGGTTATAACCATTCAAGAAAACACCGCAAAACATCTTATCCTGTTACGAGAAGTGTTTCTAATTCGAGTCGTGCATTAATGGATGGTAACCATTCAAGAAAACACCACAAAGCATCATATCCTACAACGAGAAGTGTTCCGGAAATGATTACTTCAATTATGAGTGGTAACCTTCGAAGAAAACTTTAAACCTTTTAGGAAACCACCATGAAGAAGCATAGAATACCATTCTAAGTGCTTCATGTCTGATTACTTCATTTATTGGTGGTAAACATTCGAGAAAACACCGCAATTTATGTTATCCAGCTACGAGAAGTGTTTCTGATCCGAGTACTTTATTTCTGGGTGGTAACCTTACAAGAAAACACCTCAAAGCTTCCTATCCTTCTACGAGAAGTGTTCCTGATATGATTACTTTATTTATGAGTGGTAACCTGCCAAAAAACTCTAAAACTTTCATGAAACCACCACGGAGAAACATAAAATACCACTCTAAGTACTTCATGTCTGATTACTACATTTATGGGTGATAAACATCCAAGAAAACACCACAAAGCATTTTATCCTGTTACGAGAAGTGTTTCTTATCCTAGTACTTCATTTATGGGTGGTAACCTTTCAAGAAAACTCCAAACATTTCAGGAAACCACCACGAAGAAGCATAGAATATCATTCTAAATGTTTCATGTCTGATTACGTCATTTATGGGTTGTAAACATTCAAGAAACATCTTAAAGCATCTTATCCTGTTACGAAAAGTGTTTCTGATCCGAGTACTTCATTTATGGGTGGTAACCTATCAAGAAAACTACAAACCTTTCAGGAAACCACCACTAAGAAATTTAGAATACCACTCTAAGCGCTTCATGTCAATTACTTCATTTATGGATGGTAAACAATCAATAAAACACTACAAAAATCTTATCCTGCTACGAGAAGTGTTTCTAATCCGGATAATTCATTTATGAGTGGCAACCATTCAAAAAAACACGACAAAGCATCCTATCATACTACGAGAAGTGTTCTTGATATGATTACTTCATTTATGAGTGGTAACCTTCCAAAAAAACTCTAAAACTTTCATGAAACCACCACGGAGAAACATAAAATACCACTCTAAGTGCTTCATGTCTGATTACTACATTTATGGGTTGTAACCATTCAAGAAAACACCGCAAAGCATCTTATCCTGCTACAAGAAGAGTTTCTGATCCGAATACTTCATTTATGGGTGGTAACCTTTCAAGAAAACTCCAAACCTTTTAGGAAACCACCACGAAGAATTGTAGAATACCACTCTAACCGCTTCATGGCAATTATTTCATTTATGGATGGTAAACATTCAACAAAACACCACAAAACATCTTATCCTGTTACGAGAAGTGTTTCTAATTCGAGTCGTGCATTAATGGATGGTAACCATTCAAGAAAACACCACAAAGCATCATATCCTACAACGAGTAGTGTTCCTGAAATGATTACTTCAATTATGAGTGGTAACCTTCGAAGAAAACTTTAAACCTTTCAGGAAACCACCATGAAGAAGCATAGAATACCATTCTAAGTGGTTCATGTCTGATTACTTCATTTATTGGTGGTAAACATTCGAGAAAACACCGCAATTTATGTTATCCAGCTACGAGAAGTGTTTCTGATCCGAGTACTTTATTTCTGGGTGGTAACCTTACAAGAAAACACCTCAAAGCTTCCTATCCTTCTACGAGAAGTGTTCCTGATATGATTACTTTATTTATGAGTGGTAACCTGCCAAAACACTCTAAAACTTTCATGAAACCACCACGGAGAAACATAAAATACCACTCTAAGTACTTCATGTCTGATTACTACATTTATGGGTGATAAACATTCAAGAAAACACCACAAAGCATCTTATCCTGTTACGAGAAGTGTTTCTTATCATAGTACTTCATTTATGGGTGGTAACCTTTCAAGAAAACTCCAAACATTTCAGGAAACCACCACGAAGAAGCATAGAATATCATTCTAAATGTTTCATGTCTGATTACGTCATTTATGGGTTGTAAACATTCAAGAAACATCTTAAAGCATCTTATCCTGTTACGAAAAGTGTTTCTGATCCGAGTACTTCATTTATGGGTGGTAACCTATCAAGAAAACTCCAAACCTTTCAGGAAACCACCACTAAGAAATTTAGAATACCACTCTAAGCGCTTCATGTCAATTACTTCATTTATGGATGGTAAACAATCAATAAAACACTACAAAAATCTTATCCTGCTACGAGAAGTGTTTCTAATCCGGATAATTCATTTATGAGTGGCAACCATTCAAAAAAACACGACAAAGCATCCTATCATACTACGAGAAGTGTTCTTGATATGATTACTTCATTTATGAGTGGTAACCTTCCAAAAAAACTCTAAAACTTTCATGAAACCACCACGGAGAAACATAAAATACCACTCTAAGTGCTTCATGTCTGATTACTACATTTATGGGTTGTAACCATTCAAGAAAACCTCGCAAAGCATCTTATCCTGCTACAAGAAGAGTTTCTGATCCGAATACTTCATTTATGGGTGGTAACCTTTCAAGAAAACTCCAAACCTTTTAGGAAACCACCACGAAGAATTGTAGAATACCACTCTAACCGCTTCATGGCAATTATTTCATTTATGGATGGTAAACATTCAACAAAACACCACAAAACATCTTATCCTGTTACGAGAAGTGTTTCTAATTCGAGTCTTGCATTAATGGATGGTAACCATTCAAGAAAACACCACAAAGCATCATATCCTACAACGAGTAGTGTTCCTGAAATGATTACTTCAATTATGAGTGGTAACCTTCGAAGAAAACTTTAAACCTTTCAGGAAACCACCATGAAGAAGCATAGAATACCATTCTAAGTGATTCATGTCTGATTACTTCATTTATTGGTGGTAAACATTCGAGAAAACACCGCAATTTATGTTATCCAGCTACGAGAAGTGTTTCTGATCCGAGTACTTTATTTATGAGTGGTAACCTTACAAGAAAACACCTCAATGCTTCCTATCCTACTACGAGAAGTGTTCCTTATATGATTACTTCATTTATGAGTGGTAACCTGCCAAAAAAACTCTAAACCCTTAAGGAAACCACCACGAAGAAGCATAATATACAATTCTAAGTGCTTCATGTCTGAAACTTCATTTATGGGTGATAAACACTCAAGAAAACACCACAAAGCATCTTATCCTGTTACGAGAAGTGTTTCTTATCCTAGTACTTCATTTATGGGTGGTAACCTTTCAAGAAAACTCCAAACATTTCAGGAAACCACCACGAAGAAGCATAGAATATCATTCTAAATGTTTCATGTCTGATTACGTCATTTATGGGTTGTAAACATTCAAGAAACATCTTAAAGCATCTTATCCTGTTACGAAAAGTGTTTCTGATCCGAGTACTTCATTTATGGGTGGTAACCTATCAAGAAAACTCCAAACCTTTCAAGAAACCACCACTAAGAAATGTAGAATACCACTCTAAGCGCTTCATGTCAATTACTTCATTTATGGATGGTAAACAATCAATAAAACACTACAAAAATCTTATCCTGCTACGAGAAGTGTTTCTAATCCGGATAATTCATTTATGAGTGGGAACCATTCAAAAAAACACGACAAAGCATCCTATCATACTACGAGAAGTGTTCTTGATATGATTACTTCATTTATGAGTGGTAACCTTCCAAAAAAACTCTAAAACTTTCATGAAACCACCACGGAGAAACATAAAATACCACTCTAAGTGCTTCATGTCTGATTACTACATTTATGGGTTGTAACCATTCAAGAAAACACCGCAAAGCATCTTATCCTGCTACAAGAAGAGTTTCTGATCCGAATACTTCATTTATGGGTGGTAACCTTTCAAGAAAACTCCAAACCTTTTAGGAAACCACCACGAAGAATTGTAGAATACCACTCTAACCGCTTCATGGCAATTATTTCATTTATGGATGGTAAACATTCAACAAAACACCACAAAACATCTTATCCTGTTACGAGAAGTGTTTCTAATTCGAGTCGTGCATTAATGGATGGTAACCATTCAAGAAAACACCACAAAGCATCATATCCTACAACGAGTAGTGTTCCTGAAATGATTACTTCAATTATGAGTGGTAACCTTCGAAGAAAACTTTAAACCTTTTAGGAAACCACCATGAAGAAGCATAGAATACCATTCTAAGTGCTTCATGTCTGATTACTTCATTTATTGGTGGTAAACATTCGAGAAAACACCGCAATTTATGTTATCCAGCTACGAGAAGTGTTTCTGATCCGAGTACTTTATTTCTGGGTGGTAACCTTACAAGAAAACACCTCAAAGCTTCCTATCCTTCTACGAGAAGTGTTCCTGATATGATTACTTTATTTATGAGTGGTAACCTGCCAAAAAACTCTAAAACTTTCATGAAACCACCACGGAGAAACATAAAATACCACTCTAAGTACTTCATGTCTGATTACTACATTTATGGGTGATAAACATCCAAGAAAACACCACAAAGCATTTTATCCTGTTACGAGAAGTGTTTCTTATCCTAGTACTTCATTTATGGGTGGTAACCTTTCAAGAAAACTCCAAACATTTCAGGAAACCACCACGAAGAAGCATAGAATATCATTCTAAATGTTTCATGTCTGATTACGTCATTTATGGGTTGTAAACATTCAAGAAACATCTTAAAGTATCTTATCCTGTTACGAAAAGTGTTTCTGATCCGAGTACTTCATTTATGGGTGGTAACCTATCAAGAAAACTACAAACCTTTCAGGAAACCACCACTAAGAAATTTAGAATACCACTCTAAGCGCTTCATGTCAATTACTTCATTTATGGATGGTAAACAATCAATAAAACACTACAAAAATCTTATCCTGCTACGAGAAGTGTTTCTAATCCGGATAATTCATTTATGAGTGGCAACCATTCAAAAAAACACGACAAAGCATCCTATCATACTACGAGAAGTGTTCTTGATATGATTACTTCATTTATGAGTGGTAACCTTCCAAAAAAACTCTAAACCTTTCATGAAACCACCACGGAGAAACATAAAATACCACTCTAAGTGCTTCATGTCTGATTACTACATTTATGGGTTGTAACCATTCAAGAAAACACCGCAAAGCATCTTATCCTGCTACAAGAAGAGTTTCTGATCCGAATACTTCATTTATGGGTGGTAACCTTTCAAGAAAACTCCAAACCTTTTAGGAAACCACCACGAAGAATTGTAGAATACCACTCTAACCGCTTCATGGCAATTATTTCATTTATGGATGGTAAACATTCAACAAAACACCACAAAACATCTTATCCTGTTACGAGAAGTGTTTCTAATTCGAGTCGTGCATTAATGGATGGTAACCATTCAAGAAAACACCACAAAGCATCATATCCTACAACGAGTAGTGTTCCTGAAATGATTACTTCAATTATGAGTGGTAACCTTCGAAGAAAACTTTAAACCTTTCAGGAAACCACCATGAAGAAGCATAGAATACCATTCTAAGTGCTTCATGTCTGATTACTTCATTTATTGGTGGTAAACATTCGAGAAAACACCGCAATTTATGTTATCCAGCTACGAGAAGTGTTTCTGATCCGAGTACTTTATTTCTGGGTGGTAACCTTACAAGAAAACACCTCAAAGCTTTCTATCCTTCTACGAGAAGTGTTCCTGATATGATTACTTTATTTATGAGTGGTAACCTGCCAAAAAACTCTAAAACTTTCATGAAACCACCACGGAGAAACATAAAATACCACTCTAAGTACTTCATGTCTGATTACTACATTTATGGGTGATAAACATTCAAGAAAACACCACAAAGCATTTTATCCTGTTACGAGAAGTGTTTCTTATCCTAGTACTTCATTTATGGGTGGTAACCTTTCAAGAAAACTCCAAACATTTCAAGAAACCACCACGAAGAAGCATAGAATATCATTCTAAATGTTTCATGTCTGATTACGTCATTTATGGGTTGTAAACATTCAAGAAACATCTTAAAGCATCTTATCCTGTTACGAAAAGTGTTTCTGATCCGAGTACTTCATTTATGGGTGGTAACCTATCAAGAAAACTCCAAACCTTTCAGAAAACCACCACTAAGAAATTTAGAATACCACTCTAAGCGCTTCATGTCAATTACTTCATTTATGGATGGTAAACAATCAATAAAACACTACAAAAATCTTATCCTGCTACGAGAAGTGTTTCTAATCCGGATAATTCATTTATGAGTGGCAACCATTCAAAAAAACACGACAAAGCATCCTATCATACTACGAGAAGTGTTCTTGATATGATTACTTCATTTATGAGTGGTAACCTTCCAAAAAAACTCTAAAACTTTCATGAAACCACCACGGAGAAACTTAAAATACCACTCTAAGTGCTTCATGTCTGATTACTACATTTATGGGTTGTAACCATTCAAGAAAACACCGCAAAGCATCTTATCCTGCTACAAGAAGAGTTTCTGATCCGAATACTTCATTTATGGGTGGTAACCTTTCAAGAAAACTCCAAACCTTTTAGGAAACCACCACGAAGAATTGTAGAATACCACTCTAAACGCTTCATGGCAATTATTTCATTTATGGATGGTAAACATTCAACAAAACACCACAAAACATCTTATCCTGTTACGAGAAGTGTTTCTAATTCGAGTCGTGCATTAATGGATGGTAACCATTCAAGAAAACACCACAAAGCATCATATCCTACAACGAGTAGTGTTCCTGAAATGATTACTTCAATTATGAGTGGTAACCTTCGAAGAAAACTTTAAACCTTTCAGGAAACCACCATGAAGAAGCATAGAATACCATTCTAAGTGATTCATGTCTGATTACTTCATTTATTGGTGGTAAACATTCGAGAAAACACCGCAATTTATGTTATCCAGCTACGAGAAGTGTTTCTGACCCGAGTACTTTATTTATGAGTGGTAACCATACAAGAAAACACCTTAAAGCTTCCTATCCTACTACGAGAAGTGTTCCTGATATGATTACTTCATTTATGAGTGGTAACCTGCCAAAAAAACTCTGAACCCTTAAGGAAACCACCACGAAGAAGCATAATATACAATTCTAAGTGCTTCATGTCTGAAACTTCATTTATGGGTGATAAACATTCAAGAAAACACCACAAAGCATCTTATCCTGTTACGAGAAGTGTTTCTTATCCTAGTACTTCATTTATGGGTGGTAACCTTTCAAGAAAACTCCAAACATTTCAGGAAACCACCACGAAGAAGCATAGAATATCATTCTAAATGTTTCATGTCTGATTACGTCATTTATGGGTTGTAAACATTCAAGAAACATCTTAAAGCATCTTATCCTGTTACGAAAAGTGTTTCTGATCCGAGTACTTCATTTATGGGTGGTAACCTATCAAGAAAACTCCAAACCTTTCAAGAAACCACCACTAAGAAATGTAGATTACCACTCTAAGCGCTTCATGTCAATTACTTCATTTATGGATGGTAAACAATCAATAAAACACTACAAAAATCTTATCCTGCTACGAGAAGTGTTTCTAATCCGGATAATTCATTTATGAGTGGCAACCATTCAAAAAACACGACAAAGCATCCTATCATACTACGAGAAGTGTTTTTGATATGATTACTTCATTTATGAGTGGTAACCTTCCAAAAAAACTCTAAAACTTTCATGAAACCACCACGGAGAAACATAAAATACCACTCTAAGTGCTTCATGTCTGATTACTACATTTATGGGTTGTAACCATTCAAGAAAACACCGCAAAGCATCTTATCCTGCTACAAGAAGAGTTTCTGATCCGAATACTTCATTTATGGGTGGTAACCTTTCAAGAAAACTCCAAACCTTTTAGGAAACCACCACGAAGAATTGTAGAATACCACTCTAACCGCTTCATGGCAATTATTTCATTTATGGATGGTAAACATTTAACAAAACACCACAAAACATCTTATCCTGTTACGAGAAGTGTTTCTAATTCGAGTCCTGCATTAATGGATGGTAACCATTCAAGAAAACACCACAAAGCATCATATCCTACAACGAGAAGTGTTCCTGAAATGATTACTTCAATTATGAGTGGTAACCTTCGAAGAAAACTTTAAACCTTTCAGGAAACCACCATGAAGAAGCATAGAATACCATTCTAAGTGCTTCATGTCTGATTACTTCATTTATTGGTGGTAAACATTCGAGAAAACACCGCAATTTATGTTATCCAGCTACGAGAAGTGTTTCTGATCCGAGTACTTTATTTCTGGGTGGTAACCTTACAAGAAAACACCTCAAAGCTTTCTATCCTTCTACGAGAAGTGTTCCTGATATGATTACTTTATTTATGAGTGGTAACCTGCCAAAAAACTCTAAAACTTTCATGAAACCACCACGGAGAAACATAAAATACCACTCTAAGTACTTCATGTCTGATTACTACATTTATGGGTGATAAACATTCAAGAAAACACCACAAAGCATTTCATCCTGTTACGAGAAGTGTTTCTTATCCTAGTACTTCATTTATGGGTGGTAACCTTTCAAGAAAACTCCAAACATTTCAAGAAACCACCACGAAGAAGCATAGAATATCATTCTAAATGTTTCATGTCTGATTACGTCATTTATGGGTTGTAAACATTCAAGAAACATCTTAAAGCATCTTATCCTGTTACGAAAAGTGTTTCTGATCCGAGTACTTCATTTATGGGTGGTAACCTATCAAGAAAACTCCAAACCTTTCAGGAAACCACCACTAAGAAATTTAGAATACCACTCTAAGCGCTTCATGTCAATTACTTCATTTATGGATGGTAAACAATCAATAAAACACTACAAAAATCTTATCCTGCTACGAGAAGTGTTTCTAATCCGGATAATTCATTTATGAGTGGCAACCATTCAAAAAAACACGACAAAGCATCCTATCATACTACGAGAAGTGTTCTTGATATGATTACTTCATTTATGAGTGGTAACCTTCCAAAAAAACTCTAAAACTTTCATGAAACCACCACGGAGAAACATAAAATACCACTCTAAGTGCTTCATGTCTGATTACTACATTTATGGGTTGTAACCATTCAAGAAAACCCCGCAAAGCATCTTATCCTGCTACAAGAAGAGTTTCTGATCCGAATACTTCATTTATGGGTGGTAACCTTTCAAGAAAACTCCAAACCTTTTAGGAAACCACCACGAAGAATTGTAGAATACCACTCTAACCGCTTCATGGCAATTATTTCATTTATGGATGGTAAATATTCAACAAAACACCACAAAACATCTTATCCTGTTACGAGAAGTGTTTCTAATTCGAGTCGTGCATTAATGGATGGTAACCATTCAAGAAAACACCACAAAGCATCATATCCTACAACGAGTAGTGTTCCTGAAATGATTACTTCAATTATGAGTGGTAACCTTCGAAGAAAACTTTAAACCTTTCAGGAAACCACCATGAAGAAGCATAGAATACCATTCTAAGTGCTTCATGTCTGATTACTTCATTTATTGGTGGTAAACATTCGAGAAAACACCGCAATTTATGTTATCCAGCTACGAGAAGTGTTTCTGATCCGAGTACTTTATTTCTGGGTGGTAACCTTACAAGAAAACACCTCAAAGCTTCCTATCCTTCTACGAGAAGTGTTCCTGATATGATTACTTTATTTATGAGTGGTAACCTGCCAAAAAACTCTAAACCTTTCATGAAACCACCACGGAGAAACATAATATACAATTCTAAGTGCTTCATGTCTGAAACTTCATTTATGGGTGATAAACACTCAAGAAAACACCACAAAGCATCTTATCCTGTTACGAGAAGTGTTTCTTATCCTAGTACTTCATTTATGGGTGGTAACCTTTCAAGAAAACTCCAAACATTTCAGGAAACCACCACGAAGAAGCATAGAATATCATTCTAAATGTTTCACGTCTGATTACGTCATTTATGGGTTGTAAACATTCAAGAAACATCTTAAAGCATCTTATCCTGTTACGAAAGTGTTTCTGATCCGAGTACTTCATTTATGGGTGGTAACCTATCAAGAAAACTCCAAACCTTTCAGGAAACCACCACTAAGAAATTTAGAATACCACTCTAAGCGCTTCATGTCAATTACTTTATTTATGGATGGTAAATAATCAATAAAACACTACAAAAATCTTATCCTGCTACGAGAAGTGTTTCTAATCCGGATAATTCATTTATGAGTGGCAACCATTCAAAAAAACACGACAAAGCATCCTATCATACTACGAGAAGTGTTCTTGATATGATTACTTCATTTATGAGTGGTAACCTTCCAAAAAAACTCTAAAACTTTCATGAAACCATCACGGAGAAACTTAAAATACCACTCTAAGTGCTTCATGTCTGATTACTACATTTATGGGTTGTAACAATTCAAGAAAACACCGCAAAGCATCTTATCCTGCTACAAGAAGAGTTTCTGATCCGAATACTTCATTTATGGGTGGTAACCTTTCAAGAAAACTCCAAACCTTTTAGGAAACCACCACGAAGAATTGTAGAATACCACTCTAACCGCTTCATGGCAATTATTTCATTTATGGATGGTAAACATTCAACAAAACACCACAAAACATCTTATCCTGTTACGAGAAGTGTTTCTAATTCGAGTCGTGCATTAATGGATGGTAACCATTCAAGAAAACACCACAAAGCATCATATCCTAAAACGAGTAGTGTTCCTGAAATGATTACTTCAATTATGAGTGGTAACCTTCGAAGAAAACTTTAAACCTTTCAGGAAACCACCATGAAGAAGCATAGAATACCATTCTAAGTGATTCATGTCTGATTACTTCATTTATTGGTGGTAAACATTCGAGAAAACACCGCAATTTATGTTATCCAGCTACGAGAAGTGTTTCTGACCCGAGTACTTTATTTATGAGTGGTAACCATACAAGAAAACACCTTAAAGCTTCCTATCCTACTACGAGAAGTGTTCCTGATATGATTACTTCATTTATGAGTGGTAACCTGCCAAAAAAACTCTAAACCCTTAAGGAAACCACCACGAAGAAGCATAATATACAATTCTAAGTGCTTCATGTCTGAAACTTCATTTATGGGTGATAAACATTCAAGAAAACACCACAAAGCATCTTATCCTGTTACGAGAAGTGTTTCTTATCCTAGTACTTCATTTATGGGTGGTAACCTTTCAAGAAAACTCCAAACATTTCAGGAAACCACCACGAAGAAGCATAGAATATCATTCTAAATGTTTCATGTCTGATTACGTCATTTATGGGTTGTAAACATTCAAGAAACATCTTAAAGCATCTTATCCTGTTACGAAAAGTGTTTCTGATCCGAGTACTTCATTTATGGGTGGTAACCTATCAAGAAAACTCCAAACCTTTCAAGAAACCACCACTAAGAAATGTAGATTACCACTCTAAGCGCTTCATGTCAATTACTTCATTTATGGATGGTAAACAATCAATAAAACACTACAAAAATCTTATCCTGCTACGAGAAGTGTTTCTAATCCGGATAATTCATTTATGAGTGGCAACCATTCAAAAAAACACGACAAAGCATCCTATCATACTACGAGAAGTGTTTTTGATATGATTACTTCATTTATGAGTGGTAACCTTCCAAAAAAACTCTAAAACTTTCATGAAACCACCACGGAGAAACATAAAATACCACTCTAAGTGCTTCATGTCTGATTACTACATTTATGGGTTGTAACCATTCAAGAAAACACCGCAAAGCATCTTATCCTGCTACAAGAAGAGTTTCTGATCCGAATACTTCATTTATGGGTGGTAACCTTTCAAGAAAACTCCAAACCTTTTAGGAAACCACCACGAAGAATTGTAGAATACCACTCTAACCGCTTCATGGCAATTATTTCATTTATGGATGGTAAACATTTAACAAAACACCACAAAACATCTTATCCTGTTACGAGAAGTGTTTCTAATTCGAGTCCTGCATTAATGGATGGTAACCATTCAAGAAAACACCACAAAGCATCATATCCTACAACGAGAAGTGTTCCTGAAATGATTACTTCAATTATGAGTGGTAACCTTCGAAGAAAACTTTAAACCTTTCAGGAAACCACCATGAAGAAGCATAGAATACCATTCTAAGTGCTTCATGTCTGATTACTTCATTTATTCGAGAAAACACCGCAATTTATGTTATCCAGCTATGAGAAGTGTTTCTGATCCAAGTACTTTATTTATGAGTGGTAACCTTACAAGAAAACACCTCAAAGCTTCCTATCCTACTACGAGAAGTGTTCCTGATATGATTACTTCATTTATGAGTGGTAACCTGCCAAAAAAACTCTAAACCCTTAAGGAAACCACCACGAAGAAGCATAATATACAATTCTAAGTGCTTCATGTCTGAAACTTCATTTATGGCTGATAAACACTCAAGAAAACACCACAAAGCATCTTATCCTGTTACGAGAAGTGTTTCTTATCCTAGTACTTCATTTATGGGTGGTAACCTTTCAAGAAAACTCCAAACATTTCAAGAAACCACCACGAAGAAGCATAGAATATCATTCTAAATGTTTCACGTCTGATTACGTCATTTATGGGTTGTAAACATTCAAGAAACATCTTAAAGCATCTTATCCTGTTACGAATAGTGTTTCTGATCCGAGTACTTCATTTATGGGTGGTAACCTATCAAGAAAACTCCAAACCTTTCAAGAAACCTCCACTAAGAAATGTAGAATACCACTCTAAGCGCTTCATGTCAATTACTTCATTTATGGATGGTAAACAATCAATAAAACACTACAAAAATCTTATCCTGCTACGAGAAGTGTTTCTAATCCGGATAATTCATTTATGAGTGGCAACCATTCAAAAAAACACGACAAAGCATCCTATCATACTACGAGAAGTGTTCTTGATATGATTACTTCATTTATGAGTGGTAACCTTCCAAAAAAACTCTAAAACTTTCATGAAACCACCACGGAGAAACATAAAATACCACTCTAAGTGCTTCATGTCTGATTACTACATTTATGGGTTGTAACCATTCAAGAAAACACCGCAAAGCATCTTATCCTGCTACAAGAAGAGTTTCTGATCCGAATACTTCATTTATGGGTGGTAACCTTTCAAGAAAACTCCAAACCTTTTAGGAAACCACCACGAAGAATTGTAGAATACCACTCTAACCGCTTCATGGCAATTATTTCATTTATGGATGGTAAACATTTAACAAAACACCACAAAACATCTTATCATGTTACGAGAAGTGTTTCTAATTCGAGTCCTGCATTAATGGATGGTAACCATTCAAGAAAACACCACAAAGCATCATATCCTACAACGAGAAGTGTTCCTGAAATGATTACTTCAATTATGAGTGGTAACCTTCGAAGAAAACTTTAAACCTTTCAGGAAACCACCATGAAGAAGCATAGAATACCATTCTAAGTGCTTCATGTCTGATTACTTCATTTATTGGTGGTAAACATTCGAGAAAACACCGCAATTTATGTTATCCAGCTACGAGAAGTGTTTCTGATTCGAGTATTTTATTTATGAGTGGTAACCTTACATGAAAACACCTCAAAGCATCCTATCCTACTACGAGAAGTGTTCCTGATATGATTACTTCATTTATGAGTGGTAACCTGCCAAAAAAACTCTAAACCCTTAAGGAAACCACCACGAAGAAGCATAATATACAATTCTAAGTGCTTCATGTCTGAAACTTCATTTATGAGTGATAAACATTCAAGAAAACACCACAAAGCATCTTATCCTGTTACGAGAAGTGTTTCTTATCCTAGTACTTCATTTATGGGTGGTAACCTTTCAAGAAAACTCCAAACATTTCAGGAAACCACCACGAAGAAGCATAGAATATCATTCTAAATGTTTCACGTCTGATTACGTCATTTATGGGTTGTAAACATTCAAGAAACATCTTAAAGCATCTTATCCTGTTACGAAAAGTGTTTCTGATCCGAGTACTTCATTTATGGGTGGTAACCTATCAAGAAAACTCCAAACCTTTCAGGGAACCACCACTAAGAAATGTACAATACCACTCTAAGCGCTTAATGTCAATTACTTCATTTATGGATGGTAAACAATCAATAAAACACTACAAAAATCTTATCCTGCTACGAGAAGTGTTTCTAATCCGGATAATTCATTTATGAGTGGCACCATTCAAAAAAACACGACAAAGCATCCTATCATACTACGAGAAGTGTTCTTGATATGATTACTTCATTTATGAGTGGTAACCTTCCAAAAAAAACTCTAAACCTTTCATTAAACCACCACGGAGAAAACATAAAATACCACTCTAAGTGCTTCATGTCTGATTACTACATATATGGGTTGTAACCATTCAAGAAAACACCGCAAAGCATCTTATCCTGCTACAAGAAGAGTTTCTGATCCGAATACTTCATTTATGGGTGGTAACCTTTCAAGAAAACTCCAAACATTTCAGGAAACCACCACGAAGAAGCATAGAATATCATTCTAAATGTTTCACGTCTGATTACGTCATTTATGGGTTGTAAACATTCAAGAAACATCTTAAAGCATCTTATCCTATTACGAAAAGTGTTTCTGATCCGAGTACTTCATTTATGGGTGGTAACCTATCAAGAAAACTCCAAACCTTTCAGGGAACCACCACTAAGAAATGTACAATACCACTCTAAGCGCTTCATGTCAATTACTTCATTTATGGATGGTAAACAATCAATAAAACACTACAAAAATCTTATCCTGCTACGAGAAGTGTTTCTAATCCGGATAATTCATTTATGAGTGGCCACCATTCAAAAAAACACGACAAAGCATCATATCATACTACGAGAAGTGTTCTTGATATGATTACTTCATTTATGAGTGGTAACCTACCAAAAAAAACTCTAAACCTTTCATTAAACCACCACCGAGAAACATAAAATACCACTCTAAGTGCTTCATGTCTGATTACTACATATATGGGTTGTAACCATTCAAGAAAACACCGCAAAGCATCTTATCCTGCTACAAGAAGAGTTTCTGATCCGAATACTTCATTTATGGGTGGTAACCTTTCAAGAGAACACCAAACCTTTTAGGGAACCACCACTAAGAAATGTACAATACCACTCTAAGCGCTTCATGTCAATTACTTCATTTATGGATGGTAAACAATCAATAAAACACTACAAAAATCTTATCCTGCTACGAGAAGTGTTTCTAATCCGGATAATTCATTTATGAGTGGCAACCATTCAAAAAAACACGACAAAGCATCCTATCATACTACGAGAAGTGTTCTTGATATGATTACTTCATTTATGAGTGGTAACCTTCCAAAAAAACTCTAAAACTTTCATGAAACCACCACGGAGAAACATAAAATACCACTCTAAGTGCTTCATGTCTGATTACTACATATATGGGTTGTAACCATTCAAGAAAACACCGCAAAGCATCTTATCCTGCTACAAGAAGAGTTTCTGATCCGAATACATAATTTATGGGTGGTAACCTTTCAAGAAAACTCCAAATCTTTTAGGATACCACCACGAAGAATTATAGAATACCACTCTAACCGCTTAATGACAATTATTTCATTTTTGGATGGTAAACATTTAACAAAACACCACAAAACAACTTATCCAGTTACGAGAAGTGTTTCTAATTCGAGTCCTGCATTAATGGATGGTAACCATTCAAGGAAACACCACAAAGCATCATATCCTACAACGAGAAGTGTTCCTGAAATGATTACTTCAATTATGAGTGGTAACCTACGAAGAAAACTTTAAACCTTTCAGGAAACCACCATGAAGAAGCATAGAATACTATTCTAAGTGCTTCATGTCTGATTACTTCATTTATTGGT